>JAZKJV010002068.1:0-439936 GCA_037367405.1 Ottelia alismoides
TGGAATGGGTTAATCAAACTGCAGAGATCTAATGGTAGGATTTTCCTCTTCTCTCTCTCCTTTCTTCTTCTCTCATCCTTCTTCCTCTTCCTTTTCCTTTCAACGGAGGAAAGGTGTAGCAGTGAAGACGCTGGGAGCAAGTAGGGACTTCTTGGGATAACGAGCTTCTCCATCCTCTCCTTCGACGAACCCAAGGAGGCTCCCCGCACCCACAACGCCCGCGTCGAGATTGTCATTGGACGCAAGGGTGTCGGTGTCCATGCCCTCATCAACAGGGCGTCCAATGGACCAATGCCCTGGCATCCGACATTCTACTTGTACCCGCCCCCACTGGCCTAGACGGTGCGTACTACCTCCACAATCGTTCCTACCAGAGCTTAGTCGTGTTGAAACCCGCAGACGGCATTAAGCCTCTTGGCACCGGCCATTCTAAGTGCCTCCGTCGTCCTCCGAGAGGTTGCTGCCTACCTCCTTGGCCACGGGAGCACTACAAGAAAATTGACCTAAGGCAACAATATTTTAATATCCGTTGCCATATCTTCCGTAATTAAATATATAACAACGTATATTATTCGTTGCTTACTTCTTTAAATTCGCAACGAATAATGATATTCGTTGCTATATGCCATGCAACGAATTATATAACAACGGTTATTCGTTGTCATTTTCTTTAATCTTTGCTAAATATGGTAATGATTAATGTGAATTTTAACGAATAATTCAATGAAAAAATCATTGTTATATGGACATTTAACAACAAATAATATATTTGTTGTTAACTACAAGTACAAATGATCATTTGACAACGAATAATATTCGTTATTATATTTTTCACATCGGAAGATATAACAACGAATATTCAAATTATTCGTTACCTTAGCTTCAATTTATTGTAGTGGGGATTCTCCAGTGTTGCCCGACGACTCTCGTAGGGTGCGTTTGGTTCGTGGCTTATCTAGGGGAGGATAACCCGATTTTGTGTTTGTGTGTTTGGTTGGTGGGTTAAGAGTTGGGAGGGTTTGTGTGATGTGATTGTATTGGAATTTGAAAAAGTTGATAGTTATTATGATATGATTGTATTGAAATTTGAAAAAGTGGGTGGTTGTTGTGATGTGATTGTATCGAAGTTTGGAATAGTAAGTAGAAGTTGAGTATTTTATAATTTTTAGATGATATGATGGTATAATATATAATTTTTTTGATGGAAAGGGAGTGGACCCCACTAGTGGGTTAGGAATATGGGATTTGGGGGTAACCCGCCCAAATTGAGGGGTAACCCCCTAAACGAACGAGCCCGTAAGGATGTCGCATGTTGCGTTCGCATCAGTGCCTCCTCAGTGTATGATCGAGTCAATGGAGAGGTTCGTGTCGCATTCCTTCAACGTCAGAGATTTCGGACCCTCATGATTCTCAGTGGCCTCGGTTCATCGCATTGGCATCCTCGATATACGAATACTCAATGTCGACAGACACCCCGGCAACATCCTTGTCCGGAGCTGCCCTGCAAAGATCGGCAACGGCGATGGTTACGACAACGAGGCGGCGAAGCTCGTGCTGATCGACCACGGGCTCTGCCTGCCGGAGCTACTGGACGATCCTTACTTCAAGTGGCTGCATTTGTGCCATTTTCAGACGTCGACATCGAGTACATCTCCGGCGCTCGATGAGCTGAGGGATGCATAGTTCCTCCAGGCGGAGCTACTGCTCCTAGAATTCTTGTAACGTCCCGGGCTTAGGTCCCCAGTCCGTTAACGGAGCATTACTGGCCCTAACAACCTCTTGGGATCGGGCCCATACGGACCCGATTAACCACCCCGAAATGCTTAAGCCGGGTTGCTAGGTAGTAACCTCCTCACTTTTTATCCCACCCGGAAACTTCAGGTTTCCACGGTATGGGACTATGGGGTTTTACAACCTCCCCCACTTATATTCGCAACGTCCTCGTTGCGACATGGTCTATCACTTTATTCCCAGTGATAGTGGCGGTTGCACGCTCCGGGTAGCCATTTCCTCCAACCTCTTTGTAGGGGCGGCTCCACCTCTCGGGTAGCCCTTTCCACTATCAGAGGGCGTTCGGCTCTGATACCATTTGTAACGTCCCGGGCTTAGGTCCCCAGTCCGTTAACAGAGCATTACTGGCCCTAACAACCTCTTGGGATCGGGCCCATACGGACCCGATTAACCACCCCCAAAATGCTTAAGCCGGGTTGCTAGGTAGTAACCTCCTCACTTTTTATCCCACCTGGAAACTTCAGGTTTCCACGGTATGGGACTATGGGGTTTTACAATTCTGGTTTGATGTGCCATATTTCAAGAAGGCAGCCGCTGCTGGTCTCTGTCTGGTTGATATCGAGGACATGATAATATGCGGCTTCTGCGGAACGAGCGCGAGCACGCTAGAATGGATATGCCGGCAGGTGGAGAGGAACATGGATGATTGGAGCAGCGACGAGGAAAGAGAATTGGGGAAGCCTTCCAGTTTGATATGGATCACGACGACGAGGCATTGCCGATGGTCTGGGAGGAAGTCAGAAAATTCTTCATGGGGGGGGCTAAATTATTTAGATGAAGGGGGCAAATTATTTATCTAATTTACCTTGTCATTTTAGTGGTTAATATTTCGGAAGGGGTTGCTCTATTTAATGTGAGCTATAAAGGAGGTGTTGTAACTATTTTGTTCAAATTTGTTTCTTAAAATCCAACTTATAGATAGAATCTTCAAATAATGTTATACATATCCTTCGATTTTCGCTCAAATCCACGATCATTTGCTATTTTATATCAATGGTAAAGAGTCTGGCTCTCTTTTAAATGGGATTTAAGTTGCTTAAATATTTCTTGGAGTTTTAACCACTAAGATAAAATAGGAAATGACATCGGACTTGAGAGAAATTCGGAGGATATGTAGAATATTGACGAAAGTTTCAATTTATAAGGTTGAGTATGTGGAAACGAATTCAATATAGAAGGTGAACTTCCAATAATTTCATAATTGATTGAAACTAATATGAGAAGGTATTTTTTTACAAAAAAATACCCATGTAAACTTATAATCGGATATAAATAATATCTATAAACATCGTATTGACAAAAAGGTCCATACAAAACTCTTCATGTCACGAAATATACATTTACTAATGTGATATTAAGTAATTCCATTAGGAAAAATGGAGTTGCATCCTGGGGGTATCTAACTTAGCTCCCCCCCCCATTTTCCCCATATTTTTTTATTTTTTTGAAAAATAAAATCATGGAAATTCATCACTATATCTCTATATTATGTCATGCAAGTTTCGTGAGAAATAGAGAATTCTACGGCCTCCACCTAGACAATCATTTTTTAATGGTCATAGGATTTTTTAAATCGACATGTTTGAAAGGAGGCCGTAGGAGTCTATGTTTCTCACGAAACTTGAATAGCATAATATAGGGATATAATAATGAATTACATGATTTTATTTTTCAAAAAAATAAAAAAATATGAGGAAAATGAGGCAAGGGAAGCTAATTTAGATGCCCTTGGGAGCAACCCCATTTTTCCCAATTCCATTAGATTGAATATGTTCAAGCAAATGACATTATACAATACCTTTTACTTATAAGGATGCAAACAAATATAAATATGTCTACCAATCCCTTATCATATTTGTTATACATATTTTGACATGTGTACATTTATATGCATACTATTTTAAAATCGATGCAGATAAAAATAGGGTTGCAAACATGCGGATACAAATATGTAGATGTCCCCATATATGTATATACTAGAAAAATATGTAACCATATCAGTTTTAAGATCCTAAAATGAAAGAGGTATCCAAATCCACATTTGTATATGCAAAGGAAAAAATCATTATCTATACCATATGTGTTAAAATAAAAACTATATATTCGTGACGGTTTATAAGCAGGTACGATGATGGACATATACGGATGTATCAATATCCGGTTATGCACGTCTTGTAATGTTAACAGCTAATTATTGTAATTAGATCATATATATGTAAAATGGAGTTGTCCCCTTGGGGGTAGCTAACTTACTCTCCCGCGCCATTTCGTCTGTTTATTTTTGAAATTTTCTTCCGTGAATTTTCATCAATATATCAGTATATTATGTTATTCAAATTTCACGTGAAATAGAGATTCTTACGGCCTCCATCCAGCATGGTCGTTTTTAGTAATTCTGTTACCATTAAAAAATGATTGTCTGGATAGAGGTCGTAGGAGTCTCTGTTTCGTACGAAATTTGAATAGCATACTATAGAGATATAGTGATGAATATTCATGAAGAAAATTCAAAAAAATGGATGAAATGGCTCAGAGGGAGCCAAGTTAGCTCTCCCGGGATAGCCCAATTGATCTCTCTCTCTCTATATATATATATATATTGATTTTTTTGTTGAGATATGGGGGACTATTATCCATAACATGTAAATTTTAATTTTTAAATAATATATTTAGATTATATATTATACTATATATTGAACATATATATGGAGCTTGATTGGGAGCTAGGGGGCTAAGCCCACACCCGCCCCCTCTCTCCGTCACTGCCGATGGCTGTGGGAGGACACACCTGTCCTCGCATGTGCACAGGCCAATACGGTGGTGAATTCGTCAGTGGGTGGGAGTATATACGTGTTTGATGAGGATGAAGGAGACAGGGAGAGAGACGACAATGTGACGAGCGGGAGATTCACGGTAAAGGTCAATGGGAGGGGTGGGGAGGTGAGAGAGGAGGTCAGAGGAGGGGAGGTCAAGTCAGGACAAAATGGGGGAGGGGAAGGAATGTCCTGGAGGAGGTCTCTGGATAAGGGATGATATTTTTTATAATTTTGAATAATAAAATGGGTATTATGGAAGTGCACAGAATTCGGTTAATTTTAATAGCGAAATGGATGGAAGTTAACCGTAGGGTCTACATGGTAGTAGTTAACAAGTTTACGGAGTTGAGGGGATATAAATACGTTGTTTTAAACATTGAAGAGGTAATTGACAAAGTTTATAAGATCGGCCGGATAAAAATCTCTTTTTTTTTCTCTTCTCGATCCTTTGAAAAAAAAAGATATTGATTATCCCCCTTAGCCTTTCATCGTCGGGATATTCTTATCTTCTTCCCACACCTTGGAAATGGTCTTCTCTCCATGTAGTATCAAAAGATCTCCTGATCTTATTAAGCCAAGTTTCTTGTAAAGGTTGTACCTATAAACATAATTGTGTGCGTGTTCTCCCAATAGGATAATAAGTAAATTATTTCCGTTCTTTATTAAACAAACAAAAACAATTAATAATATACCGGGAACTGCTGCTATATCAAATGATGCTATATATTTAAAAATGAAAGTTACTCATTTCAAATTTATTTTATTAATTTGAAATTTGAAACGAATATAAGGTTTTAATATTTGAACTTCCTTCCAGTATAATTAATGGCAGGACCCCCTTATTTTATATGTTGATATTATTTGTTGCAATATCATCATTCACAACCAAGAGGATTAAGAATGGCAAATTTGCAATTTTTCACAGGCGTGTAGTTCAATTTTTTCTTTATAAGAGGGGCTGTGATCACGAATTTGGGTAAATGGGATTGTCACTAGGGGTCAATTTGGTTACAACCATCTTTATTTTTTTTAATTTTAAAGGTATTTTTCGATAACACTTGGAAGATTTAGCTCGTTATATGACACCATGTTGTCATTCAAATTTCATGTAAAACAAACAATCCTAAGTCATCCATTTAAAATGGGTCAATGTCAGTAATTCTGGGACTATTAGAATTTGATATGTCTCGACGAGTTAGGAATGCATTTTTTGTACGAAATTTGAATGACAACATGATGTCATATAGCCATCTAAATCCACGTAGGTGTTATCAAAAAATACCTTTAAAATTAAAAATTAAGGGTGTGGGTATCCAAGTTGGGAGCCCCCATTGTGTGTGTGCGTTTGTATGCGTGTATTTGTGTTGGAGAGCCTACGTCATAAATTTAGATAACTTACCTACATCCATCCATTTTCTCGTCTATTTTTCTAAATTTTTTTTTGAAATGAACCCATGAGAGATTACTTAGAATATTAAGTGGAATATGTGTTTCACATTTTGTAGAAAAAAACATACATTCGTAACATATTCATCTTAAGTGGTCCATTTCAGAATTTTGATATCATTAAAATTTGATTGTTTTGATGGATATATTAGATGTCTCGAATTAAGTTGACATTTGAATTACAAAATACGATGATATATTGTGATATAAATCGTCAAAAGATTCATTTAAAAAATTTAAAAATAAAATAGAAGAGCCGAAAGTAGGTAAGTTACTTACATAACGATATAGGTTCTGTTTTCCCTTAGTGGATACTACGTACTTTCTATGGAGAAGCGTATTTTCAACAAAATGTAAACATCTTGATTAGTATAACTTCGAGATTATATAAGACAAAGAAAAAGCAAATATAACTTTGATAACTTGATATAACAAAAATAGAATGCAGCAAAATTGTTATGTCCATATTCATTAGAATGTTTAAATCCAATCCCATTGCTAATTGGATGTCGTAGTCTTCCATTTTGTGACTTGATATTGCGGTAACATACTAAAAAAATAAGAAACGTTCATATTGATAAAAGTTTTCGTAATTGATATTAAACGTGATTAGGAAACGACCGAATTGTTTATGAAGTCCAAGATCAATAAGAAGGCATTATTAAGAAAATAAATAGGAAATACGTCAATTTGGCATGATTTATGAATTAGTCTTTATGCACTATATCACCACAATCCAACATACGAGCAAAAAACATTTCAGTAAAGAGTAAAACAAGATATGATTATAAATTCATTCAAAGATATGTGTCAATGCCATTACATGTGATTGTAACAAAAAAATGCATGATTTTTGATAAACGTGGATAAGCAAGACATGAACCCCATGAACCTTAAAAAATAGAAATACCAATTACTACAATATACTTCTTAGCAGAAAATAAGAAATAATGGAATTGTAAGCCATTCGCATCCATGAATCAAATTTTGAATACAATGTGATAGAGTGAGTTAAGCATTATTTGAGGTCCTAGTTGTAATTCATGATTATGATGAGTTATTTATGTATTTACGAAATTACTCACGGGATATATAACGACAAGTGCGTAGATGGTGAGGGAGCACTTGGTATCTAAAGAGAGAGACTTGAGAATTAAAAAAGGTATTAAAGAAAAGGTGGATTTTAGGCTATCAATTTCATCCATTCAATCTTTTTAAAAATCAATACTATCAATCGTTGAGTATTCTTATCCTCTAAAACCACTCTCCTCTCATATATATATATATATATATATATATATATTAGGGGGCTTATCCAATGGGCCCTGTGCCCATTTGAGATGAGATGAGCTCATTCATATTTTAACAATATTTTCCATCATTTTGTGTTCAATCTTTATTTATTTACAGTTGTTATATCATATTCTTACTATTAGTAACTATTTTCATATAAAGATTATCTTAGATTCACAAGAAATGGTCACTAGTAAGAATAAAAATGTGACTAGTAATACAAATAAGAATACAATCATTTTGTATGAATTTAAGGTTTTTTTCCTGAAAATAGTTACTAGTAGTAAGAATATGATATAACACTTGTAAACAAATACATATTAAGCTCAAAAAGATAGGAAATAGTGGTAAAAAATGAGTGGGCGCATCTCATCTCAAATGGGCACAGGACTCATTGGATAATTTCCCTATATATATATATATATATAAACACACACACACACATATACATATATATAGAGAGGATAGGGATTATGCACCCAGGTGCATGTAATTCTACATGCACCCGGGCCTATAACTCCCACATTTTTTTAATTTTCCAAAAAATACCGTCATGTATATTCATCTATATATCCCTCTTATATGTCATTCCAATTTCATTAGAAACAAAGACACCCACGTCTTCCATCTAGAACACATTATTTTAATGGTCTTAGAATTGCTGTGATTGACCTGTTCTGGGTGGGAGGGCGTAGGGGTCTCTATTTCTGATGAAATTGGAATGACTTACATGAGGGATATATAGATGAATATACATGGCTGTATTTTTTGAAAAAGTAAAAAAATGTGGGAGTTATATGCCCGGGTGCATGTAGAATTACATGCACCTGGGTGCATGCTCCCTATCCTCATATATATATATATATATATATATATATATATATATATATATATATATATATATATATATATATATATATATATATAGAGAGAGAGAGAGAGAGAGAGGAAAGGGAGCCTACTTTGTGAAGCAGGTAACCTTACCTACTTCACATCCATTTTTTGTAATTTTTGTATTTTTTTGTAAAATGCCACCGTGGATTTTCATAACTATATCCCTCTAATATGTCATTCAAATTTTGTCAGAAACAGAGACTCCTAAGGCCTCCATCCAGACAAATATTTTTTAACGGTCACAGATTTGTTGTATTTTACCTGTTCCGGATGGAGGGCATAGGAGTCTCTGTTTCTGACGAAATTTGAATGACATATTAGAGGGATATAGTTATGAAAATCCACGATGGTATTTTTCAAAAAAATAATAAAATTTCCTAAAAATAGATGTGAAGTAGGTAAGGTTACCTACTTTACAAAGTAGGCTCCCTTTCCTCATATATATATATATATATATATATATATAGATAGATAGATGTATGTATATATATATGGGGTTTGGGAGGCTGCACCGGCGGGTGTAGCTAACTAGCTGCACCCGGCCATTTTTTTCATTGATTTTTTTGTGTTTTTGAAATGAAACCTAAGGGGATTTAAATAACTATATATCACCATGATATCATACCCATTTCAACTAAATTCAACATTTCTATCATCTCCATCAAGGCTATGACATTTTAATGGTTTCAAAATTATTGAAATTGACCATATCTAGATGGGCATGCTAGGAGTGTTTGTTTTGCATGAAATTTGAAACACATATCCACACAATAAACGAAGTAAATCCCCAAAAGTTTTTTTCAAAAAAATAAAAAACAAATGAAAAAAATGACCGGGTGTAGCCAGTTGGCTGCACCCGCCGGTGCATACTCCCTTTTCCCTATATATATATATATATATATATATATATATATATATGGGTTAAAGGAGGCTACACCCTGGATGTAGCTAATAGGCTACTCCCACCCTCATTTTCCCCCTATTTTTTATTTTTTTTGGAAAATAAAAATATGTATATTCATCACTATATCTCTCGAATACATCATTCAACTTTCATTAGAAAAAGAGACTCCTATGCCCTCCATCTGAAGGGGGTCAATTTCAGTAATTCTGAGACCGTTAAAATTTGACAGTCTTGATGGACGGGGTATAAGTCTCGAATTAAGTTAAATTTTTAATGACAACTTGACGACATATTGTGATCTAAATTCCAACATGTTTCATTTCAAAAAAAATAAAAAAATAAAGGAGAAAAGAGGTGGGAGCATGTGAGTTGGCTACACCCAAGGAGCATACTCCTTTTTCCCTGTATATGTGTTTGTGTGTGTGTATGTATATATGAAAACATGGGGTTGTCACCGGTTGCCCCCGGCCCTATTTCTGCATTTTTTAATTTTTTTTGGAAAATATCATCATGTATATTCATCTATTGTCATTCAAATTTTATCAGAAACAGAGACTCAGATGCCCCACATCTAGAACAAGTAAATTAAACGATCTAAACAATGTTGTAATCGACCTGTTCTAGATGGAGGGCATACGAGTCTCTATTTCTGATGAAATTCGAGTGACATATAGGATGAATATATATGAATATACATGATGATATTTTTGGAAAAAATAAAAAAAATGTCAAAAATGAGACGAGGGTGTCCATGTTGGTTGTCCCAAAGGGATTATCCCATTGAACCCATGGGGCAGCTCCATTTAAACCATATGTGTGCGTGAGGTCTTGTGAGAGCCAGACACTGTGAGAGCATGAGGGTAGTAAATTTGGACCACCAGATTCTGCTCTTCTCTATTCTCCCGCAATCAACAAGGAGAGAGATGTCAGAATTTAGTGGTCCCAAAATCATTTCTCTTAAAGCTTTTGGCTCTCATAGGATATGCTCTCTCTCTCTCTCTCTCTCTCTCTCTATATATATATATATATATATATAGAGAGAGAGAGAGAGAGAGAGAATGCCCCCACCTCATTTTCTACATTTTTTAAAATATTATCACGTATATTCATCTATATATCCCTCCAATATGTCATTCGAATTTCGTCAAAAATAAAAGAGACTCCTATGCCTTTCATTTAGAACATGTACTTTTAACGGTCTAAACATTGGTGTAATCTATCTGTTCTAGATGGAGGACATTTGAGTCTTCATTTCTGATGAAATTCGAATACATATTTGAGGGATATATAGATAGAAGTACATGACTTTATTTTAAAAAAATAAAAAATTACTAGAAATGAGGAGGGTGCAGCCCCATTGAACCATATCGTGTGGCGGGGAGGGAGTATGCTCCCTGAGAGCATGTAACTTACATGCTTGCACCTTTTTTCCCTCATATTTTTTTATTTTATTGAAATGAAATTTAGTAGAATTAGATCACAATGTCTCAGTATGATTGACGTATCCGAAAATGTCGCTTTAAGAAGTTGTTTTTAATCTTCGTGCGTGTAAATAAAATATCGTACGTGTCGTTCGTTGTAGGCGGCGATCGAAAACAGTCAAGAAAATAACCACAAATTTTTAATCAATTTCAATCAGGTGGTTTTTATGTTTATTTTACTTGGGCAAGTCCCAAGGTCGATCACAAGGAGGCAAAGGAACAACCTAGAAATATGTCTATCCAATTTCGTGTTCGGTTTTCAAGGCGGACTTTTTTTGGAATTTTCAATGCAATAAAGGGATGCAAAATGCAATTTCGGCCTATTTTAGAGACTAATATGTAAATTTCAAACAATATCCAAAAATTATGAAACTTGGCCGAGATGATAAGTATGACAAAATAAATGCACTGTATTTTTTTGGAATTTTTGGATGCAATATGAATTTTTTTATGAATTTTTAAATGCAAAGAGAATGATTTTCAATATTTAATTTTAATAAATATTAAACCTACTTATTTTCAAGAGATAAAATTATCTAAGATCTATCACTAAGTGATGGATCTCAGAAAAATCCTAAATCTTGAAAATGTGGGGTCTAATACCTATTAAAAATTAAACAATGAAATATGCAAAATGATTTTTACAGAGCAAATTATGCATGCAAATGCAAATCTTTTTGGGCACAAGGTTAATCAAAATAATTTCTACAGTATGTGATTTTTCGGAGATTTTTAGAGCAACAGTGAATTAAATATGAATTTCCAAGCACAAATTGGGCAAAGTATGTGAATTTTCACAAAATAAATAATTATTAATTAACTGTCAATCACAAAAATGTCCACAGTATCTCAAAATGTAGAGAATCAATTAACAAACATAATGCTATTTTTGGATTAATAAAATAATGTAGATAAGATGTTCAAAACAAAATGGGAACACAGGGGTATAGATGCAATAGATAAATAAAATATTAAATGCAGTGGGGGTTTCTATATAATTACCAATAGCCTCGGGGATGTTTGTGCAAAATTTCCAGAGTGGCACGTGCCCAGCACGTGCCCTCTGGATGGCGGGTCTGCTGCGCGAATATGAAGATCCTCCGGGGGCCTTTGCAAATGACCCAGGTGGTCACGTGCGTAGCACATGACCCCTGGATGGCGTCTGATGTTCCCCCGAAGCATGTGCCTAGCACGTGCTTGGGGGCCTCGGGTCCCGAGCGCCCGCCCGCTGGCGGTGTGATAGAGGCGGAGGGGCGGAAGCGGCCCGGCGAGGCCTTAGACGGTTGCGTCGTGGACGATTGGCGGAGACGAAGGCGTTGGAGAAGAAGAAGGCGCGGCGATAAAGCTGAAGGCGAAGTCGTAGCGAGGAGGTTGGCGGAGTCGATGGCGATGGCTGCGTTTGTTGTGAAGATGCTGGTGGCGGCGTAGTCGAAGGAAGTCGGAGAAGATGTCCGAGGAGCTGCTGGAGTCGATGAAGACGGCGGAGTTGATTGTCGGAGAAGAGAACGTTGTCGTAGCGGTTGTCGATGGAGATGGCGGAGATTGAAGTCGTGGTGAAGAAGCTGCTGGACGGAGGTGTCGATGAATCGGATGTAGGACTGTGATCATGGGCTCGACGCAGGAAGCGGAGCTGGAGCAGCAAGGCCCGTGGAGGCGCTGTGACGGCCGCATGAAGGAGGCCGGACCTCGTCGAGGAAGATGGCACCGGGCTGTCACCCCGGTGTGTCTTGAAGCGCAACTCGGCGGATGACCTGAGAAAGGGGGTGGCGGGGGTTTTCAATAGGCGAGGGGCGCGAGGAGTTTGTTGCGGAAGGTGGTTTGGCCGTTGCGAGATGGGAGTGGTTGGCGGCGGGGCGGAGATGACGAAGGTAGCGGAGACCGGGGTCATTGGGCTGACGCGCGAGATTGGAGGCGGAGGAATCGAGCAGTTGCGAGGTTGAAGATGACAACCCCTGGCCGTCCGATCGGCCAAGATCGGGCGGCCAGATAGGTGCCACGTGGCGAGGGGATGAGATACTGGGGAGCGGCACGTGCGGAGCACGTGCGGACGCTTTATTTATTTATTTATTTATTTTTATTATTTTTTTAATAATTTTTTTTAATAAAATGATATTGAAAAGGGCAAAAAACCGCTGACACGTGGCGGCCCCTGGGGCGGCCACGTGTCAGCTCCAGATAAATCCGAAAATAAAATATTTGTAAAATCAATAAAAAAATAGCAAATGACCTCGGATTGAAAAAGTTTCTTCACGAAAAATGCTCGTCTCGACGAGATCTACAAGTTCATGAAGACGTCAAAGCCAAAATCGGTCAACTGTAAAAATTGAATTTTTGGGGTATTCTATGTACATAGAAAATCTTGATTTTTTTGGGTTTTCTATTTTTTGTCATTTTTTAAATACGATAAAAATCCGGAAAAATATGGAAAATCCAAAGATAAATAAAAAACATCTAAATCTATTTTTTTTGGATTTTTATTGATAAAGAAAATATATACATAAAATATAGGTCAGAAAACTGCTAACATATACAATGTACAAAAGAGGCCCAAAACCCAACTTTCATATTCGAGCTCCGATTCACTTGAACTTGGTCTTGTTTTGAAGGTAGTGGGATGTGCATTAGTTCAAAAGTGAGTAGGATCAAATCGGACACTAGATGGGGAAGATATGGGTCTTTTAGTTCGAAGAAATCCTGAAACTAGGGTTTGGGTTTTTGGTCCACTTAATAGGGTTAGTGATTTTTTTTGTATTTTTTATTTATTCTTGTTAATGATGTGTACACAGTAGAGGTGGTTTTGGGTTATCCGGTATTAGCATGAAGGAGTTAAAAATAGGGGAAGTTAGGCTATTTACAGGTCATTTTTGGCTTGGATTTTTGGCTTCTTATTTTATGCAGAATTTAATGCTAAAATGCAATTCTTATGAAATCATGCATAAATGCTAATTATGCGAAATAAATGCAGAAATGCTGTTGATTTTTAGGGAATTGAGCTTAATAAATGAGATTTAGAGTGATGATCTGAGATTCATCATCCCCCTATACTTAAACCATGTTCATCCCTGAGCATCAAAAAGAAATGCCATGAAGTGAAATGAGATTGGGTTCCATACCAAGACCATGAGCTGAAGGTGAAAATGAAACTAAACTCAACCTTTGGATTATTTGTGTGTCGGAACTTCTGTGAGACTTAAAATTTTAAAATCAACAGCCCTCAAGTTCTACACATCATTGTTACAGTTTCGGCTCAGAAGTCATCTAAGATCAATCATCTTCCCAAAGTATACCTTATGAACAT
This sequence comes from Ottelia alismoides, assembly GCA_037367405.1. Classification (NCBI taxonomy): domain Eukaryota; kingdom Viridiplantae; phylum Streptophyta; class Magnoliopsida; order Alismatales; family Hydrocharitaceae; genus Ottelia; species Ottelia alismoides. The sequence goes on from JAZKJV010002068.1 coordinate 13,924, forward strand.
TGAATAACCGACTCGTGTGTGTGAAGAGTTTTAGCTCTTCCCATCCAGAATGCCGGACTACCATGCTCCTCTCCTCTCCAGTAACTCGTCCTCGGGGAGTCAGGTATTTCCTTCTAAGGTCTGTCGTGCTGTGTTCACAATCGAATGAGGGAGAAGATAGAAGAAAGAGAAAAGAACTGGAGGGGGTGGAAAGTGTAGCCACCTCTCCTTGTGAAGATGGCCAGTGTAGCCAAGTCTCCACCAAGATCTGCAGGTTTCTTGAAGCTTGGACCTTTTTGGTCGGATTTTTATTTGGTAGAATGCTTCTTTGTATTTTAGAATTTTTGGTGGTTCTGCTTGGATCTTGTTGTGCCCCTACGGATATAGAATCTTTTTATTCCGTACATTTTTTGGGGTCTTAGAAAAATTGTGCCCAGCCGTCCATCCCTTTTTCGAAGCTTTATTTCAACCCGTACTCCGGTCTTTAGATTTCCACGCTACTAGAAAAGAAACTCACACAGTCTTCCAACATCCCGTCTGGGTTGAGCTAAGTGCATAGTGTGAGAGTGCGAATTAATTTCCTATTTCAAAGTTGTACCCAGAATGAAGAGACCAGGTTAGACACTAAGAGTCAAACGATGTACATTGTCATGTGGAACTTAAGGAATTAAGTCAAAAAGACCTGAAGCTCTTAAAATCCTATTTCTCGGTGAAGTTCCTCTGAAAATTAGGTGGATTAAGGTTAAGTCCAGACCACTCTCGGTTTCGGCTCATAACTTGGTTCAGAACCCAATGACTTTTCACAAATGCAAATGTATGTGATGTTGGATGAAGTGCAGGTGTGTGAAATGCAAATTTTTTATACAAAATAAAAAGCCATTTTTTTCAAAAAAACTTTTTTGGGCAAGTCAGTGTTAGTAGAATTGGGCAAGTCAGTGTTAGTAGAAAAACTCTTTTTTTTCTCTTTTTTTGCTTTTTTTAAGTTAGTACCCACCCCGTAAATACATAAAGACTTACGCGAAAGTACGAGATATGGGTAAAATATATATAAAGTATATATACAGTAGCGAGTGCTCTGTCCTCAGAGCACAAAAAGCGTAATGAAGACATAGCTCGGGCTAAGCGTAAGAGGGTTAAAAATTTATATACAACGGGTTAGGAAGTAGATCGGAAAAGAGGCGGTCAGGATATGTGGATGAAGAGAGTATAAATAGGTGGGTGTTGGTTCCCCCTATACTTAGGCTCTGGACAGCCTAAGTAAGGAAGAAGGGTGGAAATGGAGCGGTCGGGAGAAGGAGTGTGATGAGAGAAATGGTATATACAAATGGCATCGGTCCCCTCCTATACTTAGGCCTTGGCCTAAGTAGAGAAAGAAGCTGTACAAGGGGGCCGATATGGTTGGGAGGGTGGGTGTGTAGCCGAATGATTAAGGCAGTTTTCGGCTGATCTTCTTGTGAGCCTGCGGTGGGAGATCATAATGATGAGATGGAGATGAGGCATATGATTCACAACTATGATCAGAGTTATCCTCAGAAAAATCATGATGGATAATAGATGAAGTGTTTGAGTCAGATGAAAGATATCCATCATCAGAGTTATCCTCAGAGGAGTAGTATTTGAAAGTAGACATACTCCAAGTCTGCATGTCTCTTTGTTTCTTTAATTGTTTCCTCAGAATTCGTTCCTTCTTGGGGTCAATCGATTTGTCCTCAGATGATAGCTCAGAAGCACCGGTTTCAGTCAGCTCATATGAAAGAATTCCAGTGTACTTGAAGAGGGCAGGAGCATCAGCTTTGAATGAGTAGTAGTTAGGAACGGGAGTTGTCCAACGAGGATTGAATTTTGGATCCTTACGAAGATATGGCTCTAGGGTTGCCGAACAGACTTCACTCATGTAGACCATCTTTTCCGGACCTGATGAGGAACCGTCAGTTGATACCTCTTCCGGAAGGTCAAAGGTGATTTCTTTTTATTTCTTCATAAAGGTGTCGGTTCACTTGAGTATCCAGATGAATAGCCATTGAAATTCTCCTTGATTGGTGTTTGGTCTGTGTGCTTGCTCTTAGTCTCCTGAATGTTTGAGCACTCTCGATTTGGGATGATCTGGTCAAGATATTCAGAGAATGTTGCTCCAGGGTGTGACCATGCATATGTCTCAGGATCGTAGTAGAAAGATTTGTCTATTTTGAGATCCGCGGGAATTGAAATACTGGGGAGAGTCTCTGCATGTTCTTTCTCAATTGATTCGATGTTGGCGCATTCCTATGTCGAGTTGATGTAATCCGTGTAGTCAGAGTAGGTTGACCCAAGGTGTGCCCATGCATAAGTCTCCGGATCATATGATTCATATACATAATTTTACATGGTGAGAGCGACTGGGAATGGAGCAGAGGGGAGATTCTCTAAACCAATAGTCTCATCAACAACCGCTTTCTCAGGTTTGGCTTCGGGGCAGGGCTCTTCTACCGCTTCATGGTTACGGTTGTCGGGGACTTCGTGGGTTGCCTCAGAAGATCGTGGTTCCTCAAAGATATGTCAGATCTAAGTGCTTCCAATGCTGTGAAATTGATTTCCCTAGTCTCACAATCAATAATTGCCTTGGCCAATGCTAGAATGGCTTTCCGAGAATGATTGGAGACTGGGTGAATTCTCCTTGATGCTCAATATCAATGATCGTGAATTCTACTTTGAGCGTAGCTCCTTGGAATTTCATGATGACAGAAATGGTTCCTCTCGGCCGCTTTATTGATCGGTCCGCTAATTGAAAAATTTCTCGTATCTTCCGAATCGGTCCGAGTTTGAGTTCATGAAATACAGAGGTCGGAAGGATATTGATCGGTGCATCGTCATCAATCCGAGCATGGGTGAAGATTGTGTCTTTGATTTCACAGTCAAATCTGGGCAACCGCTTCACTATGCGGCTCTTGGTTTTTCTCCTCAATACCAAGGAGGAGGCCATTGACAATATATGTCTCTCGGTCTTTGTTCTAATCCTGCCCGATTTTTTCATCGGTTAATTTGTCTATCACAAATTCTTTAAGATCGGGGAAGTGTTCAATGGCCTGTAGAAAGGGAAGTTCAAAAATCAATTTCTTTCCTAATGCTTCCCGTACAGCAGGAATCAAATTCTTCAGATCTTCTTCACTTTCAATTTTTATGAAATTTTCTAAATTTTCAATTTTTTTGTGGTTTTCAAATATTTCCATTTTTTGGTATTTTCTGAGTGGTGTGGGGGTGTGGGGTGTTCTTCAGGTGAAAAGGGGCTCTGGTGTTCAGGGAGATAGTCCGCTGCATAGTTATTTCTAAGGGAGTAAGATGTAGAAGTGAAATTCTCAGAATAATCCCTAGGTCCCTGAATATCCTCAAAATTTTCAATCTTAGATCCAATCATTTCCTCATTCATTTTTATATCCGAGCTACCAAAGATTAATTGATCGCAAGTTCTTGAAATTTATCCTCCATTAAATCAAATTTCTTATTCATCCTCAAAATATTCTCCAAAATCTCTTCTTGGCCAAGTATGGGAGCACAGTTGAGATATGTTTTTTTGTAATTGAATGTCCTCTTCCATTTTTCTATATGTATTAGGAGAGGGGTCTCTTGAAATATCCGATATATGATCATCATTTTCTGAAAGTATCTTCTCAATAATCATGGAAGGTGGCTGCTCATATGGTCCAGGCAAGTGGAGTTGGTCCAAGGGGAGTTGTGATCCTATGTGGTCGGTCCAATCCTCTGTATGAGTGAAGAGGGGGTTGTTATGTTCAATCTAAGATAATGATTTATCTTTGTTGTTCAAGATTGATGGAAGAGATGAAGAAGTGCTCAATTCGATCATGTGGTTATCTTCTCCCATGAATGATGGATTGACATTTACCGAATATGAGGGATGAATTGTATGATCAACGTAAAGAGGATTAAATGAAGAAGTAGAGCCCTCAATCATTTGTTGGTTTGTCTGCTCTGAATACAAAGGGTTGTTATTCATGAAACAGGTCGGATTAGCAGAAGGAGATGGATTTATTGGTGGTTGAGGGGGAGGTGTTTTGGGTCTAATCGATACGAATTCATTTTCATAGTATAGCTCTGATGGATTCTCGTATAAACGTTCGGCTATTTTTGAAAGAGCTGAAAGGAATGAGGGGTTGGGTCTGCAAGAGTTATTGAACAAGAATTCCATGGTGAATTTTAAATCAAGAAAGGAGAGAGATGATTGCACGGGATAGTCAAGAGAAATCAAATGTGCGGCTATTGATATTGAAATCGGTTCACGCACACCAATGCAAATACAATTCAAACCCTGGGTTCACCAACGCACACAATGAAGCCGTAAGAGTTCGGCTATTATCTTTTCAATTTTAGTTGGTGATAAATCAATCTTGGCAGGAATTTAGCGAGCTTAAATTTCAGATTTGGGTTCTAGCCTTAAGTGTCGTCTCTCGCTCACTTAGAAAAATAGAAACATAGAAGGTCGGGGTTGCTCTCCCGCATAAATTCTTGATTTTATGGGTTGTTTTGATCGGCTATATTTAGCAGTCCCAATTTTTAATGAGGTGATCACTGAAAAATTAGATGAGCACAGAATACACGTCTACCGTCCAGTCCCAATTTCCTTTTAAAATTATGTGATAAAACAAGAGGGAGGAGTTCGGGAAAAGCCGATGCACGTGAAAACAATGATGTATGCTCAGTTAGAAGACTTATAGTGGCTCCTCGCAATCTCCATGTGGGATGCAATACAGAATTGAAAATTTTATTCTAAATGTGTGCAAGCCGATAAAAACCGCACCTAAGCAGAAAGTTCTATTAGCGGAAAGAATTGAGTTAAATTTGGCTAAGTTGAACGATCTATGTGCGTCTTGATTAAAGTGCAGTGTGGCTTAAGATCCTACGAGCACAATCAAAAAGTAAAAATGCTCTGAGAGCCGTATGTGCTATCCTAGTCGCCACTCAAGTCGGGTCCCACCCTCACCGGAGAGTGAAACAGGCCACGACACACCACAAATAGAGTTCAAAGTCTTTTTTACATGCGCGAGAGTCCAAACAGACACCGCTGTAAATGAGCAAGTAAATAAAATTGCCGAAATTGAAAACCTAGACTGTACTCTCTCTCACGACTCGACTCGATCTTATATTAATTGCGGCTTTCTCAGATGCTGGTGAAGATGCGTCGGTTTCTTGAAAATCGCTCCACGTACGTCGGATACCTCGCAAGAAAAATAAGAGAGAAAATGTAAGAGAGTGACTCAAAAATAATAAAATAAGAAAATAAATGCTGGAAATAAAATGGTATTCACAATGAAAAATTCGTGGATCAGACTACCCGAATGCGAAAAACCGAACAAAAAATTTTCAAAACACAAAACTAAGTTGTTTGCCTCCCCGGCAACGGCGCCATCTGACGTATCCGATGATGCAGCTTTAAGAAGTTGTTTTTTATCTTCATGCGTGTAAATAAAATATCGTACGTGTCGTTCGTTGTAGGCGGCGATCGGAAACAGTCAAGAAAATAACCACAAATTTTTAATCAATTTCAATAAGGTGGTTTTTATGTTTATTTTACTTGGACAAGTCCCAAGGTCGATCACAAGGAGGCAAAGGAACAACCTAGAAATATGTCTATCCAATTTCGTGTTCGGTTTTCAAGGCGGTCTTTTTTTGAAATTTTCAATGCAATAAAGGGATGCAAAATGCAATTTCGGCCTATTTTAGGGACTAAAATGTAAATTTCAAACAATATCCAAAAATTATGAAACTTGGCCGAGATGATAAGTATGACAAAATAAATGCACTGTAATTTTTTTAGAATTTTTGGATGCAATATGAATTTTTTATGAATTTTTAAATGCAGAAAGAATGATTTTCAATATTTAATGTTAATAAATATTAAACCTACTTATTTTCAAGAGATAAAATTATCTAAGATCTATCAGTAAGTGATGGATCTCAGAAAAATTTTAAATCTTGAAAATGTGGGGTCTAATACCTATTAAAATTAAACAATGAAATATGCAAAATGATTTTTATAGAGCAAATTATGCATGCAAATGCAAATCTTTTTAGGCACAAGGTTAATCAAAATAATCTCTACATTATGTGATTTTTCGGAAATTTTTAGAGCAACGGTGAATTAAATATGAATTTCCAAGCATAAATTGGGCAAAGTATGTGAATTTTCACAAAATAAATAATTATTAATTAACCGTCAATCACAAAAATGCCCACAGTATCTCAAAATGTAGAGAATCAATTAACAAACATCATGTTGTTTTTGGATTAATAAAATAATGTAGATAAGATGTTCAAAACAAAATGGGAACACAGGGGTACAGATGGAATAGATAAATAAAATATTAAATGCAGTGTGGGTTTCTATGTAATTACCAATAGCCTCGGGGATGTTTGTGCAAAATTTCCAGAGAGGCACGTGCCCAACACGTGCCCTCTGGATGGCGGGTCTGCTGCGCGAATATGAAGATCCTCCGGGGGGCCTTTGCAAATGACCCAGGTGGTCACGTGCGTAGCACGTGACCCCTGGATGGCGTCTGATGTTCCCCCGAAGCACGTGCCTTGCACGTGCTTGGGGGCCTCGGGTCCCGAGCGCCCGGCCGCTGGCGGTGTGATAGAGATGGAGGGGCGGAAGCGGCCCGGCGAGGCCTTGGACGGTTGCGTCATGGACGATTGGCGGAGACGAAGGCGTTGGAGAAGAAGGTGGCGCAGCGGTGAAGCTGGAGGCGAAGTCGTAGCGAGGCGGCTGGCAGAGTCGATGGCGATGGCTGTGGTTGTTGACGAAGATGCTGGTGGCGGCGTAGTCAAAGGAAGTCGGAGAAGATGACCGAGGAGCTGCTGGAGTCGATGAAGACGACGGAGTTGATTGTCGGAGAAGAGAACGTTGTCGTAGTGGTTGTCGATGGAGACGGCGGAGATTGAAGTCGTGGTGAAGAAGCTGCTAGACGGAGGTGTCGATGAAGCGGATGTAGGACTGTGATCGTGGGCTCGACGCTGGAAGCGGAGCTGGAGCAGCAAGGCCCGCGGAAAGCGCTGCGACGACCGCACGAAGGAGGCCGGACCTCGTCGAGGAAGATGGCACCGGGCTGTCACCCCGGTGTGTCTTGAAGCACAACTCGGCGGATGACCTGAGAAAGGGGGCGGCGGGGGTTTTAAATAGACGAGGGGCGCGAGGAGTTTGTTGCGGAAGGTGGTTTGGCCGTTGCGAGATGGGAGTGGTTGGCGGCGGGGCGGAGATGACGGAGGTAGCGGAGACCGGGGTCGTTGGGCTAACGCGTGAGATTGGAGGCGAAGGAATCGAGCAGTTGCGAGGTTGAAGATGACGACCCCTGGCCGTCCGATCGGCCGAGATCGGGCGGCGAGATAGGTGCCACGTGGCGAGTGGATGAGATATTGGGGAGCGGCACGTGCGGAGCACGTGCCTGGGGGCACGTGCGTCGCACGTGCGGACGCTTTATTTATTTATTTATTATTTTTTTAATATTTTTTTTAATAAAACGATATTGAAAAGGGTGAAAAACCGCTGAACGTGGCGGCCTCTGGGGCTGCCACGTGTCAGCTCCAGATAAATCTGAAAATAAAATATTTGTAAAATCAATAAAAAAAATAGCAAATGACCTCGGATTGAAAAAGTTTCTTCATGAAAAATGCTCGTCTCGACAAGATCTACAACTTTCATGAAGATATCAAAGCCAAAATCGATCAACTGTAAAAAGTGAATTTTTGGGGTATTCTTTGTACATAGAAAACCTTGATTTTTTTGGGTTTTCTAATTTTTTTGTCATTTTTTAAACACGATAAAAATCTGGAAAAATATGGAAAATCCAAAGATAAATAAAAAACATCTAAATCTAATTTTTTTGGATTTTTATTAATAAAGAAAATATATACATAAAATATAGGTCAGAAAACCACTAACATATACAATGTATAAAGGGATTTTTATCCGGCAGACCTTGTAATCTTTTGCAATTACCGCTACGACCTCTGAAATATCCTAATTCCTCCCTCGACCCCGTAAACTTGTTAACCTTTACCCGACAGACCCTGTGGTTAACCCCCATCCCTCTGACCGTTAAAACAAACCGGATTCTGTTATCTTCTCTTATACTATACCCAATTTATTTAACAAATTTACTGAAAATGCCACTCCCTCCCATCCTCCAACTCCAGCTGCTCCTCCCTCCCACCGTCCACCTCCAATTGAAGACGTCGCCTCCCCTCCTCCGGTCCACCGGCGCCCCTGCTCGAAATCCCCATCCCCAGTCAGCCAACTTCCTCTGTTCGACAGCCCTGCCGTCGCCTGGGTCCGTTCGGCAACCCCCACCACCATGTCCGCCTCTGCAACCTCCCCCGGGGTCCTCCCGCCGACTCCCCCGATCGGAAGCCCCCTCCCCCCAATCCCGCTGCAAAGCCACCGCCCCCGTCGGCCTCGTCCCGCCGCCTGCCCCTGCGAAACCACCCCCCCCCCCCCGGTCCCGCCGTCTCCGTTGCAAGGTCCCCCCATCCCACTCCCGGGTCCCCGCCTGACTCGCCTCCCCCATCCGACTCGCCTGCCCCCACTTCTCGAGGCCACCCCCGCACCTGGAAGCCCCAGCCACCGCACCTGGAAGCCCCCTCGCCACCTCCCCCATCCCCCCCCCCCCCCCCCCGGCCGCAGCACCTGGAAGCCCCCTCGCCACTTCCCCCACCCCGCCCCCAACCCCCCCCCCCTCGGCCGCAGCACCTGGAAGCCCCGCCGATGACAAGCATGGGGCGACATCGCCGATGATGCTGCTACCTGGGCCACCCCGGCTCCACCCCCTCCCCGTTCAGGCCCGTCGATGACAAGCCCCGCCTCGACACCTTTGCAGGATTATTTTTTCCTATTTTTTTAAATTTTGGGTAATCCTGACCGTTCAATGGTAAATGAGTTGGGTTAACTCAAGATTAACCCAAGTAACTGACTCAAATATAGTTAAAATTGACGGCAGGGTTTGTTGGATAAGACGGAGCAAGTTTATGAGGTCGAGGGAGGAATTAGGATGTTTCAGAGGTCGTAGCGGTAATTGCAAAAGATTACAGGGTCTGCCGGGTAAAAATCCCATGTATAAAAGAGGCCCAAAACCCAACTTTCACATTCGAGCTCCGATTCACTTGAACTTGGTCTTGTTTTGAAGGTAATGGGATGTGCATTAGTTCAAAAGTGAGTAGGATCAAATCGAACACTGGATGGGGAAGATATGGGTCTTTTAGTCTGAAAAAAATCCTGAAACTAGGGTTTGGGTTTTTGATCCACTTAATAGGGTTAGTGATTTTTTTGTATTTTTTATTATTCTTGTTAGTGATGTGTACACAGTAGAGGTGGTTTTGGGTTATGCGGTGTTAGCATGAAGGAGTTAAAAATAGGGGAAGTTAGGCTATTTACAGGTCATTTTTGGCTTGGATTTTTGGCTTCTTATTTTATGCAGAATTTAATGCTAAAATTCAATTCTTATGAAATCATGCATAAATGCTAATTATGCGAAATAAATGCAGAAATGCTGTTGATTTTTAGGGAATTGAGCTTAATAAATGAGATTTAGAGTGATGAATCTGAGATTCATCAATGATGTCATTCAAAATTCAACTTAATTGGAGACTTTTGTCCCCTCCATTAAGACTGTCAAATTTTAACGATCTCATAATTCCTGAAATTGATTCCCCTTCAGATGGACGTGTTAGGAACATTTGTTTTACACAAAGTTTGTAGCACATCTTACACTTATTATTCTAAGTAAATCTACTCAGGTTTCATTTCAAATAAATAAAAAAATTTGCGAAAAGAAGGTGGGTGCATACTATTATATGCTCCTAAGAAGCATACTTATTTAACTTTTATGTACAAGGGTTTAATGGGGTTGTTCCCTTGGGGAGTCAACGGGCTGCCCATCATCATTTTTCGATATTTTTTTTATTTTTTGTAAAATACATAATGTGTTTTCATCACTATATCCCTTAATAAGTCATTTAGATTTTTCGTAAATAGAGACTCACATGCCCTACATCTAGAATAAGTCGATTACAACAATTCTAAAACTGTTAAAATTTCTTGTTCTTGATGGAGGGCCTAGAAGTCTCTATTTCTGAAAAAATAATAATGACATATTATATGGATTTAGTGATGAAAATACATGGTATTTTCCAAAAAATAAAAAAAATCATTGACAAAAGATGCAGGGACAATCCCATTTTTTCTTATATATAGGAAGTCGGGAGCCTACACTTACCTACACCCGACCTTTTTTTGCATGTTTTTTGAGTTTTTTTGAACGAAACCTTAGGGGTATTTTCTTAATATATTGAGAGGAATATGTGTTTCAAGTTTCATGCAAAACAAATATTCCTAACACATTCATTTAGAAGGGGTCAATTTCAGCAATTCTGAGACCGTTAAAATTTGATAGTCTTGATGAAGATGATAGGAGTCTTGAGTTAAGTTGAATTTTGAATGACACCATGGTGGTACATAGATATCTAATTCCCCTAAGATTTCATTTCAAAAAAATCAAAAATCTATGAAAAAATGAGTCCGGTGTAGGTAGTTACCTACACCCATGGGTGTAGGCTCCCTTTTCTCATATATATATATATATATATATATATATATTTATATATATGGGTTAAATGAGACTATACCCTGGTTGCAGCCAATTGGCTACTCCCACCCCCATTTTCCACTCTTTTATTTTTTTGGAAAATGGAAATATGCATATTCATCACTATATCCTCCTAAAATGTCATTCCAATTTCATCGAAAATAGAGACTCCTATACCCTCCATCTGAAGGGGGTTAGTTTCAGCAATTCTGAGACCGTTAAAATTTGACAGTCTTGATGAAAGGGATAGAATTCTCGAATTAAATTAATTTTTTAATGACACCATAGTGACATAATGTGATCTAAATTTCAATAGATTTCATTTTAGAAAAATAAAAAAATATAGGAGGAAAGGGGTGGGAGCATGTAAGTTAGTTATACCGAGGGAGCATACGCCTTTTTCCCTATGTGTGTGTATGTGTGCGTGCGTGCGTGTGTGTTCAATGGGGCCGCCCCCGCCTGATTTTCAAAGTTTTTTTTGTTTTTCAAACATATCATCATGTAAATTCATTTATATATCCCTCCTATATGTCATTCGAAATTCATCGGAAACAAATACTTCTATGCCCTCTATCTAGAACAGGACAATTATAGCAATGTTTAAACCATTAAAATTGCCTATTCTAGATGGAGGGCATGGGAGTCTCTCTTTCTGATGAAATTCAAATGGTGTATTAGAGGGATATATATGGTGATATTTTTCAAAAACTAAAAAAAAGTGAAAAATAAGGGCAGGGAGCCTCATTTTTTCCCATATATATATAGGATTGATCATGTAAGAGCTAAAAATGTGAAAGGATGAGAGCAGTGAATCTGGACTACTAGATTATACTCACATGTCCTCCTGAAATCAATCAGGAGAGAGATGATAGAATCTAGCCAGAATCATTATTCTCATGCTCTCACAGTATCATCACCATATATATATATATATGTATATATAGAGAGAGAGAGGGAGGGAGGGGGTTGATCTTGTGAGAGCCAAAACTGTGAGAGCATGAGAGCAATGAATTTGGACTATTATATTCTGCTCTTCTCTCTCCTCTTGCGATTAATGAGAAGAGAGATGATAAAATTTAGTGGTTCGAATCATTTCTCTCATGCTCTCACAACTTTTAGCTCTCACGGGACCTTCCAATAAGATGCATCCTTCCTTAGTTTAGGAAGGCGAGCACTTTACTAGAATGTGTATGCAATTTGTATTAGAACTACACATTATAAATATAAAATCGCATACAAAACTGTATATTATAATACAAAGGTTAAAATTGCATACTAAAGTCATCATGTTTTCTACAAAAAAGATCTGATCTTCCAGAACTCAAGAAGGACCAAGTCCTAATGGAAGGAAATCCATATATGTTTGTGTGTGTGAGAGAGAGAGAGATTAGGGAGCCTACTTCATGAAGCAGGTAATCTTACCTACTCCTTTTCCATTTCGCCACTTTTTTTTTATTTTTTTAGCTAAACATAGTGGTATTTTTTATTTTCGCCACTTTTTATGAAGTGAGTAATCTTACCTCCCCTAATAGTTCCAAGATTCACCCGTCCCATTTTCACCATATTTCTTATTTTTTAAAAAAATCATAGATTTTTATTATATATTCATATATTGTATCACTCAAATTTCCTACGAAATAGAGACTCATATGGCCTCTATCTAGACATGATCGATTTCAATAATTCTACTCGTTAAAAAATGATTGTCTAGATGGGGGTCATCGGAGTCTCTGTTTCTCATGAAACTTGAATGACATAATAGACAAATATAGTAATTAATTTTCATGAATTTTAAAAAAAATAGAAAAAATATAGAAAAAATGAGGTGGGGTTATCAAGTTAACTCCCTTCGAGGGGGCAGTCTCATTTTTTTCTTATACCAATAGGATGCGTCCTTCCTGAATTCTGGGAGGACGTCCTCTTTTTGTAGATTATGTAGCACTTTAGTAAAATACGTATAAATTTTATATTATAACTACACATTATAAATACAAAACTATACACAAAGCTGTACATTAAAATACATACATTAAAATTGCACATTATAATATGAATTGTATAAGTATTTTACAAAGTCATCATGTGTTTTTATAAAAAAAAGGAGCGGCCTTCCTGAACTCAAGAAAGATTGCGTCTTATTGAAAGGAAATATGAGATTTTTGATTCTGTGCTTGATTCAATTTAAAATATTGATGCAGAAGATGAGGAATTGATGTCCTTATGTGAGGTCATCAGCCATTATATGCATCCTTTTTCGGTCCTTATTTGGTACGGACTGGCTTGTAGGGGTGGGTATTCGACTGGTTTTGGTGGTTCTGGGTTATTCGATTTGGGTTGTAAAAATGACATTCATCACTGAACTAAATTAGATTGGATTGAGATGTTTGGGTGATCGGTTTAGCCGATTTGGTTGAGTAAAAAATCAAACTATCCATATGAAAAATCTTGCTAATTGAAGGTCAAGTAATAACGCGGCCATTAATGTATGAAAAAGAGTCAAAGTAAGCATGCATTAAGCTCAATAGACAAAAAGGAGGAATATATTCAACATGGATGAAGAAGGTTTTGGGTATGTTCAAGTTGATATGTAGCTGTTCATTTAAGATTATGAGATTTTCAAGAATAATTTATGTCACATGAAGTGGATAGGGATCGGAGCATAGTTGTGCGGTAATAAGGCATGATCTCAGTTGTTTATAGTACGTAATGATCATATTAGGATGATAGAGAAAAAATACATTGAGTACAATACATAATAACAACTGAATTAATGTTTAGTGAGACAATGTTGTTAACAAGTTGATAACTTAAATTGACGAATCCGAGTTGTACATTAGAAATATATAGGAGTTTATAATTCTTGATATTATATATTATGTCTATTTCGATTGGGTTGGGCGGGATTAAACCTCTTGTCATCTCCATAAATAATTTGGGTTATTTGCGTGGGTTGGATTGATGACATTAGACCCATCAATCGACCTAATACCCATTGAAGGAATATGGTTTGGGTCCAACCTGGCCCAAAATCCAAACAATCCTAATCATTTTGACCTATTTTCAACGACTTGGTTGAATTATATGTGTGGACCCATATAGTACCCACCCAAAGTGGCTCGCTGGTGAGATGAACTCGTGCCCCTATGTTTAGTAGGGTTTGAAGATGAGCATAAAGACCCGATCTGCATGGCTCGGTCCAAACTCAAACATGAAATTAAATGGGCGGCTTTGGGTCTAAATTTGAGCGTAATTTATTATCAGGCCAGGTTTCTGCCGGACAGGGTCCGAACCCAATATCCCGAAAGCCCGACCCATCAACGGTTCATTGTAAGGCCCATGATACCGGCCCGAATTTAATTCCCACACCGGGCCCCACTCTGCAGAGTTCCCGACACCACAAACCATCTTGCAGTGGCATTAATATTTGGGCTTTTTACCCTGGGCCCAGTCCAAGATTACCCAGTGATATTTTTTTGCAATAACATACACCATTTTCTTCCTAAAGAATATACAATATTGTCTTTTCTGTTATTACACTTTTACCCGTATGTTACGTTAACACATTACTTCACCTCGGCTCTCTCTCTCTCTCTCTCTCTCTCTCTCTCTCTCTCTAACTAGCTAAGGCACCGAACTTGGCCTTATCATGTGAGGTTTGATATGTGATTGATATATAATAATCATTTCTAGGTTGCAATTGATAACTTGATTTCAAATTAGTACATGTGATTTCGGGTGGGATTTGGTATCTCAAATCTTTTGTTGCTCTTGTTATTGACCCATTGATTGAATCCTAATTTGATCTAATGCTCAATGTGGATGGTTCTCGGACATAGGATGTATTGAGATATAGATCTATGACGATGTAACAATAATAAGGAATTTGGGTCACGAGTGGAATTATGTACAACAAATCTAGGGTGCCAAAATGTAATTGGGCCGACGAGCCTCATTCTGTTTAGCCCCGATTTGGGTTCTGGATTAGATTTTCAAGAGAAATGGGTCTAAGACCGACCCACTAGCCCATATACTAATATGTGATTAGGTTGTGCTAAGTCGGACCCAATCTAACCCGAAGCTCGTCTCTAAGTATAGGGTTTGTCAGCAAGTCAAGTTCAAGATGATATAAATACCCCAAACTTATACCTTGTGTTCTTAATCGAGCCTAACCGTAAGGAATGAATCTAAGCTTGAGTTCGGCTCGATAAAGATTCGATAAAATATTTTCAAGTTTATGTTTGTCTTGAAAACAAACGTTCGACTTCGGTTCGACAGTAGTTCGTTAACGATTTGACTTAGCTCCAACTTGTTTGGATATGCAAGTTCCAAATCGGAGCTAGATGAGCAGTAAAAATAAGAAGTTGATCAAGGATAAGTAGTACAAAACCCATTTACTTATATTATAATTCTTTTAACCTCAAAACATCTCATGTATGCAAATATGAAATTAAGCACATATATTTACATATATCTTGAACTTTTATCAAAGAAACATATGTTATGTTCCTGTTCGATTTGTCAAGCTATCAAAATAAAGTTTGAAGTTCATGTCCATTTCATTTAGAAATGGATAAATATTTTTCAAACTATTTTTAAAGAACTCTAATCAAACACAAATACGTTCAGTTCGATACCGTTTATAAAACATCTACCATACCCGCCCATCTTCTAGATGAATGCCCATATACCCAACATGTATCCTTATCACTAATTTGTATCGACATATCCTCTACAAATCAACCTTAATTATTCATACACACATTATATCCACACATCGAGATAAAAAAATCAAATTATATTTAAACTTCACATACATATCTAACATAGAGTCAAATCTTAAATCAATTAGACGTATAAATTATTTGAGGACGTTAAAGATTTATATTATATGACGTAAACACATCAAGACACACATATAAGTATATGTGTATTTGGATTTGGGGAAGATTCTAATCCCATTAAGGAAATTCAGATCATGTATCCTTAAGGGGTCATTCAGTATAAGAATAAGGAAAAGTGATGAGAATGGATAAGACATTTTTTCTATTCGATTGGTAGGAGATATAAAAATGAATAAGAATGAATTAGTAGTAGTTATTCGGTAGGAGGGAGATGATAAGAAAGAATAATAAGTGGATTATGTTAGATAAGATTGGTATATAACTGGTAGTTATTGGTATATTTTTAGCGGAGAGGCATATTGGAGTAATAGTGAAGGAAATATTATTTTTCATTTTGACTCTAGGATTACAACATTGATCGTGCACATAAGGATAAAAAATTAAAAGAATAAAGAAAGATATCCCTCCTTATTCTCCAGCTCTCTATATTACTTAAACTAGAGGCCAGTTTGGTTGCTGGTGTACACTGGTGTATACCGGTGTACCACTCATTCCAACCCTCAAATCTTCCACAGAGTTCACAGTTGACAGGGATACCCCAACTAACCCAACCTACTTACCAAACTGGGGTAAGAGTTTGGAGGTACCCAATTAATATGTCTGTGTCCGTGCATATCTTTACACGCTATTAACCACGGATTGCCTTTTTTTGTTAATATAGAATTATCATGACTAATTTATTATGTTTATTTTATAATAAATGTGTTTTGAAAGCGAACGCATTGTGGCACATCATATTTATCTGTAATGAAGTATTTTAAGATTAGATGTAAGGCGTTTGACTGTCAATTTCGTTTATATTTTTATGTGTGAAGTGATTCTTTCATGTTATTTTAATTTGTCCTTCCTTTTTCTCACGTAATATTGGTTGGTATGTAAATTTTTTTTATTTAAGCTCAATCTTGTCATCTATAAACAAGCAAAGGCAATCGCAATATATTCATTACTTTATTAATAATATCCAATCTATTTGATAAACCTCAAACTAGTGTTCTCTGCATATTTCTTTCGATACAAAGGAAAAGAGGAAACTAGGATTACATTTAAGAGAAAACAAAAATGAAAAATAGGTCTTTTATGCACTATAAATTATTTGCTATTGACTGTCCTTGATCTTGCGATTATAAATTATGTATTATAAATTGTATTTGTATATATGCTTATAAATCCTCAATCAACATTTGAAATTCCAAACAAAACAAACAAATTGTATCTGAATATTCAATGTTCAAAGTTAATCGAATTGAATTCTAGTTAGAGAATTCAATAAAAATTTGATCCAGATTCAAAACTCTTAAAATGAACTTAATTTGATTTTATTCAATTAAAAGGTATTCGATTTAATTAGCACCACAATTCCTAATTGTAGCATGCTATTCCATATTAGTTTTACAAATTTTCTTAATCAAAGCGTCTGAACACAAATGTACCCTCCCTCAAAAGCTTCTTTCCCTCTTCCCATGGTCGTCAATTAAACCAAATCTCCCCATGTTGCCGTCGCTCCTCCCCTCCGATTCCATTTGTACCGTCTAATCAATTCGTGTGATTTTGGGTAATCGATTTGAACATCTTTATCGTGTACCCGTGAACTTAGGGTTGAAATAATCAGAATGGGTCTTTGATCCAAATATTTTGAACACGGTTGTTTCTCCATGTAAATGGGGCTGCCCCATAGAGGTAGCTAACTTGGCTACCGTTGTCCCCATTTTTCCAATTTTTTCTATTTTTTTCAAAATGCTTCTGTAGAAATTCATCACTATATCCTATATTATGTCATTTAAGTTTCATGCGAAATAAAGACTCTTACGGCCTCTATCTAGACAATCATTTTTAAACGGTCCTTGAATTGTTGAAATCAACCCTGTTTGGATAGAGGACGTAAGAATCTCTGTTTCATATGAAACCTGAATGACACAATACAAGGATATTATATGAATTTCTATGGAAATATTTTTCAAAAAAAATAAAAAAATGGGGGAAACAAAGCAGGGTAGCCAAGTTCCCTGTGCAGGGCAGTCCCATTTTACCTTATTTCTCCTCAATTCCAGTTTCTCTCCCCCATGTTTCAGTCATAACCCCCACATCTTAGCCTCTCCAACCCTGTGAAGAGACTGCTTCCTTCCAAATCCAATCCCTTCTCAATAAAAAGAATGTGCTTTTTAGTCGATTCACCCCATGGTATGGAGCTCCTGATGTGTTGATGTTAGAATTTTTTAAAATAATTATTAAAAATTATAATTAATTAAATAGGTATCATGCCAACGTATTTATAAATAGGCATTTATCGACACCTCATGTGTCGATTTGGGTTGCTAGGTTGAAATGGGCACTTGAGGTGCCCTCTTGGGAGAGAGTTGTTGACAAAACTGCAAATGGTCCTCTTAGCTTCACCTTATATAACCCCCTCCCCCACACACACACCTGATGAATCTTCATTTCATCACCTTTATTTTATCATTTTGGCCTTAAAAACCTAGCAAATACATGTAAATACCATTATTGTACAAATTAACATTCATTATTTGTTCTATTTATTGTGTATAAAATATTGTTTTAATGTCAAAATTATATATTAAAGAAAAGAAAACGAAAAAATAAAATTCTAAAGGTATTTTATGACCCTAAATCCCAAGATCTAGACATCTTGATGATTGGGTCGACAAGGAGTAAAGTCGGGGAAGATAAGGGCCAATAAATCAATAAAATCATCATTCTTTTATTCTTCAATAATTTATTTTTGGGACCTATTTTATTTTATTTTATTTCATACCTCAAATAAAGAAACTTTTTACATAAAAGTTGTATATAAAAATATAAATAGAATATAAAATTAATTTCATACAAAAATAATATACAGTGTACAAGTTATACTCAAAATAAAATGCTAAAATCCCAAATTCACAAACCAATATCTCCTAAATAAAACTCAAAATGTATCAAAATCATCTTTAATTTCACATAACTTTTAATAAGTTGTTTAATGAAGGTGATTTCATATTTTTTGGAGTTAATGAAAGTTAAGTTTTGGACCCTTATTGTATACTTTACCTATATAAAATATTCATTATTTATTCTTTATTATTTATATAATTATATATTTTATAATTTTGTAAATATGATTTATAATATTTGTACATATTTAGAATACAATGAAATCATAAATAAAACACTAAAATAAAATAAGTATACAAATACATAGATGAGAAAACCTATACCTATACCAATATAATAAGTATACATATTTATTTAAGTGTACAAATTATATAAGAAAAATATAATAAAATAAATTTAAGTATATAAAATAAATTATAAATATCTAAATTAATAAAATAAATAAATCAAATAAAATACAAAATAAAAACAAAATATGCAAAATATAGCTGATTATACCTATAAATATACACCCAAAAAGTAACTTGTAATAAATAAACTTGAAAAAAATAAATAAAAATCATATTGAAATACTACATAAAAATAATAAATATTTTTTATTTTGAAACATCAAATTAATAAAACATTTACTAGTTTATTTAATTTATTTTCAATGTTATTCTGATTTTATCTTTTTGCGGATGACATGGCCCAATTAGACCATGCCATTCTTTGACCTGGATCAATAGTCTGACCCAAGTCCTAGACCTGTCAGAGCTGTGTACACCCTCTTCTTCCTCAATTTTTATTGTCCGATGTGTTCAAGTTTTGGGGAAGATTCCTCCTTGACTTTTCTTCCTTGGTCTTCCCTCCATCATATGAGTGTGATTCCTCAAGTTGTGGAGCACCGATGCGTCTATTCCACCTCGATCTTCCCAACCATCCAGTTACTTGTACATAACCTTCCCCGTCACCTTCCTCCCATTTTTGAATCTCCTTTGGCCCCTATTTTGACTCCCTCTCTCGTGCTCTGGATCGAAGCTGGTAACATGACCTTCTCCAGCTGATTGCAGCAAGGCCAAGCGAAGGCTAAGGTGCATTCCAACCATCTCCGGTGAGATCCGTCGTCATGAGGTTTACCTTGCATCTCCGTCTACTCGAGGTATTTTTCTTTGTTTTCTAGATAGGACTTAGACGTAGCTTCCACTTTGTGCTTTTAGATTAAGTTTTAATAGTTTGTTTTAGCATGTAATCCATGATTCGTAGTTCGATGGAGGCTAGCTCCAGTGAACATCTCCACCGTGCTCCGTTTGTTTTGACCTCGCTTTCCACCTCGCCTTCACTCCCTCACCGCTTCTCTTCGCTCCACCGCACTCCAGTAAACCATATCTATTGTGGATCTAGAATTCGATGTTCCACCTCCTCCCCATGCCGGAACAGCCTCTGCCCCCTTCCATTCCGCATTCATTCTCGCAAAAAAACCACCAGAACCACCCTTGTGGTGTGATTCACTCTTTCGCATGTTCTGGAGGACCAAAAGACCTTTCAAGGGTCGATTTCGAGTTCAACTGAGGTACCTAGAGCCCCTTTTCTCCCTGAGCCCCTTCAACTGCAACGTGGCTCCGGCGTACCTCCTGAAGAGCCCAGCAGGAACAGAGGATCTTGGGATCCATTTTAAGCATTCTATGAGCATCTTAGGTGGTCAGAAGCGAGTGCTACGTCGGATCAATCCTCGGGAGAGCATGTGTTCTAGCCTGTTCTTCCAAACCCTTTCACCATTGTCTTATCATATACCATCGGATTTTTCGAGACGTCCACCCTCGATTTCATTTCAGATATCTAATCAGCGCCATAGAGCATGAATCGATATCGACCATGTAGGTGGTGACACGTGGCAAGTGAGCGCCCTTCAACCATTGGATTAGGTGCCTACGTTGGGTATTTTTCATACTTGATCCAGTGATTTTTGTATTTTAATATTTAATATATAAACTTGCATTTGTCATTTAGTTATTTTTGTAGTACTTGCACGGAGGCCCTGGTCTTTATTTTATTTTCAATTAAGTCCATTCCATGTCACCTCACGTGTCGTCCCACGTGAGGTGGCGATTTTGCAGAAATATCCTCATGGATATTTGGACTTCATTTTGGTCCAAGAATTTTTAATTCTAGTTATAGTATTTTGAGAAAATTACCCGTAAACCGGACTGGTTATTTTCATTTACAAATATGCCCCTTCCAATACATGCATTTTTGTGGACATTTTTTATATATTAAAAATATCAATTATACTCCAACAATTCTCAAAAATAGAGTTAAGATCCTCTTTGCACACAATTTCATGCCATGTTTTTTTAAATTTTCAAATTAGGATATTTTCCTATTTTTATAAAAATAAAAGAGTATAAAATACCAAAAAATAAAACATTTTGGAAAATTCTTAAAAAATATTTTTTTGTTTAAGTATTTAGAGCCCAAAAATCATTAAAAATAGAAAAATAAAATCCATAAAAATTAAAAATCTCCAAAATCCTATATAAAAATCTAAAAATTTTCCAAAAAAATCCCCAAAACATTTATTTTTATCATTGATTTTTTTATATTATTACTTATCTATTAAAATTGATTTAGAAAATTTTAAGCATTATGTGCTATTTTTAACTTCCAAATTAATCCCGCTTATTTAGTAATCCTTGATTTGGGATTTTTTGATTTTAAAAATCCCCAAAATTAGTAAAATTCCCTAAAAATCACAAAAAAATAAAAAAATATTTAAAACCCAGAACAATTTATTTACTGCATTTTGTTTATTTTTATTATCATATATATTATCCTATAGTGTATATGTAGCCTTATATATTCTCATATATTATATTTAAAAATAAAAAGAAATTTAAAATCAGAAAATATAAAATAAAAATAAAAATATAAAATTTAAACAATTCAAAAAATAAAACTAAAAATTTTAAAAAACATAAAATCAAAAACCCACAAAACAACAAATAGCCATGAAGAACAAATATTTTTGGAAGTAGTTTTCCCAGACCTCTCGTTTGCTCCATGTGCTCGGTACTCTACTCAAACTTGCACATATACACATCTTCTGTAGAGTTATAATAAATTTTAACTCCAAGCCTTTATTTTCATTGCTTGATTCTTAATTCTGGGTTAATTGTTGATTGAATTATGGTTCCATTTAAGGTCACTTCGACGACTGTTGATCTGCCTTGTGTATTGACAAGACCTTCGCAAGATCCTATTCATCAAATGGAACAATTATCGGGGAGCAACACCATTTAGATTGGATTTTTGTTTGTGTATTCTTTCTTATCTATATTTTCCTTTATTTATTTTATTTGATATTATATTGTTGAATTGTCTAATCACATCTTCTTTGTTAACTTTGTTGTGAGCTAGTGCGGATCGAGAGAGGCTCTTTTAGGAGTGCATGTACATCCACGTGAGACTGTGTAACTTCTCTAACCTAGATGCCTAGAGAGAGCACCAAAGGAGACTTGGAGGAGTTTTTGAAGACAATAGCTTCTTTTTATTTTACTTTACTCTATTTGTAACTTCAAGTGAGAGAGAGTATTATTGTAATAACTCAAGAGTCTCTTGGACTTTGACACATGCACTTTACGAGGTCCACTACTCGAGGGATTGTTCCTTGGGGGCCTCATCGGTTTTTGTCATTTTTCATCGCTTTACTTTCATTTGTTTTTCTGATTTTTTGCTTTTTCTTTATTTTGTTGATCCAACCCAAGCATTAGGATCTTCGTGACGATAGATTAAGATCCAAAGCCCCAATATAATTGCATGTACCTATAGTTTGCTTTTGGATCTAGTCAAAATTTAATTACTCTTCATTTAGTCTCTAAACAGTGCACCGCGATAGCCTTCCATACATTACTTGCAAGGTCTACTGTAGTGGGCATCGAGGAGGCTCCGAGACCGGACCCTTTTGGTTACGACACAGTCAAGCAGAAGTCATAAGTCTAGGGTCTAAATCCTCGGGAATCAAATAGAGATAAAAGGAGAGAAAACAAAACCACGAAAAACCATGGTGAGGTCCCTCGAGTACACCGATACTCGACGAAACAGACCCCGAAGTCTAAGTGTCCAAAGAAAGTCTCAGATCTAATTATTACAATAAGAGTGTTTTTGGTAAAAATAAATATCTATCTGATATAACCAAATTCTCATGCTCCTCTACTCCTCCTCAGTTATGGGTTCCTTCAACAAAAAGCCAAAGCATCCCTCAGGCAGTCCCTCACACGAAAAGTGAAACTGAAAAGATGTTAGAAACAATTATAACATATAGATAATAAGAATAACAAAAACTAAATATAAGACTACTAAGCCATGCTCCCCAACAACACCACCATTCTGATGAGCGACCGGTTAACTAGGGTTAAGTATCAAGATTAATCAAAAGGTCAGATCGACTCAACGAGAAAACAAAACCACTCAAAAATCAATCAATCAGAGAATGTCAGTGGTTCGCTATTTTTATTTACCTGATATATCCACCACGGTAGGAGCAAGATTGAAAAACTAAGTAGTCAAATTTCGAAAATAAAACAATTTTTAGTGGTTTTTAATTTTTAGTTTCTATTTTTTTAATTTTTAAATAAAGGCAAACAAGCACTATTTACAAGCTACACACAAAAGTCTCTTTTTGGAATTTTTAAACATATAAAAAATGTTCAGAAAATTAAACTAAAAATAATTTTGCGTTTTTTGATTTTTAAAGTGTTTTTGGTAATTTTGTAGTTTTTATGTTTTTAAATTTTATAAAAATCAAATAATGTTTAAAACTCACAACAATGCACAACCAAGATCAAATTGCAAATTAAAATTATTTAAATGCCCCAAGGTCTCGGTTAGCTATTTTATAAAAAATAAAAGTATAAAGCTATAAATAGAAACTAAAATCACATTTTTTATTTTTCTTTGATTTATATGATATTTATCAGATTTTGGATATTTTGAGATTTTCAAGTTTTGTTAATGAATTTTCAAACACAATTGAAATTGAAGGTCAATCATACGAGAAGGCACATACATGAATTTTTATGGAAAATTTAAAAACATTTTTCGAATTTTTATAATTTTATAAGGCAAATAAGGATTTTTAAGGAGTTTTTGAATTTTTAAAATTAGAAAAAGCAATTAAATCAATCCAAAAAATCACAATAAAAACTACACACTAGCAGGAGATAATAGTAATTTTATAATCAATTTAATAATTATTAAGTCCAATGAGAAGCATGCAATTACTGACAGTGCACAAGGACCAAATCACAGTACTTTAAGTTTCTGGACGAAACAAATAACACAATTTGAAAGCCTAGGGCTGACTCTGCAATTAGCCCAATTAATTCACGTACAGTTTAATTCTACACGCACATGGGTATAAATGCAATTTCTAAAACATGTCATTCATTCACTAACAATAGAAAAGTCCATGGTAAAAAGTACAATTAACCCAAAATACACATGAGCATACACGTGATTCAAACTCGGAGGGACTAAAGTACAAATATTGAAAAGTGTGAGGTCCAAAACGTAAATGTTCTTAACTACACATTTTATTTAAAGGACTAAATAAAAAATAAAGACATGCGAGGATAGGGAAAAATACCCTTGGCGGGGGTACGTGGCGCACGTTGGAGACGCCTCTGACGTACGGCTCTGATCTGATGCCCGGTAGGATATGACAGCTGCATGGAATGTTGAGGACATGTGGGCAGATGCGTTAAAGGTTCTGATCCAACGACCCAAAGACTGCCACTGTTTGACAACTCATATCAGATCTGGCAGGAGGGCACTCATGCAATGGTGGGTGAAGGGTCAGCAAGAACACGCTCAGGCAGAGCTTTAATCGAGCGAGGGAAGGGATCCATCGACCCGATGAAGGATATGAAGGCCTCGACAGAATCGTGAGGATGATCCGCATCCGGTGGAGGGGTCAGATGAAGGAGATGTCGGTCCGGTGGGTGTCATGGTGAAGTCACTCCTAAAGGTGCTCCGCCTAAGCATCTGAATGTCCAACGTGGTCTCCTCGTGCAGTCAGGGCAGTAAGGGATACTATGCTCGGAGCTCCGATAGGGGTTATTAAAGCAGAACGGGAAGGAAAGAGGGATGGGATGTCGTTCGATCTCCGACGAAGGTGGGGGAAGGAGATTTGGGCTTAATCTCGACTGGATGGTGGAGTGTTTGGATGATCAGGTTGTGTAGGAAGGTGTAGGATGAGTCGAGGAATCGATCTGCACGGATGAAGTGCGTAGCGGGGCTCCGACCAGCTATTCAGAGTAGATGAACTAGTGATGGTGCAAAATGGAAAGGTGGAATTGAAAGCAGAATGCGGAAGAAAAGATAGGTACTTGAAGATTCATATATGCTCCTAGGCTTCATGCGAAGATGAGCGTCGAGGTCTTGGCCTCGACCGAGCTATGGCTGGCTGGGAGGCTTCACGCGATGGAGTTCCGGCAACGTCGTGAGCTTCGAGCCTCCATGTACCTCTTGATGGTCTTAAGACTGTCCTTCGATAGATTTCACTCTAGGGAAGGTGTCTCAGGGTTTGTGGTGGCAGAGGGACAAGATGAGGCGCTGGAGGCGAGGGAGGAGATGTTATATAGGTTGCTCGAGGGTCCAAAAAGATAGAAGCGATACACAGAACCCTAGGCAGATTCGGCTGCGCCTAGGGATCTACGAGGATCATGGAGATTCAGGCTTCAATCAGGCATAGAAATGGAATCAAGAGGTGGTTGGATTCGGGTGTGAAAATTCAGAGAACAGGCTCTAGCGAGAAGGACGCAAATCGACCCAGTCTGGAAGAGAACCTTGGTCAGGGTTAACGGTCCGATGTGGACCAATTAGAAATTAGGATTTGCAAAAATAAAAGAAAATAGGATTAAAATAGTAAATGAATTTAAAATAAAAGTGTATAAAATAAAAATGTTTATTATTTTACAAAATATTTTTCTGTGATTTTTAATTATTTTTATGAAAAATAAAATAATGTATATATAGTATTATGTACAAGTATATTATACTTATGTATTATGTACAAGTATTTTTATTTTATTATTTTTACAATATTACTTTTTTATATTTTATTTATTTACAACATAATTTGAGGAGTATAATTTTTATTTTATTTTATTTTTTTATTTTTATTTTTATTTTATTTTTATGTTATTTGTAGGGCTATGTATAAGGGTGTAAAAGAATAATATAATTTTATTTTTGTCAAAAATAAATAGATAAACATTAAGCTTAGTACATAGTGAATCACTATCTCCCTCTACTTATTTCTTTGCAATCAGGTCAAGGTTTGACCTTCTCTTGGAGTTTGAGTCACTCTGTATTTATTCTAAATACATCATTCTTTTCTTTTCTCTTTATTCTTTTATTTTTGAAAAAAACATGCTAATTACAAGATATTAACAAATACATCTAGAAAGCTAAGTTATAATATATATAGATATTTACATGTGTTTTTGCTGAAAAGAAGAACTAAAATAAAAGAATAAAGAATGAGAATCATAGATTCATCCATTAGTATTATATATTTAACACTTTTTTATCCAAAATAAAATAATAAAGAGAAAAATGAAAAATAATATAGACCTTGTTAGGTCATCAACCTATTGGTCTACCAAATGTACACACTCAGAGATATAGTAACACATCTGTCTCTAGTCAGAGGATGTGTGCCTATATTATGACAACATTCAATATAGGACTTAGGTTATTTCGATCTCGTTAACTCAACCCTTTGACCTAACCAATTTGACACCTCCTAATCACTATTCCCATGCAGAGGACCTGCATCAAGAGGTTGGTCAAATATCATCCTTAATGAGAGAGGATTGCCATCTCCTACTCAGGCTGGAGATCATCTTTTAATAATCATTTGACGGTGCTTGATGAGTCATCTATCTAACTCCTTAGATATTCATCCAAGCACCAGCCTTTATGATTCAATTAATGAATCAACAGCTGTACGATTATCAAGACAGCCACAATACATAACCTAATTGTACAGAGGGACCTTATAGTGCATTCATTCATTTAATCTCAAAAAGGGAGTGAAACAATCAATAACTTTTATTGATAAATCATATATTACAATAACATTTATTGTAATAATGGTTCGTCTCGGGCTCACATGGCTAACAGTTTATCATCTGTAGGAGAAAAATACATGACTGACTCAAAGAAAGTAACGTCAGCACTAACAAAATATTTTTGGCTTAGTGGATCAAAGCAACAATACACCTTTTGGGTACAAGAGTAGCCTGCAAATACACACTTGACAACTCTAGGAGAGATCTTGCCACGCCTTGGAGAGACATAATTAACAAATGTAACAGATCTAAAAACACACGGTGTAAGAGAGAAGAGATCCTTCTCGAAAAACACAAAGAGTAAGGAATCTTCTCTCCTAACACGAATGAGGGCATACGATTTACCAAATAAAAAGTAGTAAGGACAACATCACCCCGGTAAGCACGAGGAGCATGGCTCTGGATCAACAATGTTCTGGTCACATCAAGTAACTGACGGTGTTTATGCTCAGCAACACCGTTTTGTTGGGAAGTGTAGATACATGAGGTCTGGTGAACAATGACATGGGATCTAAGGAACTCAGAAGATGTATGGTGTAAAATTCCAAGGCATTATCAGAACAGAGATACTTGACATTGGCAGAAAAATATTCTTTATTTAGTTAATAAAATACTTGATAATGGATTCAGCCTCAAACATATTCTTCAATAAGAAGATCCAGGAAAGTCCAGAAAAATCATCGACGGCTACAAGTTAAAAACGGTATCCTTGGAGATCAGGAACACGACTAGGACCCCAAATGTCTAAATGAAGGAGCTCAGATAGATGAGAACTGCTCTGACTCTGACAGGATGGAAAAGAGGAATGACGATGCTTCCCAAGTTGACATGCCTCACACTGAAAGGAGGATCTCGTAAAAATCTGAGGGAGAACATGACATAATTTCTGTAGAGGAAGATGTCCAAACCTAAGGTGCCACAGATAAGGAGAGACGGATCCAGTAGATGTAATATAAATACTATCATGAGGAGGTTGGACTAGTTTGTAGAGTCCCAGCTGCTCACGACCACATCCAATCACCCTTCTCGTGAGTATGTCTTGAAACATAAGAGATGAAGGGACAAATATGGTACGATAATGCAGATCCTTTGTGATCTGACAAATAGAAAGTAAATTAATATGAAAATCAGGAGCATATAAAACATTCTTCAGACGCATGACCTCCCCCTATCCTGTAATGGGTAAGTAGTCGCCATTAGCAATGATGAACCATCTGCCATGTGGTATAGCCATGTAGGACTTCAGTTGCGTTTTATCTCCACACAAGTGGTGAGAAGCACCGGAGACCATAATTCACTCTATCATGTTTGCATTCGTACAATCAATAAAGGCATAAGTGATACCTGAGGAGCTCGAAAAGGCTTTGTCTAATGCACCTGTATCTGGGGTGGTGTTAGTACTAAGAGTCATGATCTCTCGAATACGAGAGACAATATCATCCAGGCGAGGATCTCCCTGGGGAGATGAAGTCTCTAAAGACACAATCTGCTCTGCTACTCGACCAAAAACAGGGTATCCATGTTTCTGATAGCATATATCCTCTGCATGTCCAGGCTTGCGGCGGTAGCTGCAGGGACCACATGGCGTCTACCACCTCTTCTTCGAGGTATGCGTCCTCTGGACTGGATCGTCCCACCTCGATCACAAGAAGCGGCATCGCTGAGGAGTGCGAAGATGTAGCTGTCGAAGGGATAATTAGCCGGCTGAGACGACTATAGGCCTCCTCTATAAGGGGAATGGTTGTTCCAATAAGGAGATGAGTACATGCAGCATCATATTCTATATCAAGTCCAGCCATGAAAACTCTAACCATCATGGAGTTCCTATATGTCTTATGCTGCTCAATAGAGGTCGTAATGAGCATGTATCTATGAAGCCTTTCAAACATTCCACACAACAAAGAGTAGTAAATATGCAGAGGGAGGCCATTCTGCTTGGTGATGAATCCATGATTCATCTCCTTTATTCTTTCATTTTGGCTAAAATCCTTGGTAAAATACATGTAAATATCCACTAATTCCATCTAATTAACATTTTAACCACAAATATTAATATTATATAATTAACACTTATTTTCACCAAAATAAAAGAATAAAGAGAAAAAGGAAAATAAAAATAACAAGAAGGCTGGATATAAAATATACAGACTGATCCTAACCCCGAGACCAGGTCAATATTGACCAGGTCGACAAGAGAAATAAGTAGGGGGAGATAAGGATCTTAACCTATAAAAATATCAAGAAAACTTAGACCAAAAATATAAATTACCCACTCTCCATAATGTAAATATTTCACCTATTTTATTTATCATCAAAATCATTTCAAACTTGAAAACTTCCTTCATCAAAGTTGTAGATAATAATTTAAAGAAAAATACAAAATTGAGTTTGAATAAAAATAATAATCAATGTACAAATTATACACAGAATAAAAAGCCAAAATCTCAACTTCACAGACCCATATCTTGCCAACAAAAACTCCAAATCACCCAAACTCACCTTTAATTGTATATAGCATTTCCTGAACTATTTTATAAAATTGGGTGCATAATTTTTGGGGTCCATATGCAGAAGTTAGGTTTTTGGCTCTTCTTGTATATAGTACCTATCTTAGTCCACATTCCATATTTTTATAAATTAACTTTTTGTAAATGATGACTATAATATATGTTATAAGAACTAAAAGAATTAATAATAAAAAAAATAATAAAAGAAAAATAAAAAAAAAATTAAAATTAATAAAAAATATATATAGATATAGGTCTATATCATACATGTACAACTCACCTATGTTATTTATGTATCTAAATAAAAAGTTTGTTTTTATTTATTCTTTTATAATATATATACAACTTCTTAAAAACACATTCAAAATAATGCAACAAGAAAATAAAAAAAAATAAATAAAATAAAAATAATAAAAAAATGGTATATACATAGGTAAGATACCTATAGGTATTCTTCTATATACATATACCTATCTATTTAAAAAGTATAAAATAAATTTATAAAAAGTAAATAAAAATATATTTATATTCATAAAAATAATTTATAAAATTATTTAATAAATAAAATAAAAATTAATTAATTAATTAATAATTATTTTTACTTAAATAACTTAACTAATTTATATAATTTATATTTAATCTTTATTTAATTAATTATTTATTGGGCGGGTTGACTATTCAACCGATGAACAGTGCCGCCCAGCACTGTTCATCGTCTTCCCCATTCTTTTAAAGCCTCGCGTGCTCCGAAGCACCTCCAGCGCCTTCACCGTCTCCTCCCTGGCAACTCATCTTCTTCCTCAGGCGACTCCCGTCTCCTCCGAGCTCTCCAACAGCTCCAACCGCTTCAACAACCCGTCCGTTCGTCAACGAACCTAATCCAGACGCATCTCCGTCCAGATACATCGTCACCTTCCTCTATAAATAGGTCAACCCCCCCTCGCCGAGCTCCCATCCGCCATTTCCACTTCTTCCACCAGAGCTCGAGAGAGAGAGAGAGAGAGAGCTCCGAGGGTGACAGCCTGAGCGCTCCAGCTCCGCCGAGCGAGAGGGAGGAGGGTTGGCGAGATCGCCGCACCGAGGCGAAGCCCTGCTCCGCCGACGCGTGCGCCCAGCCTCCGCGAGCCGCCGACGCGTCGAGGCCGTGACATTGGAGCCCCGTTGAGCTCCATCTCCCCAGGCGTTCATTCCGCAGCAACTTCTCTTCCGATCAGCATCTCCAGGTCAGTTCTACTCCGATCTACTATCTCTTCCCTCCGATTCTCTTCTCAACCTCTCCATTCTCTTCTCAATCCCTCTATTCTGGGTTTTCCGTTGAAAATCGCCTCAAAATCCACTCGATTTGATCCGACTTTCCATCGTCATCATCGATAGCCAGCCGCTTCTCCACCCCCGTCCATCTCTGACCATCTCCGGCCGTGTCCGACGGCCGGAGCTTCGAGGCTCTCCTCCATCTTCACTCAGCCTCGTTCACTCATTCTCCTCGCTGCTACGATCTATAGGATCGAGGTTTAGATCCCTCGGTCCAGTTGTGAATCAGATTGCAGGTCGCAGAGCTTCGTCTCCTCCGTCTTCGACAAAGCCTCAACGGAATCCGATCCTTCACGTCACGTCGGGAACCTCATTCAACGTCGGGACACCGATCTGAGGTTGTTGTGGCCTCCGGTAGCAAATATATTACTTGATTAACACAGGTCCAGGAGCTACTGGAGATACAAAAGCAGCTAAGGGACATCGTGCTTCAGATCAGCGATCAGAGCGTTCCGATCTCGATTTTGCCTTCGATCCGGTGCGGAAACTCGAGGCGAAGCAGTTCGAGTCATCAACAGCAACGATTGATCAGAAGGGCGCTCCAATTTGAAGATCAAATCTCGCCGGAGTCCGCCTTCCTCCCAGTTCGTCGAAGACCTTCCAGAGACGTTCGATCTCCGACATCGCTTCCAGATCAGATCTGATCCGTAGATCCGCGCCCAAATCGTAACCATCGGATCGGCATCATCGAACGGACACGCGTACGCCAGGTGTCGACAGTACAGCATAACAGAAGAGCGCGTACGAATCATGTGACTGTTGTAAATTTTGCAAAACGTGCCCTGCAGGTTTTAAAAATTACAAACAGGTCCCCGACGGTGATAGGCGCGTGCAGAGCACGTGAGTACCGCGAATTTTGCACAACGAGTCCTGCAGGTTTCTGAAATTGCGAACAGGTCCTCTCCAGGGAACAGCACGCGCAAAACACGTGAGATTAGTGAATTTTGCAGAGAAGCCCTTGCAGGTTTTCGATTTTGCGATCCAGTCCTTCCAGGACAGCAGCTGCTGCGAAGCGCGTGACGACCTGGACTTTTTGCGTATCAGCCCTCGACGTTTCATATATTTCAAAAATACCCCTGCCTGTTACTTTTTATTACACATATATACCCCTATCACTATACACCCTATACACATTTAAAACACCATAAAAATTATAAAAATATTTTTAAAAAAAAATCATCTAAACACTGTATTGAGTATATAGTGATATATTCTACATATTAGACCCAAAATAAAATAAAAATTAAATAATAAAATCAATAAAAAAATACAAAATACATAAAAATACCTAAAAACTTCAAAAATTCATAACTAAATAAATAAAAATCCCCTAAAAACGTATAGCATATCGTTTTAAAGGGAATTTCATCTAGTTTTTACAGAAAATAAAATAAAAATATTTTCGCATTATCTTCACCCTTAAAAATTACAAAAACCACACTGTTTGCAATAAAAATTCCCTTTTCTACCTTAACAACAAACCAAAACCCATAAAAATCTTAATAACCCTTTAAAAACCCATAAAAACAGTAAAAGTCTTTAAAAATATAAAAAGTACAAAATTAAAATCAAATAAAATTTAAATATTTTCTAATAACAAAAAAATCATAAAATAAATAAAAATTGCAAAAACAATATAAAATTCATAAAAATCAAATAAAAATTCAGAAAAATTCCTAAAAATACAATAAAAATTAGGAACACTTATCCTTAGGTTTTCCATTGATTTTCCTAGTTTAAAACAGTTTGCCTCCCTGAGTTCGACACTCCCGTACAAAACCGCTATACACTTTGTTTAGGAGTATAAATAAAATTAAAGGAGATTAACTCACCTTAATCTCTTCTGACGAACCCTCACCTGGTCGACAACGACCGAAGATTCTTTCTCTCTGATTTCTCTTTGCAGGAATTCGAGAAGACAGAAGCAGACCAGGAGAGCAGTTTCATCACTTGGTGTTGTAGATATCAAGCTATAGTGAAAGGATCTTGGCCTCATTCTTCGCCTGTGCATAGGTGTATGCCAAAATGTCCCACATTGCCTTGGTAGTGGAATGAGTTAGAATATCATTAGCTATCTCTGTAGTAAGAGACCCACAAAGACAAACACACACGTATGCATCATCTTGCTTCTAAGAAGCATTTGCTAGTCCGCTGGTTCCGGATCTGTCAGGATGTGTCCTTGTTGTTGCACTGCATGAGGATGAGAAAGCACATGGACCACAACTCATAGTTGGTCCCATCCATCTTAGCGATGGAAGTCGGGCCCTTGAAGGCTCTGGAAGAGAAGATGTCACCCTTGTTGTTAGATATGATGATAAGATAGCGAAATAACAGAATTCAACTGGGGAATAAACCGATATAAACAAGTCTACAGAATCATAAGAAGGATTGGTTGTACGTGTAGACTCATACAACTATCCTTGCTAATCCTCATCGCTTGCTAGGGCCGGAAAACGTGGCTTAGACTTTTAAAATCACAATTTCCGGTCAAAATCAGATTGCAGAATTGTCTGCCGCTATGCTCGGATGCGCGAGTAAGGGATGATGTCGATCTTGAGAATCAAAGTCACTGTCTAGGGGTGATTTGCGACTCAGACGGCCAGGGCGCGTGGTCCTGGAAGCGGTAGCCTGGACGCATGCGAGTCAGGGACGTGCGGACAGGGGTACGGGCGATGGGGCGCATGGCCAGTGGTAGGGGTTTGGAAACACGATAGGGGTGGGTATTTGATCGTTTTAAATGGATTTGGGTTATCTGGTTCGGTTGAATTCGGTTTGGGTTGGAAAAATGGAACTCATCACCCAGTCGAATTACTTCGAGTTGAGTTGTTCGGGTCATTGGTTTGGATTGATTGGGTCGGATTAAAACCAAATTAATCAAATTGCCTAAAGGTGCAAGTTAGCTTTTAATAATCATGCAAATCACTTTTCCTAAATTAGGTTCAAACTTACATATCTATAAAGGTTCGTGGTTTAATAGGGTTTCGAAGACTTATTTATTTTTTAATAAGGAATAAATTACAATATAGCAACCGTCATTCACGTAATCACGTTCTTCAACTAGATTCCACTTTCCAACATGACAACATGCATTTAATTCACATACGTCATCAAACTTATTAGGCTATTCCATTTCTAATCATTATCATTTATTAATAAGTGAATAAATAAAATTAAATATCCTATATAACTACATAAATATTGCATACATATGTGTGAATACATATGTATATATAAATATATTCTTATGATTTTTTGGTCAGGTCGGGTGAGTCTAAACCACGGATCACCCATATTAATTGTTTAAGTTGGATTGGGTGGGTCGGGTGGATAATATCAAAATCAACAACTAACCCGGTACCCATATAAAGAAAACGATTTGTGTTTAACCTGACCTAAAAACCCAAAGAACCCAAATCATTTGACCTATATCAACTGATTCGATTGGGTTATTTGGTTCAATCCAAACAACGCCCACTCGTAGCGCACGGGCGCAGGGGCTTGGGCGCCTGGGCACGGGAGCGCAGGGCTGTTGGGCATGAGGGCCGAGGGCACGGGGCGCAGAGGCCTAGGCGTGCACGGGAGCGCAGGGGCGCTGCGCGTCCACGGGGGTACAGGGCGTTGAGGTCACAGGACGCGGGGTGCGGTGGCACACACATGGCACAGGGGTGCGAGGGTGGGCGCGGGGGTGGGAGGGGGAGCAGGTGTCGAGTGAGGAAGGGTTAGGGATGGATACGGTAACTCCAGTCTAGGATCGTCGCTCTGATACCATGTTAAGGGAACATACTGAAATGCATTAAGAGAGGCTCAAAGATTCCTTTATATAGGAGAAGAATTCATTGGACAAATTTCAGAAAGAAAAAAAGAAAAATAAAAAACTACAAAAGATAATGATAAAAATAGTAAATATCTAGTCAACCCATCCATATCCATCCCGTATTGGATTTAACAACAGGCCAAGCTATTTGCCCTCGAGTTATCTCGAGTTGCAGTTATCTGGAGCGAGTCGCACATCTGGAGTGCGACGATCCAATCATCATTGCAGCATCTGAAGAGCATCATGCCCCCAATCGCTTCTTCTGGAAACCATCGAGACCGCCTGGAGGTACGCGAGAAGCATCTGAAGATAACAGCCAGGACGATCATCGGATCGACATCGGAAAAACCTCCGGGAGTTGAGTCCTTGAACAGCAATCTGAAGCCTCGCCTGAACGAAGCACTGTGCTCATCGAAGGAGAAGCATATCGGAGATCGAGCGAGGAACACGACGAGCTGCATCCTGGAATGAAACGCGAAGCACCGCATCAGATCTGAGATCGTTCCATCGGACTGATCATCTCCTCGAAGCATCGCCGCCTGGAGCTCATCTGATTTTGGAAAGAACACCCCCATTATCCAAGGCCATACAGTTCGTCGGATCTCCAGATAAGGATAGATCCAAGCCATCCACTAATGCTTTGTTTTCAGCCGATTGATCTCCATAACTTCACGCGTCCAACGATTCAGCAGTAGGTCACGTGTCTTCATCAAGATCACGTCAGTTCAAGGTTTTAAAAACTGAACCGAACCAGCCGGTTGAACCGGTTAAACCAAGAACCGAAGAAAAAGTGGTCCAACCAACTCGGTTTTTATTCAGAAAATCAAAACCAGTCAAAACCCAGTAGGACCACTTAAACCCGGTTGAACCAATTGAACCGAACCATCGGTTCAACCATCCATTTTTTGATAAAAATAATTTCTAATAAATTAATAAAAAAACAAACTTTTCAGAAATATTCAAAATTAATCTCATTCTAATCCATAGTATAGTACCCCTTTATCTCTTCTCCTTTACACGTGTCAATGACTCATCATCGCATGTCCCTTCCTGCCATATGAGCTTTGCCTCTCTTCTTTTCTCACATTGTGTATGAGTTTGTCCACTTATAACAATAACAAACAATAAGATGTTGTCATATTCATATTATGAGAAGTAATAAATTAACAACACTTGTCGTTAATTAGAGGTTAAATACTTTTAAAATTATTAATTTTTTACATCATAGATATATATATATATGTATTTATATAAATTTTACAAAATATGATTATTATGCTCTTTCGAATTTTTCTAAGAATATTTATACCCCTAACTTTTAAGCAATTCTTAAAAAACTTCACAATAGCATCCTTATTTTGGTATAATATGAGAGCACAAGTGTACTAATAAAAGGCCACAATTGTTTTTGTAAAAATATAAGTGACACAATTTTGTTAAAATGGAGGTATAAGTGTTATTTAGAAAAACTTGGAAGGACAAGAGTAAACAAATTCTCTAAAGATATGTAGCGTTTTTCATATTTATTTGTATGATATACCGGTCTAACTCGGTTCGACCCGGTCGAACCGTAAAAAGCAAACCAATAATACAACGGTTCGTTATTTTCCGGTTCGTTTGAACTGCTGATATCATCATCGGTTCGACCGGTTGGTCTCATTAGTTTGACCATAAAAACCATAAACAGATACATGTCTGGTTTGATGTCTGGTTCGGTTTTTAAAACCTTGCGCCAGTTGCTCGATCTCAGCCGACCACCGCTTTATCCTTGGTCACGTGCTTCGTGTGTAACCTCAGGAAGATTTTTTTGGGTGCAGTTGCACTATTACTCCTCAAACATCTTACTCTATATTATAGCCCGTGGGGCTGGTACTGTAGCAATTTTGCGGCAGACAAATTCCATTCAATCTCGGCTATTAATTTTTGACATTAAAATTCCGATTTTACCCTTCATTATTCAAATGTCAGGTTACTAGGCATCCGCTCCTCTCTGCCTTACAATTTGCTACGGTAGGAGATTTTTTTTAAAAAAAATTTCCATTATCCTTCATGTCTGCCTTTTTCCTTTTGCAGGGATGTTTGCGTGTCCTCGCCGAATTCTTTACGCACTTCATGCACTTACTGCATCATGCACGTGCCCTACAGCCGAAGGTTCATCCCACTTTTGCCATGCACGCAAGCTGCGCATGCCGACATTGCATCTCACATCTTCCTATTTACGTCGTCCTCCACTTTATACCGAAGCTCATCTTCCTATTGATGTAATTTTTTTGGTCTTCGTTCTGTCGTATGAAACCAACAAGGTTAGGTGTTGTACATGTCTTTGTTCGTGTAGCTCGGTAGGCATATCCTTCAAACACATGTATCGATTGAGAAGTTGTTATGTGTAACTGTTGATGTTTGGATGTGATCAACCTACAGTTTTCCTTGGTGTATTTTGATATCTTCAACTTCCCTGTGATCGGGTATTACCTGTCCTGTTTTTGGTTTGTTGTCGCCCATCATCCTCTCTTCCGACGTCATCTCTATGGTATGCTTACTCACTCTACTTTTTCATTGCTAACCTTTCCCCCCTCGACCTATACTACCTGAGAATGTTTGTTTGTACTACTTAAATCTAATAGATCCAAGAATAAACATGAGGTAGTCAACTCGAAATTTGCATTCGGGGTACCTACGATTATTGAAGTCTTTCCATAGGTTATATTGTTTTCCAGAGTTTAGGAATTAAATTTCCTGTATGATCCACATGTTCTTAGCTCTGCTAAAAACGTAGGAAATGTGTCTTCTGTTTTTAAAACCCACTAAATATGCCTTCTGTTTTCAAGGTATCTCCCGTTGATGGGTTACATGTTCATGTCGCATCATCATATGCAGATCATTTGCGGAGTATAGGGCTCTAGTAGTATTTGTGAATATCCGTATACTTTGAATTTCTTGCATTCATGTACTGTATATGGATGGGTTGTAGTTTATGACCATCGACTTTAAATACAAACTTCGCGTATAATAAATTTTGCATAATACAACAGCTACTGTTATAACTATTGATCGAATATTCAAACCATCATGCATTTAATTGTCAGGCATCATTCAAACCAAATGCCCGTGAATTAAAATTTGAAAATTTTGCAGGCATAAAGAAATCAATATGATGTTAATTTCTTTTATTAATTTTAACAAATAATCACGAATTTTGAACTGAAAATAATGTAACGGATGTTTAATTACAATATTAAAAATTAACAACTACTGAGCTAATGAATAATAACACGCACAAGCAGCAAAATACTACATAAAATAGGACATGGGGCGTGTGGATATTAATTGCCCAAAATCGTCGTAATTAATTTAAATATTGAAGAACTTCTACCAGGCGCGAGGGTTGACTTGCTTGACTTTTCACAATGGACGTGAGATTGCATGGAATTAGAGCGGGCATTACAAAGAATCTGACGTTTTGATGGCACCAATCGTCTACATGCAATACACATAAAAGAAATGAAAAACATTACATACTACAAAGGACAATGCTTTTTTGATTTGTACATGCTCTTTTTAGATGTATGGACATGTCCTCTTTTTGTCTATGTAAATACAAACATATACTATGTTATGATAATATATAACAGGTACCTATAACATCTCCCAAAAACTTCCCCCGCTTTTTTATTGATATTAGTACTAGCGTCTTCATCTAATTAGATCTTGCTCTCAAACCTGCTTCACCGCAAACATACCTGATAAAATATCTCCCGTGCATAGCACGGGGTTGCTCACTAGTTCTTATTACCAAACGGGTTCCACTTTTGAGCAGCACACGTGAACGTCACGTGTTTGCTCGACATTGACACTCGTGCCCCCAAAATTCGTTACAATTGCGTTCAGATCGCACGTGGCTTAACACGTGACCTACACGCGTTTTTGCATGAACTACAACTTGGCATTTCAATAATTTCACGCGTATATTTTTTCCTGTATATTACATATTAGCCCTATATATGGTATTAAAACATATTACTTACGTATTAAATCAAGTAAGTAGTAGAAAAATCAAATAAAAATATTACTAAATACATAATAGTATACTCTGTACATTATAAAAAGTGTTCATAAAAATACAATCAATTTTATATTTTTCATAATCGAAAACAAAACACAAAATACATTTATATTCATAAAATACATAAATAATATATCGCATCTCTTTTACTATATTCTGACAGTAAACTAAAATATGAAATAAAAATCAAATATTAAAATCCTTAATAATCTCAAAATACATTAACATTTCCAAAAATCATAATTGTTCATAAAAAAATCCTAAAAATACGTACCACACCTTTTTTAAAAAATTATTTTCACACTCTTTACAGTAAAAATAAGATCAAAATATTTTCTTACTGTTTGATATTTTTAAAGCTCCAAATACTTCACTGTTTTTTATATTAACCTTGTTTTCACTCTAAAAATCAATTAAAATCCCAAACAAATTCCAAAAACTACCTAAAAATCACTAAAACATTAAAAACACATTATAAAACAAAAACATTAAGAGATAAAATCAACTACAAAAATATAAAACGCGTACATATATCTCCTTACATATAGGTATATAAAACAATCTAAAAACAACACGAAACATTAACACAAACTAAAACTAGTAAATCATTTAAAAAAACACTAAAATCCATAAAAATCTCTCATGCGTCACGAGCAGTGAACAACACGCAACGGGGAAGCTCTATACGGGGAGTTTCGGAATTTAACACCTCTATATCATTGCTTTTCCCATTTATCTTGCCATGTGCATTATATATAGCATCCTCCTAGAAACCTAGACGAAAATGTTGATACTATTTTTCCTTTTTAGTTATTAGAAAGATATAGACAGTAAATACTATTTTTTTATTAAGATGAAGTATTCCGAGGTATTTGAATATCTCAAACCATAATATGTTATAAATTATTAAAAAACTTGAATGATTTTTACACTTGCGTCCTTTCGAACTTATTTTCAATAACACTTATGTCCTTATCATAAGAAATTCATATTATCGATACTTTGGGCGATATCATAAACGGTGGTTGAGAGTGCGTGGAACAAGGAATCTACCATTGAGTGTATTGTGTATTATTTATGGTGTGTATATAAGCGCATGCCTGCACCCTTCGTGCCTATCTCGCATCTTTTTTATGATCACCAATCCAACTATTGAATCCTCTCTCACAGAAACAATTTTCTTCTTCTATTTTTAAGATCAATTAGAGTTAGTTTTTATCTCCTTTCTTTATATCAAGGATGTCCATCTCGTTGATAATTTCTTTAACTCAAGAAGCAATTCGTATTCTAAGCTTCTCATTCACTTTAATGAAGAAATACACATACTGTTCTTAACGACATGTCATCCATTTTTCTAAAGAAATTCAACACCATAGTTAAAGTAATCAATGAGAAGTCAAATTACTAACTTCCACACCTGTCCTTTGAACCTCTCCATGAGGCATTCGAAAGATTCAATGATCTATAGTAAATTATTGGTACCATGGAATCATGAATTATTAGCTTCTTCAGTTGATTTACCTTTAATCCCCAAGGTCTTATCAATGCTGCTTGTGGTGGAAGTTATATTGACGATGATGCAGAAGTCGTGTAGACCATCTGCAAGGTGATGGCCAAAAGGAGGTGTATCCTTACTACAATATAGATTTCAATGACAGTCTCTGAGGGAATGGATCTAAATGCTCATTCAAACATTACCCAATACCAATTACAAACAATACACACGATGCACCATTCATTCAAAGAATGAGATATTTAAAAATTTTAAATGAAAGAGTTGCGAGTAAATTTAGTTTATGTATTTGAAAGCAATACACATGTACATTTCTTATGACAATCCATCCCCGTACATCTGCAATTGAAATCCCGTACATCTGCAATTGAAATGAGGTTTAAAATTGATTCTCGCAAGAGATTCCATATAAACGTACGCAACAATATCGCATTACGTCAAACATGACGGAAATCTACCTATCAATATTTTAGGTGTTGAATTGGAATGTGACATTTTTATTTCGACACCTACGGTAATGTTTTGGGTATCGACTCCCGTTTGGGTACCTTATATACCAAAATCATGCGTCTTTTATAACGAAATTTTCCTATATATATTTATCTATTTATAAATAATTTGATAATTGTTTAAAAAGTCCCTAGAGCTTCCCCTAGGAACTTTAACACATCTGACGTTTAGTCTGATAACTTGGTTTTCAAATAAATCTTAAAATATAATAGTGTCTTTTTAGGCTTAGTTATATTTTTCGGACAAACTTTTATTGAAAATATTTTTACTTAAGTATGAACTACTTTTTTTCATTTTTTAAAAGGTTTTGCTTTAAAAAATCCTAAAAATCGCATATAGATCAAAAAGCATTCATGAGTCGACTTTATAAACTCCAGCCTTATGTTTCACTATAGCCCCTGCGTTTCCTTCCGCATAATTTCAGGTACAACTTAAAAAATGTAAAATTTAGTCTATAACATTTTTACCCAGATCATATCCACGTAAGATCATATCCACCTCATATCCGTAATCTCCTCCACCCAATCCGCTGCTATCCACACATACATCATCTCCTCGCCTTTATACCTCCCTTTCCTCCCTTTTCCCCACACCTCAACCACACCACTGCTATCCCCCCACGCCCCCCGTAATGGCCAGCCTCCCCTCTGCAGCCGTCGTCCTTCCTCAGTTCAGCGGCCTCAAGGCCGGCCAGACTGTGCGCGTCTCCGCCGCTGCAGTCCCCGTGTCTTCCCCCGGCAGAGGCCTCACTGTCAAGGCCTCCCTCAAGGACATCGGCGCCATCGCGGTCGCCGCAGGCGCGAGCCTCGTCCTCGCCGGCAGCGCTCTCGCTGACGTCCAGGTGCTCCTCGGCGGAGATGACGGGTCTCTGGCCTTCGTGCCGAGCGAGTTCTCGGCGGCAGCCGGGGAGACCATCGTGTTCAAGAACAACGCCGGCTTCCCGCACAACGTGGTGTTCGACCCCGACGAGATTCCAGCAGGCGTCGACCCGTCGAAGATCTCGATGGACGAGGAGGAACTGCTGAACGCCGGCGGGGAAGAGTTCAAGGTGCAGCTGCCAGTGAAGGGGAGCTACAGCTTCTACTGTGCGCCGCACCAGGGTGCTGGCATGGTCGGGAAGGTGACCGTTAATTAGTTTCGGACAAGGTTTGAATGGCA
This sequence comes from Ottelia alismoides, assembly GCA_037367405.1. Classification (NCBI taxonomy): domain Eukaryota; kingdom Viridiplantae; phylum Streptophyta; class Magnoliopsida; order Alismatales; family Hydrocharitaceae; genus Ottelia; species Ottelia alismoides. The sequence goes on from JAZKJV010002068.1 coordinate 55,311, forward strand.
GTTTATCGTCTCTGTCTCCTGTTCTCTCGTGTGTGATGTCCGGACCTTTCTATTCCTTTTTTATTTTCCTGTTCAATGTCAAGGGAAGAAGCAGTGCAATGTATCTATGAGAGTTTTATGATAATCTTAATAGCTTTTAGGTAGCGTTTGGTTCGCGGGTTACCTACGGGTTAGGAGAGTTACCCCCTTAACCTACATCTCCTTCTCTCCCTGTGGTTCCCAATTTATTTTTTAAAAAAAATTAAATAAATCAATTTTACATCATCAATCTTATCAAAAAATAATATATTATACCATCATATCATGTAAAAATTATAAACTACTCCACTTCTACTCTCTTTTCCAAACTTCAATACAATCACATCACAATAACTACTCATTTTTTCAAACTCCAATACAATCATATCACCTCAAACCCACTTCTAACCCACTCCCAGTTTAACCTTCTATCCAAACATCAAAACACAAAAATGAATTACCCTCTACCAGTTTAACCCACCTTAACCTGCCAACCAAACGCACCTTTAGTGTCTTTTCGATTTACAATTAAAGGCTAATGCAGAGCTATATTTAGCATTGATGCTGATGCAATGATGCAATGGGAAGTAATTCAGTATTTTATTTACGAAACCGAGAAATTAGAAACAGAAAAGGTAATTTGGCTGCGTGATTGATGATTGGATTTTGTGACTTTTTTATTTGAAATTGCATGTATTATTTTGATTTTGAATTTCTACGAGTGATTGATGTTATTGTCTGGATTACAGTTATAACGTACAGTTATAACGACCTGGGCGTAGGTTTATGATCCGTTAACGGAGAAAATTGATCTTAATAACTTATTATGCCCTAAAATGTTTAAATTCAAGTTGTTAATCTCCACCACTTAAACACACTTTCACACTTTGTGAGCGGACTATATTTAGGGATCTTGATATTACAACCTCCCCAACTTATAATCGTAATGTCCACGCTGCAACATGAGGCATCACTTTTTTCCGTTGACAGTGGTGGTTGCACGCTCCGAGTAGCATTTTCTTCGTATATCTTTGTAAGGTTGGTTCCATTTCTCAAGTAGCCCTTCCCGCTATTATTGAGAACTTGCTCTGATACGGTGATACCATTTGTAACGTTCCGAGCTTAGGTCCTCAAACCGTTATCGAGGAAAATTGATCTTTACAACATTTAGTGTTCGGATTCGATTGATCCTGTTGACAACTACCCAAAATGGTTAACTCAAATTATCAAGAAGTAATCCCACCACTTCAACTCACTCTCACACTTTGAGAGTTTTAGATGCTTAAGTCATCAACTATATTTGGAAGCTGAGGTGTTAATAATAGCAGTGCATTAGAATATGTATTGGATACAGAATTAGTTCATTCTGTGAATAACAAATATGCAGTTTATTTCGAGGAGCTCAGTTGTTGGTCAGAAAGAACATAATTTTCGAACTCAAATCATGAACTTGGTCTTCATAATTCCCTGAAATAATTCATCAAATTGGATCATTGCCTAGTAAATTTATTGCCAATATGTTGAGGATTATGAACAATGTGTTTAGGATGAACTTGACACAAAATTCTTTGATTTTACAGGTATATAACGTACCTCTGACGTGGAATGAAGATATAAACTTTACACGTTTCCATATTTCATGATTGTAACTTAGTCAACGATATGGTTTCAGCTCTTTCCATTTCTATAAATCATGCCTGAATTTTTTACAGCAATATATATCTTAAACTTAGCTCCTCTAAACAAGAGCTAAAATGGCATCTCCCTCTTAACATAGTGCGTATGTGTAATGTCTCGGGCTTAGATCTCCGATTCGTTATCGAGGAAAACTGATCCTAACAAATTATTGGACTCAGATTCAATTAGATCTTTTGACAACTATCCAAAATGTTTAAGTCCAAGTTGTCAAGTAGTAATCTCCACCACTTATAACACATTCTCACACTTTGTGAGTTTTAGATGTGAGAATATTTTTAAGGGTGTGGGTGTTACAACATTCCCCACTTATATTTGCAACGTCCCCGTTACGACATAGCCCAACACTTATTCCCAGTGACAGTGACGGTAGCATGCTCCGGATAGCTATTTCCTCCTTTCTATTTATAGAGGTGGCTCCACTTCTCAGGTATCCCTTTCCACTATCAGAGGAAATTCAACTCTGATACCATTTGTAACATCACGAGCTTGGGACATCAGTCCATTATCAAAGAAAATTGACCCTGACAAGTTGTTAGACTCGGTCCCAATTAGACCCGTTGACAACTATCCAAAATGCAAGCCCAAGTTGTCAAGTAGTAACCCCTAACACTTATAACTCACTTCACACTTTGTGAGTTTTAGATGTGAGACTATTTTCCGTGGTATGAGTGTTACAACATGTTCCCCCGTATTCAAATAGACCATTATTTATTTTGAGAACAGATTCTTCGTATAGATCAAATCGTGGAAAATTACTAATGTTGATAAGTGGATCTTGCGTGATATATCACTACAACTACGAAAAAATATCTCAACCATAAAAAATCAACCACAGATGCACGGACAACTTTTAATGTGGAAACCTCTCAATGTGAGGGGAAAATCACGGGATTGATCGCAACCCAGAACCAAGCACTATAATCGAAATAATCTTACTTGAGAGGCTTACAAAAGGCTGACTATCTATGCGGTGCTACAAATCAACAAACAATGGAGAATACTAGAAATGAGAAATATAACAAATGATAAAACCATGGCCAAACTGTAGGAAAAATGCTGAAGAAGAATTGTTTCAAGATTACTCCCTTTAAACTTTGTGGCAACTACCGACCTTCTTTCTTCTTCCCATTTCTCTTATTTCCTTCTTGTGTTGGGAGAGCTTATATTAGGATGATGTTGGTGTGCATCACATACACACTATTGTACTCCAAGAAAGACAAGAAAATTAGGAAACATGAACTCATACTTCCGATAGGATTAGGAAAATATTGCTTCTACATTGATTTAAGATTTTCTAAGAATTTTATTTCATATCTAGAAGTGTCATCAAGATCCCGAAAATTCCCAAGTCAAACAAAAAATTATTTTTAAATTAGAAAGTCAATCTAAGCAAGAAATGTATGAAATCCATGAACCCAATCATTAGGCTTCTAGGTCAACCAATCAACCGGATCAAATTACTCGGATTGAATCCGTAATTTGGATCTTGTCCTTTTTACGGAGCGCATATCCTATATGTTATCCAAGGCCAAGAATGCAAACCCTATGACACTGGAAGAAATTACATAGAATGAAAAATATGATTAAGATCATACATTGTTCACGTGTTATATTCAGGGATCTCTCTCCATTGTGCTTCAGAAGGAACATGTGGAGATGGACGGTTGGCATGATATAGTATTGAATCACTAGGAGATATTCGGTTATGTCAACCACACTCAGTGTTATGATGTTATTAATGAGCTTATTCTCTGCAAAATGCAGGAAGAGACTTCAGTTAGAGAATGCATACTCAAAATGTCTAGGTACCTCTCAGAACTGGAAACTCTCGAGGATAACATAGATGTAGATATGCAGTTCGACTTCACTCTATTATTGCTTTCTAGGTCTTTCAATAAATTTGTGGTATCATTCCACATGAACAAGATGAATTGGTTTAACATTGAGTTATTGGCTTCATTAAAATGTGCAGATGACGTAATAAAGAAAGATAATCCCCCTACCAGTACAATGGTTACACATATTAAAGGGAAATACGATCGGAAGCAAGGATCTCGAAAGGACCCGACCTAGAAGAGTTAAGGAGTTGGCTCATATTCTAATATTTCCGCTCTTGTGATATCAAAGAAGACTGATGTGTGTCATCACTACAAGAAGCCGGGGCACTAGAAGAGTCTGCTGATAAAAGTAAAGCCCTGGCAGGTATGAATTCTATTTTCATCATTGAAACAAATTTTCTCGTAGGACGAGAAGGTAGTTGGTTCATCTATTCTAATGTTTCTGTTCATGTATGCAATTTGTTGCATCTATTTATGGAAATTGAGAGTCTTCATGAAGGGGGGATAGTTATCCAGATGGGATCTGACGCAACGGTTGCAGCAGTCACTATCAGGACCTATAAATTATCATTGTCTAGTGGAAGAGCCCTAGTACTTAAATAATGTCTTTATGTTCTAGATGTCAGAAGGAACTTAACATATGTGTCTAAATTAATTAGAAGTGGATATTCCTTTCTATTCTATAATAAAATTTTCATAAGTCATTATGATAAATATATTGCAGATGGTGTTCTGACTTCTGCTAGACTCTTTGAATTGTGCATTGATGAAAATATTATGAATGTTATTAACTACTAATAAAAACCTTAAGGAACCATGGAGGATGGAACTCATTCAAATATGATTTGGCATCAAAGGCTTGGTTATTTATTTGTAGATAGGATCAAAAGATTGATAAAGAATGGACTCATATATTTTCTACTGATTCAATCTTTACCTACCTGCAAACATTGTATTCGAGGTAAAATGACAAGAATGCCTTTCCGTAACAAGGTTACAAGATGCGAAGCTATTCTTGTCCAAATACATACTGATCTATGTGGTTCTTTTAATATTACGAGCTGAAATAGATATGGCTATTATTTGACGTCCATTGATAACCATTCGTGATTGATGAATCTACGTTTCATCATCTTTATTCTATCATTGTGGCCTTAAAAACCCTAGTAAATGCGCATAAATAGGCGTAATTCATGCATTTTAGCATTCATGTATATGTGTGTAAATATTGTATAAATTGCGGTTTTTAAAGCCAAAATAATAGAATAAAGAAAAGAAAAGAAAAAGAATAAAATATTGTAAATATTTTATGACCCGAAACCCCGAGACCTAGGCATCTTGATGAATAGGTCGACAAGGAATAAAGTAGGGGGAGATAAGGTCAAAAACACAGTTAAAATACCTATACATTATATTCATTCTTTGTTCATTTTGGGACCTATTTTTGGTTCCACTTTTTATACATCAAATAAAGAAACTTTGTAAATGAAAGTTGTAGATAATTTTATAAAGAAAAATACAAAATTGATTTCACAGAAAAATAAGGTACAGATAAAAAGTTATGGTCTGAATAAAAATCCAGAATGCCAACTTCCCAGACCCGTATCTCACAAATAAAAACTCCAAATGCAGCGTACTCACCTTTAATTGTATATAGAAGAAAATAATCTAATTAATGGTGGTGGTTTCGCATTTGGCGGAGCTACGGTTTGAAAGTTGACTTTTGGACCCTCATTGTATACTTGTACAGATTAAAATATTCAATTTATTATTTATTTATTATTTTTATAATTTTATATTTTTATAATGTTGTAAATAATACTTATAATAATTATGTGCATTAAAATTAGAATAAAAGCCTAAATAAAATACAAATAAAAATACTTATAATACATAGGTATAATATATGTAGCCATACCTATACAAATAACACTTTCATTTTATTAAGTGTATAAAATATATCAGAAAATTAAAATAAAAATATATTTGTGTAAATAAAAGTATTCTATAATTTTATAAAATACTAAATAAAAATAATAAAAATAAAATACCTAAATAAAAAATAAAATACTCAAATACATAGATATAGATACCTATAAGGGTATAAGTGCAAACTTGTAAAAATATAATCCATAAAAATAATTAAAAATCACAATAAAATTATTTATAAAATAATAAACATTTTTTATTTTATAACCATAAATTAATAATGCTATTTACTATTTTAAAATGAATTTACAAAACATTTTTATGGGCTTTTTCCTGGTTGGTCCACGTGGACCAACCAGGTGGCCTGGGATGTTGACCAGCCGGTCAACTCCCTGGCCCTAGCCTGCCTCCTTGTCAGAACAACCCGTGACCCCTACTTTCTCGATTTTTTACGCCATGATGCGTTGCTCGAGGAAGGTCACTCCCTTCACGAAAGTTGTAGCCTGTAGATCCTAGATCTCCGCCGGCCTATCAGATCCTCCAGGATCTCCTTCGCCTGCTCGTAATCGCTCCTCGAAAGTCGCTCCTCGCCCATGTTTCAAAAACCACCCATTTCCCTCCTCCAACCTTTGGAACCCTTCTTGACCCTTTTTTTTCCTCTTCTTCTTGCAAGCTCAGGACCGGACCTCGTGACAGGAGGTCCTCCAGCTCGTGAGGGAGGAGGTTAGGCGGCCAAGGCGGCGTCTCCAACCCCCCATCTCCAGCGAGATGCCGTGAGGTCCAATCTCTTGGTTTCCCAACCAATAGAGGTGTTTTTGTTTGTTTTTCTTTGTGTTTTTCTCATAGTTAACTAGCTGCTAGCTTAGTGCTTTATTTCATCTACTCAGATCACTGTTTAGGCCATTGTTAGCATAGATCGTTTCATCAAACACCTTGCCGGAGCCCTCGAGCTCCGGCCACCACCGTCACCGCCTATTCCACTCCGCCACGCCTTCATCAATAAAAGCCAAGTCCTGCTGCACTTCTCTGCCGCGTTTCTCCTTTCTGTGCAGGACTTGAAGGGGGTATCTGCGCCCCAGTTCCACCATTGGATCGTTCCCAGGCGCGCCGAGGCGACGTCGAGCACCGGAGGCCACGCGTTGGCCTTCGGCCCTATCCAACCCGCCTGGGAGGTCCGCCGTGTCGGGGAGAAGCAGCTGGAGGCCAACACGACCTCGGCCGTGGATTTTGGTGGCTGGAGGAGGCACCTGCGCGTGAACAGAACTCGGCTCGGCCGAGTTCTCCTTCGTGTTCTTCCAGTTCGGCCCACAGCCGTTGGATTGTCGCTGTTCTTCCCTCGCGTACAGCCGCCGCACGATCAGAGCAAGCCACAGCCGTCAGATTGCCAAATCCGATCTAATCCAGACCGCAAAGACGAAGGGGTATCGGGCCTTTGGGGCGCGCCACGTGGCATAAGTGGAAACCGCGTAGCCGTTCGATTGCGCCTATAGCGTGGGTAAATTGCGATTTCTCCCCCGCGTTTTAGTATTTGGCATGTAACTTCGAATCTTTCATCTGCAGTTATTTTTTTTTTGTGTGAAAATTTTATAACGCCCCCCCTAGAATCGAGTAATTACTTTGTACCCCCGCCTGGGCGCGTGCATAGCACATGCGTCTGGGGGGATTTTGTAAAGGCGCCCCTGTCGTGTCTGGTATTTGTGTTTAGTTTATGAAATGTTTTAATCAGTTCTAATTTTTTGGACAAAATTGCTTAAGACTCCCTGGACTCTTATCTATTTGCACAAAAACCCCTGCCAGGCCCTTATTTGAGCTTGTTTGATCTAATTATTTGAAGCCCCTTTTTAACCCCAAAAATTCTAAAACTTTGGACTTAAGCTCCTGTGCACCTAAGCTTCCACGCCATAATTTTTGTTTTTGTTTTTATTTTATTTTTATATTTATTAAAAATCAAAAACATGTTTTTCCTTCACTGTTTGCATTAGAAAATACCAAAAAAATATAAAAACACCCCAGAAAGTTCCCAAAAAAATATATTTTGTTCCTTGTAGTTAGTTTTAACTTCAGACCCAAAATCATTAAAAAATACAAAACCAAACTCCTAAAAATTGCAAAACTCTAAAAACCTTCATAAAAATTTATAAAATCCATAAAAAATCCAAAAATAGTGTTTTCTTTTCCTGAATTTTCTTTGTTTTATTATCTTTAAGTGAAAATTAATTTGGAGAATTTTTGTTACTGTTTGCTATTTTATTTCTCCATTTTAGTTTCAGCCTTGTATTTTATTTACTGTTTGCTTTATTTTGCTAATTAAAAATACCAAAAACATTCTAAAAATTACACAAAAATCACAAAAACAGTAAAAAAGTATAAAAAGACCAAAAAGACTTTATTTCTTTATTTTTGAGCATTTTTATCTATTTTTATAAATACCTCTTCTTCCCTTTTATTACATTGTCTCTATTTTCCAATATTGAAAAAGAAAAGATAAAAAAATATAAAATACAAAAAGAAAATATAAAAATCAGTAAATTAAAAATCAAAATACAAAAATATAAAATTAAAAATTAAATAAAAAAATATAAAATTAAAAACCCACAAAAAATACCATAATAGGCATTTGATCACAATTCACACATTTTTGTGCACTTGTGCCCCGTTCTACCTGTCTGCTCCCTGTGTTCGACCTCTACACATACTTGCACTATACACATCTTTGTTGTAGAGTTATAATAAATTTTAACTCCGCACATTTACTTTCATTGCTTGATATATCTGTCGTGGGTTAATTGTTGTTTGAATCGGGATTTCGAGCGGTCACCGCATCGACTGCGGTTTCGCCTTGTAAAACCGTACGACCCTCTATTTCTCGGTTAAACAAATGGCGCCGTTGCCGGGGAGCAACAGCGCGTAGTTCGAGTTTTTGTTTTGTGTTGTGATCATTTGTCTGCATTTCGCGGCTTTTACTTTTATTTTATTTGATATATCTTTTGAGCTGTCTAATCCCTCTCTTTGTTGACTTTTTGCGAGGAACCGCGGATCGAGGGAGGTGCCCCACCCTAGGCGCCTACGCACCCACGTGAAGCCGGCATCTGCCAGCCGAGCACCGAGGAGACGAAGAGAAAATTTTGAAGACCACGCTCTATTTTAGTTGCATTTTATTTTCTTGTATTTATTTTTTGTAATTTTTGTGAGAGAGAGACTATTATTTGTAATAATACAGGTACCCCCGAACTTGGACATTCGAGCCTAATTTCCAAGTGATTGTTCACTTGGGGGCTCCCGCGGTTTTATCGGCTTTTCTTCGCATTTTTTATTTTGTTTTCCGGTTTTATTTTTCACTTTCTTTTGTGTGATTGAGCCCTTAGCTCTTAGGATTGCTTGCGTAGCATTAGGTCCAAACACCTTAATCACCCTTGCATGTGCCTATAGTTTCGTTTTGGACTTAGTCAAAAATTTAAACAGTTGATCATCACCCTCAATCCATCGCGCCGCGAGCTCTCCCTGTAAAGCGCTTTCTCCTAAGCTCAAGTGTGTTGAGTACAGAGGAGGGGTGAGCCTAGACCGGACTCCAGGGTTGAGGATTGGTGGTCGACTTGTGGTGCTTCCCGCTAATAGCAATTTCTGAAACTTAGGGCGATTTCATCGGCTTTGCATTTGCATATAGTTAGGTTTCAATTCTGCTGAGCATCTTTGCATGTAGAGTGCTGGAGGCAAGGTGAGCATTTACGCTTTAGCATTCATCATCGTTTTTGCCGCTTGCATTGCTTTCCCGCTCCTCTACCTCTGATTTTGATCACCTAGGAGCTGAAAGGAATTGACTCCCCGATAGGATCGTGCATTCTCATTAAAAATCCAAAAAAAAAGTGATAACCAATAAAATTGGGACTGTTAACTTTACTTGACCCTAAAACCGATCAAAAAGAAAATCTTGTATTGGGGCGAGTAATCCCCTCATTGTCTTCGTTTTACATTGCTCGCGCACACACTAAGGATTAGTGCCCAAATCCCATTGAGCCCCTAAGTGTTTGCGCAATTTTGGACTTCTCACCTAACTCTAAAACAGACAAGATAAAAAGACCGCATTTGTGGTCTTCACCGAGTTGAGTAGGTGAATTGAGGGTTTATCTTTTTTCATTTTTGCTTGTGATTGTTTTGTGTGTGTCCTAGATCATCCCCGCACATTTGCGCCTTCTTCTCCACTCTCTTGACTTGACCGTCGTGCTCTCCCGATCATTTTCCTTTTGTTTTCGAGATGGACGACTGGAGCATATTCTATCCGGACTTTGCGGATCATTCGCTCGCTCCAGCCGGTCCACCTCCCTTTTTCCAGGAGGACTTTGCTCCTGACTTTTGTACATATCCGCCTCAGCCACAGTATCAGGACTCGGATTTCTACCCACACCCACCTCCACCTGTGTATTATCCGCTTCCACCTTCACATCCACCCGAGACTGAGCTGATGGAGTCACCTTTCATGGAGTCCACCCTTGAGCACTTGACCCAGATGATGGATCATATGAGACAGAGGATTGACACCCTCACTAGTACAAATAAGAGCGACCATGATATTCCACCATTTGATGATATGGGTTCACTCGAGGATTTCCACGAGAGCTTGCAATCGCCCAAAATACAAAAAAATGAGAAAAATTTAAAAACACAAAAAGATTTCGGGAGACACACGATCGAGTCGGACTGTGAGGAGAGCGCCCACTTGCCAGACTTTTTGACCACACATGCATTCACACCCAGTCCCACCTTTGACCCCGAGGATGCCGCTGTACAGACTGCTCTTGGCATGCCTCGTGTATATGCTGATTCCGGCTTCCTCCCTTGTATGGAGGAGGTCCAAAAATTCAAAAAAATTCTGACTGAACCCGAAGTGGTGGCCACCATACATGAGATTATCCGTGCCCCACTTCATCAGGCCATGACTGATTTATCTGCTCCTCTTCCCAAGAAGAGAAAGCGGAGGAGCAGATCTGAGCGTCATATCTTGACCATGGCCACTGCCCACGCCATCACACACCGTCCCATTCCTAAGAAGAGGAACACTGCCACACCTTTCATTAGCTGCACCATCTCTGACCATACATGTGATCGCACTCTCCTAGACGGCGGTGCTTCTATTAGCATCATACCCTTCTCGCTGGTACAGTCTCTTCACCTAGGGCCTCTCAAGAAGACCAGGATGATCGTTCAGTTTGCTGATGGATCAATCAAGAGGCCGAAGGGTATCCTTGAAAACGCCGTCATCTCGATTCAGGGCATGAGCTATACTGTTGACTTTGTCGTTTTGCCCATGGAGAACTCCACAAGGGAGCATTCTCCAATCATCCTGGGACGACCATTCCTCTCCTCTGCGAGAGTCGTTATTGACTACGGATCTGGAGAGATTCGCTTCCGTCCTGCTGACGAGGGCGAAGCAGTGATCACCGCACCCACTGCTGACCAGAGACCCGCACCTGATGTGACTTCACCTATCTTGGCTGACCCCGAGGACTATGATCTATATGAGGATATCAGAGAGACCTTCTTCATGACCGATGATGAGACCCGAGAATTCCTCTCTAAGGAGGAAAGCTCGGAAAGCATAGACCTTGGTGTTTCCGCTTCCTGTGATTGGCGATGTGTTGATGACATCCGCGGGATCTACACGATCGATACCATTGAGCGGAGGGCAGATTTAGAGACTATACAGGACGGACATGCTCTGATTACTTCCACTGATGAGTCCGCTCCTGTCCACATAGATGCTGATGAGCCAATGGCCGAATTTGATTTTGTTGCTTTTCTTCAGAGATTCGGGCCTTTTGATGAGAAAGATGATCCGGTTGAGATTATAGAGGACGAACAGAGTTCGACTACTTCCACCGATGAGTTCGTGCCTTTTGATTTTGACTTGGACGACACCTCGCAGGACGACTCCGAGTACACTACTTCTGATGATGATGAGTTCGTCCCATTCCACTTCGACATCAGCGAGACTCCCAAGGCCGGACCAAGCCGTACTTCTTCCACTCACACGTCTGTACCTTTACACCATAGGACCACCAAGGGAGAACCTAGCCGTACTACTTCCATTGACCAGTTCGTCCCTTTCAGATTCGATTCCACTGAGGTCCTTCACCATGTCGACCCTGATCGGCTTCCGTCCGTTGTGGACCCCGATGTCGACCTGCATCACACCAGATCTATCCCTCAGCGGTCTCGCAAGAAGGTTCGTTTTCAACCTTCTTGATCATCTGTATATCCATCTCTGTTGTATATTCACCTTTGTATACCTCTGTTCTCTCTACCGTATTGCTCGTCCACCCATTCTCGTGTCTGCCTTACTTAGGATGTACTTTGTCCTAAGTATAGGGGGGTGGACGAGCCGAGTGTTCATTCATCGTTCCGTCTGATCACTCCTGTTGTTGCCTATACTTAGGGCTTCTTTTACCCTAAGTATAGGGGGAGTGACGTGTACATCCTCGCGAACTTTTCATCCATCTTCTGCTTTCATTTTCTTCTTTTCTTCTTTTCTTCTTTTCTTTTTCTATCCTCTTTATCTATCAAAAAGGTGCCGCCCTTGTAGACAGTTTTCCATACTTAGGACGTACTTTGTCCTAAGTATAGGGGGGTTGGCACCCCGAGTTGTTCTATCTCTTTCGATCCTCTCCATTGTCTCCTCTTCTTGTCTATACTTAGGGATATCTTACCCTAAGTATAGGGGGAGACAATCTGAGTACGATCTGTTCATTCCCACCCTTGACCCTCCCTGCGTTGTGTACAGTCTGCTATACTTAGGATTATTTGATCCTAAGTATAGGGGGGACGGTCAACTTCCCATTCATTGATTCATTCAGTCAGTTATTCTTTAGACTTGTCTATACTTAGTACGAGTTATGTCTTCTCTTTTCTCTCCGATCTATGAGGACATAGCTCAAGCTAAGTATAGGGGGGTCGTATATACTACGTATATACTTTAGCCATAACTCGTACTTTCGTATTTTCTTAATAAATATGGCTACTAATTCTTTAAAAATTCTTTAAAATTCATTAAAATTCTTAATAAAAAGATGTGATTATTCCTCAAATTCTTTTTGTATTTACTGATTAATAAATCAGGTGAAAATGTTTTTTGCAAAATGTTTGAAAAATAGTTTGAAAATCTTTGTGAACATCTATTGAAAACTATTTTGAAAATATTTTGTTTCGTGTTTTCAACCTGTGTGGTTTGTAAAACTTCTTATCTTTGTGTGAAATAAAATGTTTGAAAAATGATTTGCAAATGGTTTGAAAAATGGTTGCAAAAATGTTTTCAAAAACCTATATATACTGTTTTGAAAAGCCTTTGCAAAATGATTTTCAAATGTGTGTAAAATGTTTGTAAAAATTATTTTGGACTATAGTTTTCTAAAATTGTGTGAAAATTGTTTTCAAATAAGTTTGAGGAACATACACATCACACCAAAATCCATCTTATGTATATATATGTATAAAATTGATCACTTACCCTGTAAATTCTTAAAATCCACTTCTTGTTTATATAAGAAGCACTCCCATGTACATATTTTTCACCTACTTTTTATCCAAAGCCTTTTTCTTTTCAAAAATCCCAAAAACATTTGCAAAAATTAAAATCCAAAAACATTTGAAAAATCTTTTTGAAAATACAAAAAAATGCATGCATCATCTTTTCAAAATCCATAAAAAGTTCAAAATCTTTGAAAATTGCATCACAAAAATATTTTCTGCATTGCATTGCATAGCATTCGCATTTTTTGGATTGAGTTTGATAGTTGAACAAGTCTAAGTAAAATCCGGAGATTGGAGCTTGATTGGACCTTAAAATCTACCTAATAACAGGAACCTTATAGGAATTGGGTTTGAGGTACTTCAGGTCTAGTTGACTTAATTCTTTGAGGATCACGGGACTTAGTTCAATGGATTCTTGACTGCCTAAGTAGAGTATTTCGGAGCACACGCACGACTCTTGTTGATAATGACCTAACTTGGACACCTGCACCTTTCACATGGCTCAACTCAGTCGGAGTGGTGAGGGGATTGGATTTGCCGGTATGAGACGCACACAAGTGGAAACACTTGTCCTCCTCTAGGGAGGGAAGTGCACCCCAACCCGTCCAGTGATTAGGAAGTCTAAAGACAGGAGGCTGTGGGTTGCGATAAAGCTTCAAAAGAGGGATAGTCTACTGGCTCAAGAGGAAAAACTCCTTATGTAAATGCTGCTGTGAATAGTATTTCAAAAAAAAAAAAAGAAAAGAAAAAAAATTCAGGCATGTACAAAAATAAAGAGCCTGCAAAGTATGTAAAGTCAATAAGCAAGCTTGAGTTCCAAAGTCATATCATGTGAGCCTGCAGCAGGATGACTTGACTACACTGGTCTTGCATCCCAGGATAGGTAGCTACACTGGCTACCGTCCATTCTTCTCTTCACCCCCTCCTCTTGAGCTGGTTGCCACTTGAACTTAGAAGGGAATACCCCGCTCCTCGAGGATGGAGTCATTGGATTGGGGAATCATTGGGTTGTCGTACTGGAGAAGTCAGTTTCTTTGCCATTCTAGTTGGGGAGAGCCACCATCACTTACACTGTACAAGTCAGATTCATAGTCGTAAGAGTTTGCGTATGAGTTGAGATATTTCTGACCTGGCTACTGAGGAGACTTGAGCAGAGTTTTGGGATTCTCAGGGACTGTTGGATTTCAAGCACGGTTCTCAATAAGGTTCCGCCCGCACTAAAATTCCAAAGGTCCGACTTAAGCTCCAAACTTTGATTTTGTGAAGACAAGTTTGATAATTAAATTTAGTCCATCTTTCTTCTTTTTCTTTTCTTTGTTTTACTTCTCTGCACTTATTGCATAAGTGTTTGCTAGGGACTAGCAAAGGCAAGTATAGGGGGAATTCTAGGGGGGGCGTTATATCATCTTTATTCTATCATTTTGGCCTTAAAAACCCTAGTAAATGCGCATAAATAGGCGTAATTCATGCATTTTAGCATTCATGTATATGTGTGTAAATATTGTATAAATTGCGGTTTTTAAAGCCAAAATAATAGAATAAAGAAAAGAAAAGAAAAAGAATAAAATATTGTAAATATTTTATGACCCGAGACCCCGAGACCTAGGCATCTTGATGAATAGGTCGACAAGGAATAAAGTAGGGGGAGATAAGGTCAAAAACACAGTTAAAATACCTATACATTATATTCATTCTTTATTCATTTTGGGACCTATTTTTGGTTCCACTTTTTATACATCAAATAAAGAAACTTTGTAAATGAAAGTTGTAGATAATTTTATAAAGAAAAATACAAAATTGATTTCACAGAAAAATAAGGTACAGATAAAAAGTTATGGTCTGAATAAAAATCCAGAATGCCAACTTCCCAGACCCGTATCTCACAAATAAAAACTCCAAATGCAGCGTACTCACCTTTAATTGTATATAGAAGAAAATAATCTAATTAATGGTGGTGGTTTCGCATTTGGCGGAGCTACGGTTTGAAAGTTGACTTTTGGACCCTCATTGTATACTTGTACAGATTAAAATATTCAATTTATTATTTATTTATTATTTTTATAATTTTATATTTTTATAATGTTGTAAATAATACTTATAATAATTATGTGCATTAAAATTAGAATAAAAGCCTAAATAAAATACAAATAAAAATACTTATAATACATAGGTATAATATATGTAGCCATACCTATACAAATAACACTTTCATTTTATTAAGTGTATAAAATATATCAGAAAATTAAAATAAAAATATATTTGTGTAAATAAAAGTATTCTATAATTTTATAAAATACTAAATAAAAATAATAAAAATAAAATACCTAAATAAAAAATAAAATACTCAAATACATAGATATAGATACCTATAAGGGTATAAGTGCAAACTTGTAAAAATATAATCCATAAAAATAATTAAAAATCACAATAAAATTATTTATAAAATAATAAACATTTTTTATTTTATAACCATAAATTAATAATGCTATTTACTATTTTAAAATGAATTTACAAAACATTTTTATGGGCTTTTTCCTGGTTGGTCCACGTGGACCAACCAGGTGGCCTGGGATGTTGACCAGCCGGTCAACTCCCTGGCCCTAGCCTGCCTCCTTGTCAGAACAACCCGTGACCCCTACTTTCTCGATTTTTTACGCCATGATGCGTTGCTCGAGGAAGGTCACTCCCTTCACGAAAGTTGTAGCCTGTAGATCCTAGATCTCCGCCGGCCTATCAGATCCTCCAGGATCTCCTTCGCCTGCTCGTAATCGCTCCTCGAAAGTCGCTCCTCGCCCATGTTTCAAAAACCACCCATTTCCCTCCTCCAACCTTTGGAACCCTTCTTGACCCTTTTTTTTCCTCTTCTTCTTGCAAGCTCAGGACCGGACCTCGTGACAGGAGGTCCTCCAGCTCGTGAGGGAGGAGGTTAGGCGGCCAAGGCGGCGTCTCCAACCCCCCATCTCCGGCGAGATGCCGTGAGGTCCAATCTCTTGGTTTCCCAACCAATAGAGGTGTTTTTGTTTGTTTTTCTTTGTGTTTTTCTCATAGTTAACTAGCTGCTAGCTTAGTGCTTTATTTCATCTACTCAGATCACTGTTTAGGCCATTGTTAGCATAGATCGTTTCATCAAACACCTTGCCGGAGCCCTCGAGCTCCGGCCACCACCGTCACCGCCTATTCCACTCCGCCACGCCTTCATCAATAAAAGCCAAGTCCTGCTGCACTTCTCTGCCGCGTTTCTCCTTTCTGTGCAGGACTTGAAGGGGGTATCTGCGCCCCAGTTCCACCATTGGATCGTTCCCAGGCGCGCCGAGGCGACGTCGAGCACCGGAGGCCACGCGTTGGCCTTCGGCCCTATCCAACCCGCCTGGGAGGTCCGCCGTGTCGGGGAGAAGCAGCTGGAGGCCAACACGACCTCGGCCGTGGATTTTGGTGGCTAGAGGAGGCACCTGCGCGTGAACAGAACTCGGCTCGGCCGAGTTCTCCTTCGTGTTCTTCCAGTTCGGCCCACAGCCGTTGGATTGTCGCTGTTCTTCCCTCGCGTACAGCCGCCGCACGATCAGAGCAAGCCACAGCCGTCAGATTGCCAAATCCGATCTAATCCAGACCGCAAAGACGAAGGGGTATCGGGCCTTTGGGGCGCGCCACGTGGCATAAGTGGAAACCGCGTAGCCGTTCGATTGCGCCTATAGCGTGGGTAAATTGCGATTTCTCCCCCGCGTTTTAGTATTTGGCATGTAACTTCGAATCTTTCATCTGCAGTTATTTTTTTTTTGTGTGAAAATTTTATAACGCCCCCCCTAGAATCGAGTAATTACTTTGTGCCCCCGCCTGGGCGCGTGCATAGCACATGCGTCTGGGGGGATTTTGTAAAGGCGCCCCTGCCATGTCTGGTATTTGTGTTTAGTTTATGAAATGTTTTAATCAGTTCTAATTTTTTGGACAAAATTGCTTAAGACTCCCTGGACTCTTATCTATTTGCACAAAAACCCCTGCCAGGCCCTTATTTGAGCTTGTTTGATCTAATTATTTGAAGCCCCTTTTTAACCCCAAAAATTCTAAAACTTTGGACTTAAGCTCCTGTGCACCTAAGCTTCCACGCCATAATTTTTGTTTTTGTTTTTATTTTATTTTTATATTTATTAAAAATCAAAAACATGTTTTTCCTTCACTGTTTGCATTAGAAAATACCAAAAAAATATAAAAACACCCCAGAAAGTTCCCAAAAAAATATATTTTGTTCCTTGTAGTTAGTTTTAACTTCAGACCCAAAATCATTAAAAAATACAAAACCAAACTCCTAAAAATTGCAAAACTCTAAAAACCTTCATAAAAATTTATAAAATCCATAAAAAATCCAAAAATAGTGTTTTCTTTTCCTGAATTTTCTTTGTTTTATTATCTTTAAGTGAAAATTAATTTGGAGAATTTTTGTTACTGTTTGCTATTTTATTTCTCCATTTTAGTTTCAACCTTGTATTTTATTTACTGTTTGCTTTATTTTGCTAATTAAAAATACCAAAAACATTCTAAAAATTACACAAAAATCACAAAAACAGTAAAAAAGTATAAAAAGACCAAAAAGACTTTATTTCTTTATTTTTGAGCATTTTTATCTATTTTTATAAATACCTCTTCTTCCCTTTTATTACATTGTCTCTATTTTCCAATATTGAAAAAGAAAAGATAAAAAAATATAAAATACAAAAAGAAAATATAAAAATCAGTAAATTAAAAATCAAAATACAAAAATATAAAATTAAAAATTAAATAAAAAAATATAAAATTAAAAACCCACAAAAAATACCATAATAGGCATTTGATCACAATTCACACATTTTTGTGCACTTGTGCCCCGTTCTACCTGTCTGCTCCCTGTGTTCGACCTCTACACATACTTGCACTATACACATCTTTGTTGTAGAGTTATAATAAATTTTAACTCCGCACATTTACTTTCATTGCTTGATATATCTGTCGTGGGTTAATTGTTGTTTGAATCGGGATTTCGAGCGGTCACCGCATCGACTGCGGTTTCGCCTTGTAAAACCGTACGACCCTCTATTTCTCGGTTAAACAGTGATACATGTTTATCTTCCTATTACATCATAAATATGAAACCTTTGAAAATTTCAAAGAATTCATGGCTTTAGTTGAGAACTAAACTGATAGGAAAATTAAACGGATTCGATCTGACCAAGGTGGCGAGTACCTTTAAGAAGAATTCAAGGAATACCTTAGAGAAAGAGGAACTGTCTCCAATCTTACACCTCATGGAACTCTCCAACCTAATGGTTTTGTTGAAAGAGGCAACAGGACCATCATGGACATATTCCGTTCAATGATGAATAAATCATATTTACCACTTAGTTTCTAGGGATATGTAGTAGAAACTGCAATATATATCATGAATAAGATTCATAGCAAGTTTGTACCTAAAACTCCTCATGAGCTTCAATATGGAACCAAACCCAGTGTTAGACACTTAAGGATTTGGGGTTGCTTGGTCCATGTGAAAAACATGATTGCAAGTAAGCTAGAATCTCGCACTTGTAAGTACTACTTCATTGGGTATGTTAAGGATGGTATTGGATACCATCTTTATGACCTTGAGACACAGATGGTATTCATATCTAGAGATGTAAAATTTCCGGAGAATGACTTCCTTATGAGTCAAGACAAAAATGAAGTAAAGGAACTGAATTAATCCCCTAATGTTACTAAGTTTCTTGAACCAGATATTGAAGAAGTAAATGAAGATGTAACACATTTACCTCTTCGAAGGAGTCCAAGGGTGGTTGCACCACCTGAAAGGTACGGATTACATGTGTTAGGTGAAACTGACAATGATCTAACTTCATTTGATGAAGTCGTCACAGATCATGAAATGGACAGATGGATGCTAGCAATGAACTCTGAAATAGACTCAATGCACAAAAATGGTGTTGGACCCTAGAGGATCCACCAAGAAGGCTAAAAGACATTGGGTGTAAATGGATCTTCAAGAGAAAAATGGAACTTAATGGGAAAATAGAGACTTTCAAAGTAAGGCTCAAGCCAAATAACACAATCACATATCTTTTTCTACTTGATATTGTCTCGGTCACCTCAGCGATACTCTTTTCTCCTATAGAAGAGATCGAGACTTTGTTCATCAATAAGTAATCCAAAACATGTCATTTAAAGAATATTTGAATATGTATATATATTATGATTCTTTAATTATATTAAAGTTACATATTTATTTATAATGAATATTTTATTATGTTTTCCAAATCCGTGCTTATTTATTACAACTTTGTATTATGCTTTCATATTTATTTACAAACTTATCTTTATTTTAAAACTCCTTTTTTTGTATATTACAACTCCTACTTCATCTTTTACGACTCTATCTTTATTTTTTACAGTTTCATTTTATTTTTTTGTAAATCTATATTTGTTTTTTACAACTTCATGTTAGAAGGGTTGGGCATCACCATCTCCACCCACATGAAACCCTATCACCAAGTTATTATGTGTCAAAACCATCTTTGTCCCAATGCCACATCCGGTCTTTGGCAAACAATCACTTGCAACTGATTGTAACCAAACCCATCGCTGCCCCACGAGAGGAGTCCTACACTTTGATTAACCCATTCCTCGTATATTGCTTGAGAACTTCGAAAATGTAGGTCTTGTAGGTCTTAATGCTTTTCATATTCTTCTTCTTGTCAGAGGATGCACCATCAAAGGTGTTTCTCAATCAAGCTTCTTCTTAGTTTGGGTGGAGGGTGGTGTCGTCTTATTTTATTGTAGTTTTTATAGGTATTTTTCTTTGTAAATTGAGGCTTACATATCGACCACCTTGAAGCTACGCCTCACCTTGATTCCAGGAAAACCACCTCCTTCGATTTCTAGTTTTTTTCAAACCTTGCATACTACACATGCCCAGTTATCGCATTTAAGTCTGCCTCCTCGAGTTCAATCCTTGGGGTTTGCCCACTAAATCCATGTATGCAACTATTATCTTTTGTTTTGCTCCCAGAGTTCTCATACTACAATAATAGATAAGAACATGTTCGTAATACTTGAAAATTTTCTCATATGAATCAATCATCCTTAGTGGCAACTTATGAGAAGAGCATGCAAATGCTAAAATGGTCAATGCGTAATCATACCAACGTGAAGATCGCGTTGGAATTCAAAATCAAGGAGAAAATTATTATAATTAGAAAAAATAGAATCTTAATATTATTCATTTGGATTCCACAAATATTCTAGAGGAGATTTAATAAGTGCAATCAAATCTTATTAAAATCTCTATTGAATCTTGTTTGATTAAGATTGATGGTGACAATCAAGCTAATATTGTATTAAAATCTATAAAAGAGAGGGTGGGTGGTGGGCATGGTCGCATATCCTCACAACCTCAAGAGAAATAACAAAATGGGAGAATGAGAGTAGAGAAAAAGAAGAGAATGAGGGAACAGAAAATGTTATCGTCGTTTTTCTTTTAGTGATTTCATCTCCGATGGTTGCGAAATGTGACCCTCTCACGGTTGTATTATGGTGTCTTCTTCTTAACGTGCTTCCTTGGTGGTGAAGGATTATGCATTCCTCAGTTTGTATCCCTATAAGTTGTATCAAAGAAAAAATATGTTCCCAGCAAGAATTAGAGGCATGCATAGTTTGAGATCCAATATGCTTTTAATCAAAAGCATCGTGACGAATGTAAATAATTAAGACACAACTTCAGTAAAAAAAATCCATCATGGACATCTCAACAATATCAATATAATTCACAATTATAAAAGGTGATCCCTCATGTACCTCCTTAGAAACTCTAATATCTATTCTTGAAAGTTATATGTAGTTCCTGATTGATAAACATTAGACCTGATCAATGAGCAAGGGGCCTTCCCTTCCAGCCCGCTCATGGGTCGAGCTTGGATCAGGACATTTCATAAACAGACTGATCCGGCCAGACCACCTCTTTGGCCCGTCCATCAACTGGGCAAGCCGTGGACACGAGCCACAAAACCCAACCCGACCCGCACATATAAAAATGAGTTTAAAAATGAAATTTTAGATACATTTAATATAATATACTTCGATTTTTTGTTTTACATTGTCAATATTACATCGTATTTTATAACGTACATGCCAAATGACACATGTTATGGTTACTTGGATTTAGAAAGACTAGTCGATGCTAAAAAAGTAATTAGCTCTATAAATTAAAATAAAAAATTAAGAAAAAATACTTTACATTCAACACATAGGTCAGCCCAACCCAGACTTGCGTCGAGCTTGAACTTTGGAGTATGACCCATAGGCCGACCCGACCTGAGCCTTGGACGAGGTGTTTTAGAACCCCGACCTGCACTTTAACCAGGTCTAATATACACATGCTTGTAATTTTATACATAATCAACATACTATTTTTTCATATTACATGTATGTTATTAAGTTAAATAATTATTGATCATATGAAATCCATTACTTTTAAAAATATTTTTTTACACATGCTTGTAATTTTATTTCAAAGCCATAGTTTAAATGTTGATGGTCAATATGCTAAAATTGCACGATATCAAGTGAGAATGTTTAAGTGGAAAATCCATACAATATAAAATGAGAATATTAAAGTGAAAATCCAATCATATCCATAATTTGTTGTACTGGATTTAAATACTTAAGGCCCGTTCGGTAGGAGAATAAGCAGGAATAAGGATGGGGAATAAGGGGAATAAGGGTCTATTCTCCGTTCGACTGGAGGATAAGAATAAGGAGAATAAGGTGAAATAAAGGTAGGTAAGGTGGGATAAAGATAGGAATAAGAGTGAAATAAGATGAAATAATGGGGAATAGTCGTACCACGAGGAAGCGTGTTGGGGGCTTATTCCCGTTATTCCATTCCTCCTTATACCCCAAACGAACAGGGCCTTAGCGTTTAGTTTGGAAAAAGTTAAAGTATGTTAAGGTTCGATTAGACACATATCTATTATTATATCTTAAAGAGCATCGGAAGATTAAATTTTTGCACGTAAATCTCGATTTTATCCTTAGCTCTTGCCACACATTCCAAATTTATCCCCATATCCCAGCCATCCTTCCCCTTATGTCCCTTAGCCTTTTGCAGGAATTTGACCTTCCTCCCCTTTTCCCCAGCGTGGCTCCCTTCTAGGGCTACCGCTCCCAACCCCCTTCCCCTCCTCCATGGTCGCCTCTCTGGATACCGATAGTCTGGATGAATGTGTTGGGGTTTCCAATGTTGGAAAAGCGGTGACCAGCTTTCTAGGGTTTGGATCGGAATGATCGAGTTGATTTGTGTGTGGATTTTGGTCCAGGGAGCCATTGAGGATGGGATCGTCGATCTCTACGAATCATTCCGCATTCTCCTCCTGGTGTTCGACTCCATGTTCTCTGATAACTACTCCAACTTCGTGGTCGAGGAGTCCTGGCACGTCCGCTCGAGTCTCGACGAGGCGATTTGGGGAATCTTCATGGAATTGGAGAACCTAATCATTCATCACTCGCCGAACTCAGTGATCCCAGGGGGAGGTGTCCATCTGACTATTGGCTACATGATGAACTGTCTCCGATCGACGTCGTGGAAGACGATGGAGCAAGTCAGGGGATCTTCAAGCGTGCAGGATATGGCTCATTGGTAAGGAAAGATCTCCCGATGGAAGAGGGCTCTCCTGCAAATGATGAGATTAAGGTTGAGTATCAGTGTATATTATGTAGTAAATCCTTCGACTCCGAGGCGCACCCAGAAGAATAACGAAGTTGTTTTTGGATTATCGAGTATTGATGCAAAAACAAACTGTGCACGAAGATAAAAACAATACACTTTGTAGGTACAATGCATGTTGTATGATTTCCACATGCAAGATTGTGATTAAAGCATAAGAGCTGATCTATTCGGCGCAGATATTGACAAAAAACTGGTGTGTTTGTATAAGGGTTGTGAGTAACCGGGCTCATCAGATCATACACAGGCTGGTGTAACTTTACAGCGATGACCATCCGATGATTCGTACAGATATGGCATGCCACGATATCTTCATCAACAATCTCCTTAGGCAAGTTCAGCAACTTCATATAGAAGAAGATCTTGACTTGGCAACCGTTCTCAAGGGCTCGCATCAAGCCAGGATTGTTAGAGGCACCAATCATCTCTCTTTCTGCTTACACCTACTTAAACTCAGAATATCAATCAATGCAAATTACAATAGAGATTATTTTGTCGATCACAAGATTTGTTTTATTTTGAATCAAGGAAATGCATTGTATAAATTCAAGTACACAAAATTATCAATATGATCTTTCTGTTGACAAGCTCTTATGTTTTTTACTCTTCATTGCACTTTTAGTTACACTAGAATATATGGTTCCTAAGTTCTATTAGTTGCAATAATTCTGATTGACATAAATTATTACTCAATCAGCATTATCAATGCTTCAGATTTTCCTCAAGGTGATAGTGATTACCTACTTATGTTCATGGTAATTGTGCTTCTGAAGTAGCATGCTTTGAAATGCATGCTACTTTCGTAGGATGTGTTGCTCTTAGTTGCCTCGAGTGTGATAGTCTATTTGTCAATAGAAATTTAGAGAAGCATATAATGAGTTTGTGGCCATATATTCCCATTCCATGTGCGTAATGGAGATGCATGGGCGAGTGTTCTTATAGCAAATGCTCCAATTTAATCTATCATAAACGAGAATTGTATGCTATTTTAGCATCACTTCGTAATTAATTGTAAAGTTCTCTGTTATTCAGTAACTTTTTTTTTGTTTGCAAATGAATTTTGGCAACTCCTACAGGCTGTTATCTAATTATGGTATTCAAAAGGATTCACTGGCAGAAGAACCATCGCTATCTCATCAAACTATATCTCTCCAAGGCGACACTGACGATCATTATGGTTTCGTTTTTTTATGTTGTACATTCTCTAGTTATCTATAACCTGTAACAATGCTGGAATATCTCTAGATAGCAGAGTTTTTCATAGAAGTTGAACAAACTATACATCAACAATGTACATTTGAGGCACATGATCATTAAAGTTCTACAGTTTCAGAAGAAAATAACTCGCAATTATTTGTCGCCATATCTATTAAATATATAAATACAATTATTAGTTGGTGCTTGCTTCCTTAAGATTTCAAAGAATATCATCATTGTTTTTATATTTATATTGCTAGCAATAAATCATATAGCGACGGTTGGCCTCTTTATCCTTTGATGAATCAAATTAATAATATCATAGTCGTTTTTATATTTATATTGCTAGCAAGAAATCATATAGTGATGGTTGGCCATTTTATCCTTTGATGGATCAAATTAAGGACAGCTATTGGTTGGCCTCTTTGCAACATTGGATCCGCATTGACATTGCGATCTCAAGCAGTTATCCTCAGCACCAACATTTTTGTCCAAGCTCCCAAAAAATCCATAATATAATATGTATGAGAATATAGATTGCATATGGACTTTAAAACTGCATGCGATATTTTTAACAAGTAGAAAAAACTATAATAAACCCCTTCGCTATAAAAATATACATAAAACTACACAGTGATAAATTATAAAAATCGACATTAGATATAAAATATTATATACAAATATATATTCAAAAATAAATTCAAAATAAATAATATATCTCATAAAATCATAAATATACTAAATCATATAACTATATAAAAATACCCTGCCCTTTGCTCTAAGAAATGTATAGAAATTCAACTATATTTAGAAAGTTCGAAAAAAATTAGATTAGATAAACATTATTACATACTAATACATTTCCAAATAGAAATTAAAAATTTACAATTTATGCCATAAAAATCTTATACAAATGGTATAAAATCGAACATACATAAAGCTAAAAAATTCAGAAAAATTTATTTGGAGATTAGTTCATTGATAACCATTTGTTCTACCCGTGCAGCGCACGGATTTGCACTAGTTATACTAAGATATGATCCAATCTTATCCATGTACATCCTTACTAAAGAGGTGTGTTGTTGAAGAAGGAAAGAAAGAGGAAAGTTTAAAGAATTGAATATATTTTTTAGAATATTTAATAGTTTTCTCTTGTCGATTATTAAAATCAACAGACTAAAACAATTTTGGTCTAACGGTGTAAAACAAAACAAGACTGCAAGAGTTATCATGCGTTTCACAACATGGATATTGACAAACTTTGATGGCAGGTTCTTTGTTCTAAGCAGTTTCACATAGTAAAGATAATTATCACAAAATTAGTCTATATTATTGTTTTTTTCTAAATCAGCCCTATATCATTCGTTATCAAATCTATAATAATGATTATTTAACAACAACATCAACAAAGCCTTTTTCCACTTTGAGTAGTATTGGCTACATGAATTTTGACTCCATTCAAATCTATCTTGGTTCATTTTAAGACTTAGATCCAAAAAAATAAGATCCCTTCGTACAGTGTCATTCTAACACTTCTTGGGCCTTCCACATCCTCTTTTAGCCAGCTCAACATTTCAAAACTCACATCTCCTCACATCTACATCAATTGACCTCCTTTGCAAATGACCAAACCACCTTAAGCAATTTTTTTGCATCTTATCTTTGATCGAAGCTACACACACTTTCATTCTGATAGCATCATTCCAAATTCGATCTTTACGTGTGTGTTTGTGTGTCCTTAACATTTTCGATCAGAGCTACACATACACATCTACCTTAGCATTTTCATTTCTACTATTGTCATTCTCTGCACATGTCTATATTTCACAAGGCAACATTCAGATCCATAGAGTATAAATGTTCTCACAATTGCTTTGTAAAATTTTCCTTTAATTTTCAAAGCAATTTTCTTAACATAGGGAATGGTAGAAACTCTTCTCCACTTTAACCAACATGCATTTATTTATTTGAAACAAAGCGGCACTATAATGTTTTTTCGTTATATCATTAACAATGCTCCATGTCACTCATACGAAAATGCTTATCCATTGCAATTTTCAAAATTTTGAACATATTATCACTAATTTCTTAGTTTAAATTGTCACGACAATTATTTAACATTTCAAAAAATAGCGTTGCTATTCTGAACCATGGCTATGGGCTAATGATATTCAGTGCCGCTAATTTCAAGTACAAGCGGTTTTTGTTTTAAGCTCTAAAAATAACACAAGTTTTCATCATTGGAGTGGCGTGTGCTGCTGCGATAACACAGCGGACCGTGCTTTGAAATAGCTCTGCATTAAAAAATTGATTCATACTGGGTTGTGACAGTTATCAAATCCAATTTGTATCTTAAAGAATTCGAAATTTTTCAAACTGATCTTTTGAAAACAATCCGACCTTATATGGTAAAGACAAAATCAAATCAATAACATCTAAATGAATCGAATTAGACATTTTTTTGGATACATGTAAACACCTAACCGAGTCCATTCCATAATGCAAATGCAACAATTTCGAGATGCAAGATCGTTTATTATTTATTTATTTATTTATTATTTATGTACCTGGCACCACCCCACCTCTCTCCCAACCCAACCATCTACGTCAATACCATTGAAGAAGATATGGACTATGAACCGATCGATACGAAGTCGCGAACAGTTTCCTACAATAAAGAAGGTTTAAGAACGTCCTTATTCATACCAGATACAAACCCCTCAGTATCTCTCGCTAATGCTTCGACTCGGGCCTCTTGACGATCAGAACCGGGCACTTGGCATTCTGGGCACAGTGGTTGCTCACGCTCCCTAGGAAAGCCCTGATTTCCAAACGAGCAGTGTTGGTATCGGGAGCGGGAGGGTGAATAGGAATCAAATGAATCACATACCTCTTGAGGATCCCGTAGCCATGGCTACCCATGACGAGGATGTCGGCGCCGACGCTGTCGACGACCTCGCAGATGACATCCCTGGGGTCCCCTTTCTGCAGCTTGGTCTCGACCTTGACGTTCTTGGCGTCGGCGCAGACGGACTTCGCCTTGGAGAGGACGGCCTCGGCGACGTCTCTGATGTAGATCTCCATGCTCTCGACGATCTCCTCGGAGAAGAGGTAGCCGGTGCCGTCCATGGGGGTGTAGATGGCGCGGTGCGGGACGGCGTAGAGGAGAATGAGGGTGTCCCTTGGGTGCTCCTCGTCCACGACGTTCTTGAGGCACCACTCGAGAGCGTACATGCTCTCCTCCCCCTCGTCCACCGCCACCACTATCTTCCTCCTCTGCTCTGCCTCCATCTCTCCCTCTCCCTCTCTCTCGATATCTGCGTGAGGTAGTTTATGGTTTTGGTAACAAACGGCCCCTGGTTTTTTTACCCGCTCGGCTCATACCCTTGCTTATCCATATCCTCCCACATAAAAATTTTACTGGTTAATTACACAAAACATCCCAACTTTGATGTAAATATGAAACAGAGCCCGATAAAAAAACGTAATATTTTGAGATACAAATTTCAGTATTGCCATACTTTTCCAACGACATTCATATATATATAAAATGGGGCTGCCCCCAGGGAGTAGCCAACTTGGCTACTCCCACCCTATTTTCTCTCATTTTTTACTTTTTTTGGAAAATAAAAATTTATATATTCATCATTATATCTCTCCCACATTCTATTAAAATTTCGTCAGAAACAGAGACCTCTACGGCCTCCATCCAGGTAGAATGTGAGAGGGATAGAATGATGAATATACAAATTTTTATTTTCCAAAAAAATAAAAAAAATGAGGAAAAAATAGAGGCGGGAGTAGCCAAGTTGGCTACTCCCTGGAGGCAGCCCCATTTACCTCATATATATATATATATGATTTCTTTCAAATAGGACGCAGTCCTTCCTAAGCTAAGGAAGGTCAGCCCCTTTTTGTATAAAACAAGATGACTTTAGTAGAATACATATACAGTTTTGTATTATAATGTGCAGTTTTAATGTTTGTATTATAATGCACAGTTTTGTATGCGGCTTTGTATTTATACCGTGCATCTATAATATAAACTGTATACGTATTCTACTAAAGTGCTCGTGTTTTATACAAAAAATGGGTGGCCTTCCTTAACTCAGGAAGGCGTCCTATTTGAAAGGCCCCCTATATATATATATATATATAGGGAAATTATCCAGTGAGCCCTGTGCCCATTTGAGATGAGATGAGCCCACTCATTTTTTACCATTATTTCGTATCTTTTTTAGATTAATAGGTATTTGTTTACAAGTGTTATATCATATTCTTACTAGTAGTAACTATTTTCAGGAAAAAACCTTAAAAGTCATACAAAATGATTGTATTATTATTTGTATTACCAGTCGCATTTTTATTCTTACTAATGATCATTTCTTGTGAATCTAAGATTTTCTTTATATGAAAATAGTTACTACTAGTAAGAATATGATATAACAACAGTATATAAATAAGCATTGAACTCAAAATGATGGAAAATATTGGTAAAAAATGAGTAGGCTCATCTCATCTCAAATGAGCACAGAGCCCATTGGATAAGCCCCCTATATATATATATATATATATATATATATATATATATATATATATATATATAGGGCTTGGGGAGCTTGCACCATGGTGTATATAAGATACATGCACCAGGATGCACAGCCGTAGGATGCATTTGTCATCAATGGCAGATATGCTTCCCTTCCTTCGAAAATATCTTCTGTTCCCAAGGCAAGCAGAGAGCCCCTTTTTCTCTTACTACCCTCCCCCACGCAAACCTACTGTCCATGTTGCCTCCCTTCTGCCTCTCATCCCCCGCCCCTCGTCCCCTCCATCTCAATCGCACCCGAACCAATGGGCGATGAAGATACCCCACCCCACCGCGCCGTGCTACCTGCGGCGAGGACTCCCGTCACGTTCCTCTGACTGGTGACGAGGACAAGACTGCCCTCTGCATGCTTCCACCTATGGCGAGAACAGGAACTACACCCACTATTGATTTTCCCCATTTTCCCTTTAGGATTTGGGGGAATTTTTCTGGTGGTTGTAACAGTTGTTATGTAAATGTGCGAGGATTTAGTAACACTTTAATGTTATCGAGTCAATTGCTCATGAAAAGAGGCTTGTCTTCATCAATTCGTCTGTCTAATTCAATCGCACCCGAGCCAATGGAGGATGACGCTGCAACCGTACCACCGGAGGCAAGTAGAAGGCTTCCTCTCCCACTTACGGTGAGAAACCATACCACGCCCCTGCTACCTGCAGCAAGGAATCCAGTTGTGTCCCTCAGACCGACGACGAGAACAAGACACACCGCGACGAGGAGCCTCGTGTACTCCTCCCGCATGCCAGAAGAACATCCCCTGTTTTGTGTTGCCAAGCACTTTTGTTATTAGAAACAACAATATTGGTGTACCTAATCTTATAGAACTTGTTATTTGATTTTTTTTGTTGGCTGTTAAGTGAATGTGCGAATGTTTGATCCGGATTTCTTGCAAGGATCATGTACGTGGTGGCTAAATGTCATGCTTATTTGCTTTGTGCATTGAAATCTTTGTGGATCAGGGAAGTCGTCAATCATCATATCATTTAACAACCCTTTAGTGTTCTGGAGACTGGACTCTACCTCCACGCTTTTTTCAGTTCCCTCCACGCTGTCCAGATCCATTACTTCACTACCGTCCTGCCTGGCTGCCTCCAGCTCCTGCCCGCATTGCTTGCCTCCGATCCTACTGCTACCTTCATGCCTTAGACTCTCCTCCGCTCACCTCTTCAACCTTGTTTCTCTAACTTTTTCCTCTTCAAATCATTGAGTTAATTAAATATGAATCCATGGATTGATATATAGTGATCTATCTATAATATGGATGCCTGTAGAATTGCATCTGTTTGGGTCTAAAAATTGTCTTCAATAATTATCTGATTATGGAAGACTATTTAATTTATATATAGCACTGAGTTTTGAAATTTTATTTTTATCGGGTATGTCAACAAATATTTGTATCATAGCGTCATGTCAATATCGTCAGAAAGTTACTATTCTTGTATGTTTTTGCTGGAATCAATCCAGTTGGAATTGGCGTTTATGCTAGAAACAATCAAGTTGGAACTCATGTTGTGTTTGATGACTTGAATGTACGAGATACTTGATCCTTTGTTCTATGCACTCCATGTTGATTCATCAAGGCATATTACTCATAAGATCTAATTACAGTTTTAAAAGGAAGGCACATTCGGATGACATGAATGACGACATTACGGAATGAAAACCAGAGGCAAACATTTTAATGACCTGGATTTTATAACAAGGGACTTAATTCTGTTAGGCAATGACTATGGAGTGGAAAGGAACTGTGCACTCTTGTCTAATAGATTTATGGAACACAATGTCTATTACATTACTAGATAGAAGCCGCTGTGTTGTTGCAATGGTGGATTTCTTCTCGTCGTCTCCACACACTGGATCAAGTGTAATGTGTTTGATGATTCCAATGAACATGTCAACGCAAGATTACAGCCGTGTTTCAATCATAAAATCAGCGAATGATTGTTAAATCATAAAAGCCACAATCCCCAACAGTGTCTTCTATTATCTCAACCATGTTCCAACCATCACTAACAATCACCACAAATTTACGTGATTTAAAGCTTGGATAAAAAGAAGATTAAAAAAAGAATAGCAATATAAAACTGCACATTAACATTCATCAGCCATCACGTATTCTTTAAAAAGATGGACCTATGCCTTACCATCGATCTTTTGCATTCATCCAAGAATAGAGCACAATAACTAAGATAACTTACAAGTAAAACCAACCCAACAACTAATAATTAAAGCAACAAATATAATTAAAATGTTAGGACATTATACATATCAAAGATCTCTCCAGTTAAAAAAAATCATTCCCAGTTGCTCATTCCACTTCAAAGCAAAGATCTAGGATTTGAAAAATGTACATGTCAATGGTTTTCATAAGAACACAAAAAATTGGGAACTTGGTACTTGATAGAGCGCATGTTAATTTGATCCTTGAATTATACAGACGAATTGATGAAGCCAAGGCCCTTTTCACGAGCAATTGACTCGAGGACACTAAAGTGTTGCTAAACCCTCGCTGAGTCACATAACAACTAATACAGCCACCAGAAAAATTCCCCCAAAGCCTAAAGGGAAAATGGGGAAAATCGATAGGGGGTGAAGTTTCTGTTCTCTCCATAGGTGGAAGCTTGCAGGGGGCAGTCTTGTCGTCGTCGCCAGTCAGACGAACGTGACGAGAGTCCTCGCCGCAGGTAGCACGGCGCGGTGGGGTGGGGTATCTCGTTGTGGCTGTAGCTTCATCGCCCATTGGTTCGGGTGCGATTGAGATGGAGGGGACGAGGGGCGGGGGATGAGAGGCGGAAGGGAGGCAGCATGGACGGTAGGTTTGCGTGGGGGAGGGTAGAAAGAGAAAAAGGGGCTCTCTGCTTGCCTTGGGAACAGAAGATATTTTCGAAGGAAGGGAAGCATATCTGCCATTGATGACAAATGCATCCTACGGCTGTGCATCCTGGTGCATGTATCTTGTATACACCATGGTGCAAGCTCCCCAAGCCCATATATATATATATATATATATATATATATATATATATAGGGTCATATGTGGCTGCCCCGTCTTATTTGGGCAAAATTTTTTATTTTTTTTGAAAAATAACACCATTTACATTCATCCCTATATCCCTCCTATATACCATTCGAATTTCGTCAGAAACAGAGACTCCTACGACCTCCATCCGGACAGTAATTTTTTAACGGTAACAGGATTTTTTTAAATCGATACCATCGAGATGGAGGCCGGAGGAGTCTCTGTTTCTGACGAAATCTGAATGTCATGTAGGAGGGATATATGGATGAATATATATGGTTTTATTTTTCAAAAAAAAATAAAAAAACGTCGAAAAATGAGGCGGGGGCAGCCATGTTGGCTGCCCCCAAGGGGCAGCCCCATTTTTTCCATATATATATATATAGGAAATTTATCCAGAGGGCACTGTGCCCATTTACAATTAAATGAGCCCCTATTATCCACCGTTGGATTAAATCATGCGATTCCATGATTATAGGAACCACGATTGTAACCGCCAGTTTTGTAAAAATGAAAATTTAATTACATTCCATAATTAGCAATTGAGTCATTTCTTCTCGCGTCATTGTTCTATCGAGGAAAAAAACCCATTGCCATCCGCGAGAGATTTGAGCGATTTTTTACTCGGAATCTGCAACCAAAGGTACTTTGATTTGCATTTTATAATTTTTTATATTTTTTTCGGTACAATCTTTCGTTTCTAATATGTATTTAATAGGTTCGTTAATGGATAATTCGCGAGTTGATTTTGATCTTGATACGTATGATTCAACGATGAAAGACGACTTTGTCTATGGTTCAGAAAGTGAAGATTATTTATGTGAATTAGAAGATGAAGCCAATCTTTTCGATCTGATTGATGTCCACAATAACTCTGGAAGATTAGGTATTTTTTAACATCAGTAAGATTTATTATGACAAAATTAATATTTCTATTTTCAATAGTAATATTTGCAAGATAATCAGTAAGCACTAGTATAGCAAATGTAATTATGATACTTGAATCAGTGATTTCATGCTACAAAAAGTATTCGTAAGATCGTAACACGTATCAGTAACATTGAAGAATGCACTAGTAAGATTATGTAATGAATAAGTAACTATGTCCCATATTACAAATACATTCAGTAAATTCGAAGGTTCTATCAGTAAGTTAAATGAAGACATTATTAAGTTGAATCATCTTATCAGTAACTTAAATATCAGTAAGTTAGATGAAGACATTAGTAAGTTCCACCGCTTATCAGTAATTATGATACTTGAATCAGTAATTTAATGATACACAAAAGTATTCGTAAGATCGTAACACGTATCAGTAACATTGAAGAATGCATTAGTAAGTTTATGGAATGTAATAAGTAACTATTTCCCATAGTACATTTGGAGAATACATTCAGTAAATTATAAGGTTCTATCAGTAAGTTAAATGAAGACATTAGTAAGTTGCATCATCTTATCAGTAATTTAAATATCAGTAAGTTATATGAAGACATTAGTAAGATGGAAAAATGCATCAGCAAGTATATTTAATGTATTAGTAAGTATTTCCCATATTACATTTGGAGAATACATTCGGTAACTTGGAAGCTTCTATCAGTAAGTATGATGAAGGTTACAGTAACTTCTATAATTTTATTAGTAATATTAATTTTTTAAATTAACATAGCGATAAGTTATATGATATCACGATGTAATATTATTAAACTCATTAGTAATATATGCAAAAGAATACGTAAGTATCAGTAAACTATGTCATGACACCCGTAATTTACATAAATTCAATACTGATACTTTAAATATTTAAGAATACGTAAGTAACATTAAGCTATTCTATCAGTAAGTTATGCAATATCATGATGTAATATTAGTAAACTCATTAGTAGTAAATGCAGAAGAATACGTAAGTTATGTATGCACATTGATTCTTTAAGTATGCATACTGTTACTCTTTTTATGGTTTATTCTTGTAGTCAATGACGAATATGAAAGCGTTGAAGATTTAAATGATGATGATTCCCCTATATCAGCTGTTGATCCTGCTATTATCCCTCGAGAGGGTCTCTCTTTCTCAAACCTAAAGGAATGTGAAATGTTCTATGAGAATTATGCTACTGAACTTGGCTTTAATATTAGGAGGAGTAGCACAAAATATTGTTTAGATCGAAAAAACAAAGTTAAGAATCTCTCTTTTAAAAAGTATGTTTGTTGGAAGGAAGGTCAGTATGTTCAGAAAGCCAAAAAAAGAAAGATATCATCTAGCCTGTCAGTGGTAGACGCAGAAGCTAATCTTGATGGAATAGACAGCGAGGGTAGACGATGTGGAATAAGCCGTTGTGGTTGTAAGGCAAAGTTGTGTGTTAAATTAAATCAGATATCTAAACAGTGGGATGTGGTCTCATTCGTTGAGGATCATAACCATAAACTTGTTTCTCCAAGTAAGAAAAAGTACTTGAGACCGAATAGGAGAATAACTAAGGCCACAAAGAATCTACTAGCTTCTATGTCTCAAGTGAACATCCCTACTGCCAAACAAATTGCTTTTTTGGACAAACAAAGTGGATCTGACGTACGCATTGGTTCTATAGCCAGAGACATATACAATTTGAAGCGTGATCAGAAGAAAGAAATTGAAGGCCATGATGCAGTTATGTTGTTGGAACATCTTGAATATTGCAAAAGCATTACACCTGAATTTTTTTATGTGTACAAGAAAGATGAGGATTTGTGTTTAACTCATTGCATGTGGATAGATGCTTACTCTATGGAAGACTATAAATTGTTTGGAGATGCTGTTACTTTTGATACAACATACAATACAAACAAGTATAAGCTCATTTTTGCTTCTTTATGTGGAGTTAACAACCATAAACAGACTGTATTCTTTTGCAACGCATTCTTAATGAATGAGACAAAGGAGTCTTTTATATGGCTTTTTAAAAATTTTTTGATGGCTGTTAATGTCGCTCCCAAGACAATTATTACTGATCAGTGTCCATCCATTAATGCTGCTTTAAGAGAAGTCTTCCCCTATACCAAACATAGATATTGTGGTTGGCACATTACAGCCAACATGAAGAAGAGGATTGGTTTAACAAAGAAAGCTGATATTGCAATTCCTGCTTTGAATAAAATTATTTGGGGGGCAAAAAGTGAACAAGATTTTGAAGTTGAGTGGGACAGAATAGTTACAGAATGTAATTTAGAAAAAAATAGATGGATTAATGTTATGTATCGTATAAGGAGAAAGTGGGTGCCTATTTTCATGAGAAGTTATTTTTTTGCTGAGATGAGAACAACACAGAGGAGCGAGAGTATGAATTCATTCTTGACTAACCATGTCAATCAGATGAACAGTTTATATGAGTTCATGACTAGATTTCAAACCGCAGTTGAAAGATTGAGAGAGCATGCTAACTGGTTGGATAATGAAAATGAGAATAAAAATCCTAAGTTGGCTACGCAGTGGAGCATTGAAAAACAATTTTCTGAGCATTTCACAAAGACCGTGTTTTATATCGTTAAGACAGAGCTTTCGGAAGGTATTGAACTAAATGTGATTCAATTTCCTTCAGTTGATGATGTTATACAATTCAGAGTATATCCTATTGGGAGGATTGAAGATTTCAACAGAGTTTCTTTTCATGCTTGTTACAAGAAGTTCAAATGTGATTGTATGAAAATGGAATCAATGGGTATTCCATGCAGACACATTATTAGTGTTTTAAAACACACTGATGCGTTAGACGTTCAATCCTCCCTTTTATTGAATAGATGGAAGAAAGATATCAAGCGAAATGGTTACTACCCACTTTATAGGAGGAGAACAGTGCAAGATGATAATAGTCAATTAAGGGTATTGGCAAATGAACTTATTAGCGAAGCAGATGGCAACAAAGAAGTATATGATTACATTAAGAAGGTCCTTATAGATGCTTCTGAAGAAGCTAAAGCTATTAAGAGCAAAAGGATCATTGTAAATGCTGAAGATGTCAATGATGTTAATGAAAAATGTGATAAGACAGTATTTGTTGTAAAAGATCCTAATGTAGCAAAACCAAAAGAGTCTGGAAAAGGTGGTAGACCAAAGGGCAGCACTAATAGATTGAAATCAACTAGTGAAGAGAATTCGTCAAAGGGTAGACAATGCAAATTCAATGCAGGACATGATTCAAGGAATTGCCCTTCAAAATCTTAATATAATGCATGATGGTAAGAAATATTCTTATTCATATGGTTTATATAGACTTCTTAGATTATTAACAGCATGCTAACAATCTGTATATTTGGTCCATTTCACAGTTGGTTACATTATCAATGAGCTGATATTTGAAAGTTTTGAAGTCAGCAGTTATTCAAAGGAATGAGAAGACTGATGGTCAGATAAATTCTTATTCATATGGTTTATATTGTACACTTAGTATACTAACCTTCTTATAACACTATGTATATTTTTTATATTTCAGAGGTTGTTACATAATCAATGCAGATGATATTTGAAAGCATTGAAGTCAGATGATATTCAAAGGATCGAGAAGACTGAAGCTTATTTTGGCATACCCCATTGCACTTTATAGAAGAATTCCATTTTCGTTATGTTCCCCTTTTTTGTAATCTTTTTAATTTGTGTACTTTTCATCAAGTATGAAGTTGTGTATTTATGATCTGGGTGTAAGTTATTTTCTATTGTTCAATTTCCATTTGTATTTTACATGTATGTATAAGTAAGTTGGTACTTGTCAATGGTCTTTGTAAGTATGAATAATGTTCCAGTAAATTTAGTGAATGAATCAGTAAGTTATGTATCTCACATGTTGTAGTAAATTTGGATCATGTATCAGCAACTTTTAAGAATGAATCATTAAGTTAATTTTATTAATCAGTATATATTACTCATATTTTCTTTTACGTATGCATCAGTAATTATGAAGATTGTATAAGTATTTTTGTAAAGGACATTAGTAACTTTCATCATTATAAAGGTAAATATCAGTAACTTAACCAATAATTAAGTTTTTCTGTATCATAATAAGTAAATATCAGTAAGTTTTTTTTATCAGTAAGATAATAGTTTATTCAATTAATATTTCCAAAATCAACCTTAAATTTTTATGTAGTATATGTAAGTAATAGTAAGTATTAGTAAGTTTTAATGTAGTATACGTAAGTTCTTATTGTCTATCATCGGTAAGTATGAATCATGTTTCAATAAATTTAAGATAATCAGTAAGTTCTTGCATGTGACAGGTTTTAGTAAGTTTGGTATGTTCAGTAACAGTGAAGAATGCATCAGTAACTTCTTAACTTATTCAAGTAAGATCTTCAAAATCATCTTTAAGTTCAAATACTAGTATTTTTAAGTAGTAGTAAGTTATACAATACTCAAGTACTAATGTCTATAGCAATAGTAACTTTTTTATTCAAGTATGAATCATGTTTCAATAAATTTAAGGTAATCAGTAAGTTCTTGCATGCGACAAGTTTTAGTAAGTTTGGTATGTTTCAGTAACAGTGAAGAATGCATCAGTAAGTTCTTAGCTTATTCAAGTAAGATCTTCAAAATCATCTTTAAGTTCAAATACTAGTATTTTTAAGTAGTAGTAAGTTATACAATACTCAAGTACTAATGTCTATAGCAATAGTAACTTTTTTATTCAAGTATGAATCATGTTTCAATAAATTTAAGGTAATCAGTAAGTTCTTGCATGTGACAGGTTTTAGTAAGTTTGGTATGTTTCAGTAACAGTGAAGAATGCATCAGTAAGTTCTTAGCTTATTCAAGTAAGATCTTCAAAATCATCTTTAAGTTCAAATACTAGTATTTTTAAGTAGTAGTAAGTTATACAATACTCAAGTACTAATGTCTATAACAATAGTAACTTTTTTATTTAGCATTGTATGTATCATTAACTTAATGCATCTGGATTCTGTATCAGGTAGTAGACGAATGTATCATCTGTAATAATTGCAACAATCAACAATCAACAACCATCAAAATTCAACAATCAACAACCATCAAAAATTTTCTCATTCATAAAGAATTCCATGTTCAAAAGAAAGATACTAAATATTAATTTTGAACAGTACATGTACATTTTTTCATCATCTCTATATACATGTCTAAGATATCACAACTGTTAACCTTTCTTCTGAACACTTGTAAGTAGTATGGCTGCTATCTCCGCACGAAACTTGGGGATATCTTCGTTTCGAAACACTGGATCTTTTCCTTTGCAAATAAATTCCATATACTTCATTACATAAACCCCACAATCAATGGAATCACTTCGCTGCATTGGTATTCCTTTTTTGATCTCTACTGGCCACTTTTCAATGTGCTCTCCAGTAAATAGCCAGAAGTATTCTGACATCCAATCAACCTAATTGTATTGTTAAAGAAATATGTTAGTAAAAAAATATATCAAAAATGGATGTATCACAAAATTTTTAATTTCAAAAATGGATGATCACAAAATTTTATATCTTATTACCCATTTCCTAACATCCATGAGGTGTTTTTTCATCCCAGCAAGTGAATTGTATGAAAAGAATTTCTGCTCATCAAAATCTGCCACGAGAAGATGCCAATGATTGGAGGTGTGGATTACACAAAACGCTTTTTTTACACTATCAAACATTGTTCTCGTGCATGAGAACAAATTATTTAGTGCCTCATAATCTTCTTCTGTTGAATCTTTCACAGTCTTTGTGAACAATTGCTGAAATGAATAATATTTTGTTAATATAACTAAAATAAAAAACATGTTGTAGTTAAGTTCTTTTACCATTTGACCCGTATTTGCAAAAATAAATGGGCATTCCACGTCACTTTCTTGATATGATTTGTAAAGCACATCCATGAACATATCCAAAATCACATCTATGACCATTTTGTTATAAAGTAGGTCTTCAATGTGTATTCCACTGCAAAAGTTGTCCCCTGGACCGTGGTAAGTTGCTCCCATACTGAAATGTTAGTAAAGTTGTAACATAACAATAAGGCTGCATGAATATATCATGAATTGAGTATAATAGATTTAGCAACTCTCCCCTTACTTGGCTACAGGATCCTTCAGAAATTCATGAATGGTTGCCCTCTCTGATTCTGAAATTGCATCATATCCAGCGTAATCGATGCGATTTAAATTGTAAACCTATAAAAAATTTTAAGAAATTTTATCATTAATTTGTGTTATTGCATCATTGTAATTTCTTACATTTGAAGCATTACCAAAAGAATATAAGCATTTTTATTTATGTAAGCATTTGTAAGTATCATAAAGATATTAAAACAACATAAGTAATATTCTCGAATGCATCAGTAAGTTACTTTGTCTCATTTGTAAGAGTCAGTCAGTATGAAAATTACTCACCAAATATTTCTAAGTTCGGTAGTAACTTCTGAAGTGTCATTATTTTTTAACAACACAGGTAACATCCTCAAATGCATCAGTAAGTTCCTTTGATTAATTTTTTAGAATCATTCAAATAATATTTAGCATATGTAATTTATTAAACTAGCATCATAATGAAAGACACTAAATCAAAATGAAAATTTAAAAGCAACATTATATGTATAGTACAGTAGGATGATTTCATACCTCCAAAGCTTGCTCTTTGTTGTCTTCATTTTTTGGAATTTCATCTTCATCTTCTACCGTCATCACTTCTTCAAAATGCTTTTTTTCAAGCTTTCTTTTTTTCATTACTATTTTGCCCTTCATTGGGATGGTTTCTGCTATGTCTTCTTCCTTTATTGCTCTTCTAGACTTGATCCTTTTTGACATGCTGCTAGGAGTAATAAGCTTCTTGCTTCTACCCCTCTTTGGAACACTTGGTTTAATTTTGCCATGATCTTCAGAATCCTCCTCAATTCCAAGATCAAAGGATGGTGATTCGATTTTTTTTGTGATCTTATTTTGGTCTTCTTGATTAACAACCTTTGCTGTCTTCTCCTCTTGTTGCTTCACACTAACTGATTTTGCAAAGAATTCCTCAAACCATTGCTTTAGAATAGATATTTCGACCTTCAGCTTCTCATTCTCCCTCAATGTATTCTCATATTTTTCTTTGATGTTTTTGTACTCATCCAAAGTGGGCATCTCAGAAATGAAACTCTCCAAATCACGTATTTTCTTCTTGTGTTCTTCACATTTACACTCTGGTGTAATTTGATGTTGAGCAGTCTTCAAAATTGACGTCATTGAACAATCATCAAGTTGCCGTTGTTGTGGTTCAACGACACGCAATGCATAAGCAGTTGATACGAAACCCTATGTTACGAAGGTTTCATAATCAAATATGAATTCATTAGGGTCAATCTTGAAGAGCTCTTTTTCTTCATAGTCTAGGTGGACAACAATCTATTGCAATGAAATATGTTTAGCCATCAATATGCAATATTCAGTTTAATAAAAAGTATAATTTCAAGTAAAATTAATAATGAGAAGCATTAACATTTTAGAATGTATCAGTCTGTCAGTAGATATGAAATCAGTAAAATTGACGAATGCAGTAAATTTGAAGTAATCAGTAATTTGCATTAGTAACTTGTATACGAATGTGAATTGTCCAAATCATGCATTAGTAACTTCTTTCAGTAACTTGCATCAGTATCTACCAAACTAACTTAAGTAAGTATTTGTGATTTATTGATAAATAATTTCAATATCCCATTTTCCATAAATGCATAAGTAACTACAAAATTTGTATTTGTACTTGAATTATTCAAAACTTGCATCAGTAACTTGCATCAGTATATTGAAAAAGTAACTTTCAAAACTTGCATCAGTAACTTCAATAATTATATACAATATTAAAATCACTAATGAAATTGTAAATAAAATTATGTTACATGATCTTCATCAAGGTTCATGAATTGCTCAATGGTGACTTTGCAAGGAGTAGACCATTTCCTAATTCGTGGCAAGAGATTTTGATTCAATGCATGTGTTGGGAATAAGTGCTCCAGAGCCCATGCCTTAAAATAAATTAACATAAGATAAAATTTGATAAATATTTATTAAAAGCAAACTAGTACTTAGAGATTAAAAAAACTTACATATAAACACGCTGCACATCCAGTTAAGTAGCCAACTGTGCCTTTCCCATCAGATGATGAACGCTTCCTCATTTTTTCCACTATGTCTTCCAAGCGTTGCATTATCATAGTCCCTACTGCATTAGACCAATTGAAGAAACGTGTATCTTCAATTGAATCTATGTAATTTAGTAGGACCTTTGGGAAGCAGAAGTTCGTTTCGGGGAATAGAAATGTACAAAACATCAATGCTATTAGACATCTTATGTACATTCTATTTGAAAGATCATCTTCTTGAGATCTTAAAGATTCAAGCATGTCACATATGTTATGACGATTTAATAACATGCTTGGTTGCCAAAATTGCTCTTCGAATGAACTTGGCCATTCAAACGAAAAACCCCTTAGTTGTATAGGAAATCCGGATGAAGGCAACCCCAAAATCAACCCTATGTCAAAATCTGAGAATATGAGTTCTTTATCTCCAAACTTGAAAATCCGATCTCCTTGATATCTTTGAAGAATAAAGTCCAATACTTGATAATTAATATCAAGTTTTGTAATTGATACCAATCATGAGAAAGCGGATTTATCGATTAACTCCTTATGCCTTCCAGTCAATTTGTTGTTCCCAAGATATGTTACAAATTGTTTTATATAACATCTGTGTTGAACGCAATATCTCGCTGCAATAATGTAAGTAAAACCATATAAAATTTTGCATATAAAATAGGTTTTTCTTAACTTAAAATCTTAGTGTATATTTTCTAACCTGGCAATGGTTCTGTTTTTGCATCATACTTTACATTTGAAAGACTCAAAATTGATGCTTTTTCTACACAGCATGAAAGTCAGTGAATAGTAAGTTAGGAAATTAAGTAGTACCATTTTGTATGTTAATATGCAAACTTACCAGTGGTAATTTCAGCAGTTTTATCTCCC
The DNA here is from genome assembly GCA_037367405.1 of Ottelia alismoides. Taxonomy (NCBI): domain Eukaryota; kingdom Viridiplantae; phylum Streptophyta; class Magnoliopsida; order Alismatales; family Hydrocharitaceae; genus Ottelia; species Ottelia alismoides. The sequence continues at coordinate 96,855 of JAZKJV010002068.1, forward strand.
TCAAAGCTTGTTTCTGCAAAATGTTACTTGTTAAGTTAAGACATAATAGAATTAAATTATAACTTTTAAATTATAATATATCAATATTACCACTTGCAGATTCCATAGATCCCTTTTTTACATGTTGCGGTGTTCGTCTCTTGTAAGAAGTCTCAAAAGTTTTTGCTTGTTCCATCTGCAAAATGGTAAATGAAATACTAATCTGCGATTACTTATATAAGATTTTGAAGATTTCAACAGGAACATCAAATAATAACTAATTTAATTAACCACTAATTTGTGATATATTCAATATTTCTTTGTTAAGCTAGATTAGAATTAGGCAATGGTAAGATAAAAATACAACCGCAGAAGTAAAAATCTAGACGTATTTGTAAAGAATTTGTAAACATATGTGTGCAGCTATTGGAAACATCTTTCTCAATATGTTATATGCATGCAGCTACTGGATTCATACGAAAGTGTCAAAAATTGAAAGGATTTTTCTTCGTAACCCTAATACGTATAATTCCTAAAAAAACTCATTTAGGAAAAACCTAGCATTATAATGGAAGATGACGATTGTTAATCTTTCACTAACCTTGTCTGACTGTTTCTAACCTTCTCCGCCCTTGTTGCAATCGTAGACAAGGTATTGGCTGCTCCGCCGCGAACCGAGCACTCTCGCCTGAAGTAAGTTTTTGAAAGTTTTATGAAGCGGTAAAAAGTAATATCATGATGGTAATATTACATATATGACAAGTAACTTTATATTTGATACAGGTAACTTTAAAGTCATATTATATTTTTATTCATTATCAATTAGTAAGTTAGAAGCTTGTATCAGTAAGTTTACGATGCTCACCGGTATCAGTAATTAAGGTTCATGAATCAGTAATTTCATGCTGTCCAAATGTATTCGTAAGATCGTAACACGTATCAGTAACATTGAAGTATGCATTAGTAAGATCATTTAATGAATAAGTAACTATTTCCCATATTTCGTTTGGAGAATACATTCGGTAAATTCGAAGATTCTATCAGTAAGTTAAATGAAGACATTAGTAAGTTGCATCATCTTATCAGTAACTTAAATATCAGTAAGTTAGATGAAGACATTAGTAAGTTCCACCGCTATCAGTAATTATGATACTTGAATCAGTAATTTCATGATACACAAAAGTATTGGTAAGATCGTAACATGTATCAGTAACAATGAAGAATGAAATAGTAAGTTCATGCAATGAAACATTTGGAGAATACATTCAGTAAATTCGAAGGTTCTACCAGTAAGTTAAATGAAGACATTAGTAAGTTGCATCATCTTATCAGTAAATATTTCCCATATAAATTTTGGAGAATACATTCAGTAAATTCGAAGGTTCTATCAGTAAGTTATATGAAGACATTAGTAAGTTGCATCATCTTATCAGTAACTTAAATATCAGTAAGTTAGATGAAGACATTAGTAAGTTCCACCGCTATCAGTAATTATTATACTTGAATCAGTAATTTCATGATACACAAAAGTATTGGTAAGATCGTAACATGTATCAGTAACAATGAAGAATGAAATAGTAAGTTTATGCAATGAAACATTTGGAGAATACATTCAGTAAATTCGAAGGTTCTACCAGTAAGTTAAATGAAGACATTAGTAAGTTGCATCATCTTATCAGTAAATATTTCCCATATAAAATTTGGAGAATACATTCAGTAAATTCGAAGGTTCTATCAGTAAGTTATATGAAGACATTAGTAAGTTGCATGATCTTATCAGTAACTTAAGTATCAGTAAGATAGATGAAGACATTAGTAAGTTACATCATTTTATCAGTAACTTTAATCTTTTAAGTTAAAATAACAATTGAGTTATGGATTTGATATTGGAATTTGTATCAGTAACATAAATAAGGCAGCAGTAACATACAATTTTATTATGTAATATTGATGTATCATTAATAACTTTATAAATCTTATCTATCAGTAATGATCTTAATTCTCAAATTTATTTGTAAGATCGTAACACGTATAAGTAAGATGAAAAAATGCATCAGCAAGCATATTTAATGTATTAGTAAGTATTTGCCATATTACATTTGGAGAATACATTCAGTAACTTGGAAGGTTCTATCAGTATGCATGATGAAGGTTTCAGTAACTTCTATAATTTTTTTAGTAATATTAATTTTTTTAATTAACATAACAAGAGTTTTTCCTGTAATTTTGGAATATGTATCAGTAACTTAGAACCATCTAGCAGTAATTTTACTTTATTTACAAGTAACTATGTTTAATATAGAAATTCGAAGCGATAACATATTTGTTATTGAACAAAAAATTTATTCGATAAATCATTTGAAAATTCCTTCTGCGATAAACTATTTGTTCTTAATCCAACAACCAAAAATTTTCTTACTAATAGTACCTGTACATGATTTATTAATAAGTCTGCATCAATATTTTGAAGGATCGGAATTTCCAAAATGTGTTTATAAATCGACTATACATAAAAAACTTACTGATGTCGAAGATGAAGCGACCTCAAAGCAACCTCGAAGATGAATGCGTACGAAAGTTGCTGATGGCTTTGTTTGATCGCCGTTCTTCGAATTTAGGAAACGCAATTTTGTTTTTGTTAACCATCGTAGTATATCTCATCAATCAACTTGATTTACCGGCCATGATTCTCGCGAATCAGTTAATGTATTCAAAATATGCCATATTTGAAATTTTGATCGAGATTTTATTAAGATCTCACGATTTCGATCGGACGTATACTATTACGGGCCTATTAAGTGCTAAATGGGCACAGTGCCCTCTAGATAAGCCCTCTATATATATATATACACAGAGAGAGAGAGAGATGAGTGATCCTATGTGAGCAAAAAGTTGTGAAAGCATGAGAGGGATGATTCTGGACCACTGTTTTCTCTCTCCTAAGTGAATCATGTGGTCCAGAATCATCCCTCTTATGCTCTAACAACTTTTTGCTCTAATACGATCACTCCTATATATATGATAAAATGGGGGTGCCCCCATGGAGGGAGCTAACTTGGCTCCCCCGCTCCATGGAGGGAGCCTACTTCATGATTCACCCAGGAGAGAGAAAACAGAATCATGTGGTCCAGAATCATTCCTCTAATGTTCTCACAACTTTTTGCTCTCATAGGATCACTCCTCTCTCTCTAAATATATATATATATATGAAAAACTTGAATTGAGGTGGCGCCTCATTTCAAACCCTGTGCGACAAATAAAAATACCCGTCAGATTACAATCGACGACCCCAGTAAAAACCACCTTTAGAGAGTCGATACCACTACGACTCTATTAATGAAATTCTATTTATATAAATTTATCATATTCTATTAATGACGACAGATATGGTGGAAATCAATTGAATTCCTATTTTCTAGCGGTAAATCTGCGAATCATGGTAAATATTTAACATTCGTTGTTTATTGATATGTTTTTTTTGTTCACTAATCTTTGTGTTTTATTGTGCAGTTGAAGATGAACGAAATTAAAGTGATTTGATCAAATTCTTATAAAGTAAGAGTATTTTTTTATATTTTGTTGCAACATTTTATACATCTCATATAAACCGTTTTAATAATGCTTATTATTTTCCTTTTCATTCTGTTTGTTTTTGCAGGTTTGCAATCTTCTGAAAAGATTCTTGGCTGCAAATGAGCTTTAACGTTTGGATGCTTATCAGACTTAGATTATTTATTTTGATGTATTTTTGTTGCTTATTGTTCTTTGTTCATTTTTTGTAGAATTCAAACAATGTGTTATTTATGTTGTTTCAGATCAGATGTATCCCTTGGTATTATCATAACATAAAGTATTTAAGAGCTTTGATTATAAAGTTTACACATTTCCTTAAGCCAGTTGATTATAAAGTTGATTATAAATTAATAATGAAGAATAACAAACAATTAGTAATCATCGTGCACCCATAATTACAACTACATTATTGGTTGAAAGATTACAATTGTTAACATAATTGTTACCATAACAACGAATTGCAATTCTTTACGTAAATTTTCAATATTTTAGAAACTTGTACATGATATGTAATAATGAAGAATAACAAACAATTAGTGATCATCGTGCACCCATCATCGTGATGTTAATCTTTAAAGTATAAGAAGTTTTTGTATCATTGGAAAGCTCTAATCTAACAAGGAAGTCGTTTAGATATCGAGCATTGCAATATATCTCATACTTTTTACAAATATTATCAATATTTTACATACCATGTTATTATTTTACAAATCGTTAACATAATTTACATAAAATTTCATTATTTTACAACTATTTTCTTGACAGAAAGATTGCAATTTTCTGAAAGATTCTTTGATGAAAGGTTGCAATTTTCTGAAAGTATCATTATTTTACGACTAGATTATTGTCTGAAAGATTGCAATTGTTAACATAATTGTTTCCACAACAACGAATTGCAATACTTTACGTAAATTTTCATTATTTTAGAAATATGTACATGATTTGAAGAATAACAAACAATTAGTAATCATCGTGCACCCATCATCGTGATGTTAATCTTTAAAGTATAAGAAGTTTTTCGATCATTGGAAAACTCTAATCTATCCAGAAAGTCATTAGTTATCGAGCATTGAAATACATCTTATAATTTTTACAAATAAGATCAATATTTTACATATAATGATATAATTTTACGAATTTTAACCGTAATTTACAGAAAGTTTCATTATGTTACAATTAACAATATTATTTGTATTATAATTGTGAAGCTATGCGCAAATACAAGTATAAATCAGTATGAGTAATAACAAACTGTTAGTATTCATCAGGATGTGTATCTTTAAAGTAGAAGAAGATTTTCGATCATTCGAAAACTTTAACACAACCAGAATGTTGTGTAGTTATCGATCATTATAATATATCTTAGACTTTTTACGAATAGATTTACTATTTTACATATAGGAATAAATGTTTACTTATTGGTACTATAGTTTACAAACATTTTCAATATAATACAATTAGCTACATTATTCCTGACAATATTTTGATCCTATCTGCAAATACAAGTCTATATCAGCATGAGTAATAACAAACAAATTATAATCATTGGGATGTTAATTGGAAAACTCTAACATATCCAAAATGTCCTTTAGTTATCGAGTATTATAATGTATCTTATGTCTTCCTGTCATTCATGAATATATTGACTACAACATGTAACATATAGTCAATGCAAACATAGATTACTCGTCATATTTAAATAAAATGTTTGGTTTTAAAGAAGATTTAAACAGAAACTGTGGAAACATACACAATTTAAGACAATTAAACAGTACATAGTTCTGACTTAAAATGAAAAAACTCTAAGATCTGTGTTTAATATGTCTTCTAGCTTTATCATTGTGTCGTCGAGTTCTCTATGTGTCCACACGTTAACAACAACGGAGCTATTTCAGATCTGAATCTGTCAATATCATCGTAGCTGAAGTCCAACGCCCTTCCTTCACATAGGTACTCCATCATCTTCATCACGTAAATCCCACAATCCAGATTCTGTGAAGGTTATTGCGGGCAATCTTGCACGTAAATGATCTCCCAACCTGCAAGGCAATCATCTGGAATGCTGTCCATAAGTACTCAGAGATCCAGCCATGCTGACATGTAATTAAAAAAGAATATTATTAACAGTGAATCAAGAATTTTAATAAAATCTAAACTTTAATTATCTCATATCCATTTCAATACATCCTTCTTATGGAATTTTGATCCTTTCATAGAATTGTATGAAAGGAACTTTCTTGCTTTAAAATCAGTAACAAGAAGGTGCCAATGGTTTATTGTATAGATAACAGTGAAGATTTTCTCCAACTCTGGCATGAATAATCCTTCATTGTATAGCTCCTCGAGCTTTTCAAATTCACTTTCCGTAGCATTAACCACCAGGTTCACAAGATATTGCTGTAAAAATACAAGTAATAATACTAAATTATGATGATTAAATATATTTGATATTAATTATATCAGTAATCATAATCTCACCATTTGAAATATTAGTGTGAATACAAATGGGACATTATCATTCGTTGTGTTGTATTTATGTTGCAGCACATCCATAAACATGTTGATTATCTACAATATCAAAAACAATTTAGGTATAAACAAATATAAAAAGGTAAATATTATAAATATACGTACCGTATCCTCGATCATTCTTTCGTACAAGAAGTTATGAATATCTCTTCCTTTACAATTCCGATTTCCCGGAGTGAAGTATGTGGCATTCAATCTGAGGAATTTTATTTAATTAATATTATATATCTAAAGTTAAAGATTTTTACATATAAAAGCTGAAATTTGTGGAAAATTACTTACTTGTCGGCAGGATCACGAAGAAATTCTTGGATCGTTTTCTTTGTCTGTTCTGATACTTTTTCGTAACCAATGAAATCGGTTACTAGATCGCAGAGATACTGATTCTTATTCAATCAAATATAGACAAGATTAGAAACAATTAATATCATTATCATATAGAATATATAGAGTTGTGTGAATAGTATTGAAAATATACATTATACGACACTTGTATTCAATGATACAAAAGAATTTATTTTATTTTTTATGGCTTACCTCACTGGATGTGTCATCCTCTTGTTTTCCAATTTCTTTTTTCCCTTGCTTCTCTGCTTCTTGTACAAATTTTTTTACTTCTCTTCTTTGTTTCAATCTTTTTATTATTGAGCTCTGTTGCACAGTGACTTTTTTCCTCTTTCTTCTCTTTGTAGTAGGCTGTGGGTTCACATTTTCTGATTTTGAATTGTCACCAATGTTCAGATCGAAAGAAGGCATGTCACTCTTGAGAGGTGAATCTTTTTTTGTTGTATCTTGAGATTGATACAGTGGATCTTCATCACAGATTTCAGAAATTAAATTCTGAAGTTTTTCTCCGATATCTGAGTCACTAGGTTCCAAATCTCCTACATTGACATCAGATTCATTTCGTGTTGTTGCATCCATGTCTTGATCATTGTCATCAATGTCACCTTCATCTTTATTTCCAGATTTATTCTCCAACGTTTCTTCTGATTGCAATGCTTTATGACCAAGATCAATCATATCATGATCAGGAATCATTTTTATTTTTCCCTTCAGCTCCGTAATCTCAGTTGTCAACCTATCATTCTCCTTCTTCAATTCTGAATTTATTCTGATATGTTTTTCAACTTTTTTCCTATATGTTTCACTTATTGCTTTGATTTTCTCTTTCAGCTCCTCTATCTCAATGAAAAATGCATCACCCATACATGTTTTTTGTTTCTTTTTTTTACAATGTCTGCACTTGAAACACAAGCATCTTTTTTTTGTTCACTCATTTCTTCTAGATGTTGCTTTCCTTTCTTTTTTAAAGCATCCTGTGGTACTGGAATTGGGGTTATGATCAAAATATCTGGTCTTCTAACAGCAAAACCATCATTTGTAAACTTCTCAAAAGGAAAGACATACTCATCTGCTCCTATCTTTACAATTTCATTTTTTTGAAGTTGCAAAGCAGGCAATATCTATATAAACAAGATAATTTAGTATTGGGAAAAAAATGAAATTACGAGTCATTCAGTATATTATTAATCATCTCAACAAGGTTTACTTGATCACAACTTATTGAAACCAATGCTCTCGAAACTCCTTTGATTGGTACAGCTCACTTCCTTATTCGTGGCCTAAGATCTCTACTGACCACAAGGTCTTTGCAGCAGTACTCCATCATCCATACCTGATACATTGGTGTTATTAATATTTATGTTTTTTTATCATATAATAAAAAATATTTTCAAAGTACTCACATATAAGCAGGCAACACATCCTTTAAGGTAACCAAGTGTTACCCTTGATGAACCTGCTCTTCTCTTCTGAACTCTACTCACAATGTCATCCATGTTGAATATTATCATCCTTGCTACAGCACCAGACCAGTTAAAGTATCTTGTATCTTCAAGTGATTCTACATAGTGTAACAAATCTTTCGGAAAAGAATAAGAACTGTCTGGGAAAAGGAATGTGGCAAACATCAAAAGTATCAAGCATGTAACATAAATAGAGACCGAGTTGTCATCATCTCTATTGTAGTAGTCCTCGAGAATGTTGTTCAACTTCCTTCTATTGAATTTCATTTCTTCTTCAAACATTTTGTGAGATATAAAAGATTTTCATTGAAGGTGTCTTCCTCTCACTGTTATTGAGAATCCAGAGCTTGGCAGACACAAAATTGCTCCAACTTCTTCATCACTGAAACTCACTACATTATTCCCAAATCTGAAATTTCTGCCTCCTTGGTATTGTTCAACCAACCATTGAAGGTTTTTTCTTTGTATTTCAACATGGATAATGTTAATTATTTTCCCAAAAGTCGTCTTTGACAGTAGTGCTTGTTGTTTGGGCGTGGATCTATGGTTATCAATGAACTGAACAAAATGTTCAATGTAGCACCTGTGTTGTACATAACCTTTGCCTAAAACAAGAGGAAAAAAATATATTTGTGCTTGCAATAATCAATTATTTTATTCATACAAATAAAAAACATAATTTATATTTAAGTAAAAATAAATCTTCTTACTTCCAAAATCATCATTAAGCTTCAAAACATCCTTATCAACATCGAATTCCTTTGTTTTGATAACTGGTAGTTGTGTTCCTTCTGTTTATACCATTTTCCAGAGATATTATTTGTCTAAAATTGTTAAAATAGTCGTAAAAATTTGAAAATGTACTTACTTTTGATTTGTTGCTTCGGCCGATGGATCTGGAGTTCCATCATTGTACCCTCACTGTACTGATCTGAGTTTTCATCCCGTACCCTCGTTGGTTCAACCAAGTTCGATTGCATCTCCTCCATCATCTCCTGATGTCCCTCTTTTCTCCTTAGAAAGCGATTTCTCGAGTGGAGACTCTCTCCTCAATCGAATCACTAGAAGATCGTCTGCCTTGCCGTCGTCGCCCTTATGCGGTAACTTTTTCTTGCTTAATTTCAAATTAGGTTTTTTTGTAACTTTATTATATGAATATACTTCATGTTTTACTTTTCTTAAATTCGATTTCATTTATTCATAGATCTCTATTTTTATTTATTGGCAATGTTGTATTTTTTGAAATTAAACAGGAGCTTGTTTTTGGTTTTGACTAAAAATAGAAAGAATTTGAATTTTTAAATTTCAAATTGATTTAACTTAATCAATGAGTAATCATTAATTTGGTAATTAATTAATTCTCGAAAACTTCATTTCCCTTTTTTCCTTTGCTCTACAACCATTGTTAGCTAGTTTTTGCTTTTGAAATTCATTTCTGCTTTATCATCTCTACGTCTAAACAGGTCAGTATTTTATCTTCATCTACACACTATGTTTATTCTTCTTCATATTTTCATTTGTTCCAAATTCCATTATATGTTTTCATCAATCTTTATGCACATTTTAAATTTAAAAGATTCATTTTTGCATTGAGCTTTTGATTCTTTGGATCAGACATGTGTTTCTCGAAAGAAATTATTCATAGCATCTGCAATCTCATTCTCTAGCGATTTTTTCCTGTTATATATTAAATCACTAATTTAATTTTTCAAATCCGTAAAACAGGAAAACATACATTGTTTATTTATCGCTGCTTATGTTCTCTTTTGAAAGCATCAAAAATTACAAAGATAAAATTTTTAAATTGTTATATAATACAAATATCAACATGAGAGCAGTTACCATGTATATCTTCCCATTTTATTTGTAGAATCGAGAATATAAACCAAGAGAAATTTCAAATTGTAGAATAGAAGACAAAGCTGTAAAATATAACATGGTTTTGTAAATTATAAACTAGTAATGTAAAATAGTGGCAACATTGTCAATTATTTAATGCAAAAAGTCAGAATATCTCAGTAAAACACCCTCAATTCTTGTAAAATAAATTGTTCATTTGTAATATACTATTATACAATTGTAATTATATGTGATATCAAGATTCTGAGAAAATAAATATACATACGTATACGTAACGTACATATATTAATTGAGATATACATTAACATAATATAGTAGCCTTTAGTAAAATATACAATTTATACGTAAAATATGATAATTGTTGGTAAACTTGTTTAAAAGTTTGTAAAAAATGTTCTCCAGTTATCATAATATCATTGTAAAATATAATTCAAATTTGTAATTGTCGTTTGTATTGTGTAAATTATAGATATATAACGTAATTCATATTTCCATTTCCTTATATCTAAATTTTCCATTTTGTATATGCGTATAGGAGAGTTTGCAATGTCTTTATCAATTTCGTATTTTATTACGTAACCGAATGTAATTTTTTTTACTTAATATGTGTAAAACTCTTTTGAATAAACGCAATATGTCACCGTCTTTTAGGCTTTTTTCTGTATAAGCGGTAGATAATATGTTGTAAAATATGACATGAAGACGTACAATAGCACAATATTTTGTATTATCATAACAGATTATTTCAAAATACGGTGCTTTTATTCAACCAAGATTTTGACGCAATGTTGTGTTCTTAAAATTGCTTATTTGCTAAATATAGAATGTTTAGTGACGTGTAATAATTTATTTAGCATTAATTTAACCATCCCTCATTATAGGAATGTTAGTTGGCACGAAAACCACATAGTGGTTTCAATCTCCTTCGTTCACTCTTCATCCCACGGCCTAAGATGAAACCTTTCCTTAATCAAAGAAAGGTGCTACCTCAATTCAAGTGCACCCTATATATATATATGCAAAAAAAAGTTGAATATGAGTGTAAATCTACTCTATTCACACTTGACGTGTCGTTTTGTGTTTTCTCCCCCAAATCCCACATCAGGTGCCTATTCATACTCAAGTTTTATTTATTTTAAATTTCATGTCTATTTATTTAATTTAGACTAAATTTATATTTATTTTTAGAAGTTTTAAAATACAGTGTGTTTGGTTCCGAAGTAAGGTGCATTGCTGTATGTATAATGTAACAAAAAAACAAACTTTTTATAAGAAGGATTGAACTGTATTAGAAATTATGTTTGGTTATATTCGCTCAAAAATGGTATTTTCCGTTGATGATTTTAAACTGATAATAATTTAGGTCCACAACTCGGGCTACAAGAAATCGATCTATGTCTATGTATGTGAATAGTAAATACTAGTAGGAGCCCGTGCTTTGCACGGGTAGAAGGTGTTTGCTCTAGATAAACATGTAATGTTTTAATGGACTTCAATATAAAGGAGTATGTGATGTTTTACTCATGAAAATATGGTTTGAACAAATGTCGATGCCATATTGATAATCTTATATGCAAGAAAATTGAAATGGAACTTACAAAGGAAAAATAGAAGAGGAAAGCGAAATGGTATTTATAAAGGAATCAGAAGTTATAACCTTGTTCTACCAAGATTGGAAGTTGATCTTGGGATAACGTTAGCATGACTGTGGTTCTAGGCATTGCCAATCGATCACCATCTACCAAACTAAGGTCATTTGAGGGTGTATGCTACAATCATCTATCTGTACAAATAAGGAGCACATTGTAGTTGTCTCTGTTGCTGTGTAGATGTGAGGACTTCATGGACCATTTGAAATCAACATGTAAATCTGAAGCAACCACCCATTTTATCCTCCACCACTTCTGGTCATCTAAGAAAATTTTCTGATATATATACATATACATACATATATATATTATTGAGTTATGGATATGTATTAGTATACAATATTATCTATTTTATGTAATTATTTTGAAATGTTTGGATGTATATAGTATTCAGTAAATATTTTTGTTTTTATCTTTTAGATAATTTTAATAATTTTAAATCAATATTGGGTATGCATTTTTATGATTTTTTAGAATTCTATACGGTTTTCATAAGTTTCCAAGTAATTTATATTTTCATGATATTTACATTGTATTTTTATTTGATTTTTGTCATCATTTAATAAACTATAATATCCATTAGTGTACATTTTTAGATTTTTAATATATATGTCAAATTTTATGATTTTTTGAAGATGAAATATAATTTCTAAGTATTGTTTATTAAAAATAAAATGTTTTAAAAATTCAAAAATGTTGTTATGCAATATAGTGTATTATTATGTATTTAATAAAGTTTTCATTTTTTTATTGTATGAACTCCATTTAAGATAAAAATATCAGGTATATTATTTATCAATACTCTGTATAGGGGTTACTCTATAGTTATTCTAAAGTTATCCATATGTATGTAAATACTTAACGGTTGAGGGTGAAAGTGCAAGACGACACAGTATCGAATCACATTATCTACATATGGTGGTCCTGTTGGGAATATGGAATATGCTCGGAACTAAGTTCACAATTGTTCGCGTGTCAGTGTGTCACGTTCCATGAATGTTTTCTTAAGCGGTGGATGATCCAAATAGAGCAGTGGATGCCACTTGAAGAGGCACAAATCGAGACACCTTGGAACGGATCCGGGGGTTGATGAAGTGCAATGTGGCGTGATGTGCTCGTGCAGATAATGATTCCACATAACACAAGGATTGGTTGGTTTGTAATTTTACAACTGAAATTAACACAATCTGATGGTTGTATATCAATGATCAAATCTAATCGTGCAACTATTGTGTGTTGAGAATACTCCAGGCATAAACCATTGATCTGATCTTTGATGCTCTTGAATCTTCGGTCGGTGATCATATCAGTGCAACACTGATGAATCTGCGATTCATCACTCTAAAAGTTGAAAATAGAGCTTTGTTCCCGAGTAATTAGAGGCACATTTCTACTTATATCGCATAATTAGCATTCATGCATACATTGATAATATATGCATTTTAGTATTCATATTTGCATAAAATAAGAAGCCAATTTCACTTGTAAATATTCACCTGTATATTAGATAAAATACCCTATTTGTATATATTTTATACTAACTCCAAATCCAATAAAATCAACTCCATAGTGTATATATTACTAACATTAATAAAGAAAAAATATCAAAAAAATATTAACTTGTAAAATCGACCAATAAAACCCCAATCCAAGTTTGAAACCATGAACCTTAAAATGCACATATCTCTCTCATACAGTGTCCGATTGAGGTCTACTCACTTTTAAAGTAATATATTTTTAAAGACCTTCGAAACAAGATAAATTTCATTAAAATCGGAGCTCGTATGCAAAACTTGGGTTTTGGGCCCCTTTTGTACATTGTACATAATGACCGTTTTACCCCTGTATTTTATCTTTTTAATTTCTTCATTATTAAAAATCCAAAAAAATTAGATTAAGTTGTAAATAATCTTTTCATATTTTCTCTATTTTATTTTGATTTTTCTCTCTCTTAAAAATGACAAAAAAATACAAAAGATAAAATGCGGTATTTTATATCTATAAGGTACCACCCAAAAATACATTTTGTACAGATGATCTCCTTAGATTTTTGGCCCTTCACGAAAGTTGTAGATCTCATCGAGACGAGCAACTTTTATGTTGACCACTTTTTGATTTAGTCCCTTTTGTTATTTCTTTTTTATTTTCTTTACATTTAATCTTTGAATTTTCTGGGAGCGACATGTGGCCGCTCCTGTAGCCGCCACATGTCACCCCAATTTTTTATTTTCGGATTTATTTTTTACTATTTTCGGATTTATTATTATTACTATTTTACTATCATTATTTTAATCATTTTTAGTAGCCTACTATATTATATTATTAAATAAATTATTTTAATCCTCTTTTACCTCTTCTCCTTTCTTTTCCCCCACTCCAAGCCACATCTTCTCCACTTCCTCCACCATTTTCTCCACTCTCTCCATCTCTTCTCTAACTCCATCCATCCTCTTTATAATCTCCTCCACTCCTGCATTCACAATCATCCGCCATCTTCACAGTGAGGGAGAGGAGAGCTCCATTCCTTCTTTGGTGACAGCAAGGGAGAGAGTGCCAACAGTGAGCGACGACCCTGCTCCTCTAGGCGAGATCCGGTGGCCCTCCATCCACCGTCGCAGCCGCAAACCGCAGCTGCCCGAGCTCGAGCCTTGCCGACTCTTGAGCGACGACAGGAGAAGCCTCATCTTCTCCATTCCCAGGCAATCCGACTCCATCTACAGGTAATCTCCTTCTTCCCCTCTTCTTCTTCTTCCTCATACCTTTCTCTCTCATCATTTCTCCATCTTCCATCATCCAAATCGCAAAACCGATCGTACTTCAATGGATAAATCACACGTTGCGAACGCAACGGTGATTTTTCTTAAAATTTTCCGTGAACTTTTATCAATTGATTAATCGTTTATTTAAGCCACTTAAACAATTGCATGAGAAAACAGAGGTGGTGACACCCTCCCTCTTCCTTCTTCCTCCTCTCATCACCTCCCACTCACACACCATCAACCACCAACCTCGCCTTCGACGCCTCCACTGCCCCGACGACCCTTGGCCGTGTGTCGGCCGTCCCCCCCTCGCCGTCAACGACGCCGGCCGCCTCCAAGCAACACCCCTTGCGCGCACAGCCCGCCATTCTCCTGGTCGCGCCCATCAGCCGCCTGCGGCCGTCCCCGCTCCAGTTCGCGACCTCACAGCGCGCTGCAACATCGCCATCCAGCAACACCTCCTGCGCCGGTGCACCGCCCTCCGTCTGCGTCCACGCAACTCCAGGCGGCTGGTCCCAACCGTGCCCGCATCCTCCTCCGCCAACGCGCGTGGCCGTGCATCTTCATTGGCTGCCGCCGCACCTTCACCTTGCAGCAGCCACAGCGGTCCTCGACGCACGCCCTCCGACCACGTGCACCGCAGCCACGCCATCTCCTCCCTTCACGCGGCCAGGCAGCAACAACTCCGCACCTCCTCACCAAGCGCGCCGCACCGGCCCTCCACCTCGCGTCGTGTGTCGACGGAGGTGGAGATCACCATCTCACCGCCACGGCCGAAGACGCACGCCGCGAGCCCCTCCTGCGCGCGAAGCTCCACCTTCATCTCCATTCCCCTGTTTCAACCCAATAATAGGGGAGCTCCATAGCGCATAATGAAGACAAAAGGGCATTTGCAAAGGGGACACTTGCACCCCTTTGCAAGTTCTTAAAAAAATTTCAAGTTTCCAAAAATTGCATGTAAGTCCCTGTTCACCATTTCAATTCATATTTTTTTTCCTGTATTGCATTCACGCCCTTGCATTTGCACATTTATTTTGTTATCATTTTGTCATCAATTTTTAATTCCGAAAATTGCATTGTGTAGTATAACTCTTGTTCTACCATCATAGCATTTATTTGTATTTTTATGATTTGCAGAGTATTTATTGAAATTAATTTGGTGGAAAATTGTAGTATTTTACCCATTTTGATTGATTACTTGATTGTGTATTTTCTGCTTGTCGAAAAATCACTGAAAAATCGTAGTTGGTAGATCTAAGTTTATGCTACAACATATCCAAAATTCACATCATTTGCACGTATAGTTTGTCTTAGAAAAACCATTTAGTGAAAACCTTAATCGATTTTTAGTTAATCAACCGTGAAATGTTTTAAGAAAATTCAAGTTGATTTGGATAGCTCTTAATTAGATCTATTTGGATTAATTTTATTTCTGAGAAATATCATCGTTTAGTAATTATTAAAATTGGTTTAGTTATTTTCACTAAAGTCTGCATATTTTATTATCCGTGCATCTAAAAATTACAAAAAAATTAGAGTAGCTTAATTTCATCCCATTTCATAATCTGGCCAAGTTTCATAATTTTTGGAATTAATTTGACCATCTTTCTGAATTAACATTTACTCTGGCCTGATTTTGCATGTGTCTCGGATAAAAAAATCGAAAAAGACCCAAAAAAAAATATTCACACTTGGAAAATCGAAATCTAATTCATCTAACTTGATCCCGAGTTGTTCCTTTGCCTCCTTGAGTCGACCCTGGGGCTTGCCCAGGCTAAATAAACATAAAACCGTACGATAATTCATTCGTTGATTATTCGATTCGTGCGGTTATTTTTGATCGACGCGGATCTATCCGACTGCAACGCACTAGTCAATAATACGACATAAAAGGGTAGAATCGCGGTCTATCAAATGGCGCCGTTGCCGGGGAGGCAAACGGCTTAGGATCACTTTAGAAAAGTTAGATTAACATTTTCCAATCACTCGGGTAGTCTGACCCTCGAGCCATCTTGTAATTATCCATTTTTTCCTTAATTGTTTTTCTGATCATTCTGTATATATCTCTCTGACATAATTTCAATCTTTTTTGTGCGAGGGCCCGGTGGACTTGGAGCGGCTTTCTTGAAGTCGACGCATCTCGAAGTGCATCGGAGGCCGACGGTTCGTGGATCAAGTCGGCTGTTGGATGTCAAAAAGATTTTTGTAAAAAAATTGTCTGCATCATTTACAGCGGTTCCCGTTTGGGTTCTCGCGAGTGTAAACATAGTAGAACCGTGTCCCCGTCTGCTGTGTGGTTTGAATTTTACACTAGGCTTGCACTAGCGGCTCCTCGAGCCACTCTAGGATTTGCTTGTGCTCGTAAATCTTTAGGACCACACATCACACATAAAAGACGCACTTAGACCGCAGGACTTAGCCAAATTAACTTGTTCCTCACTCGCTAATAGAAATGCCTGTCTAGGAGCGGCTTTTCATCGTCTGCATTCATTTAGTGTAAAATTTCAATTCAGTCTTGCATCCTGCATTGTAGAGAGCTGGAGGCACTGTAAGTCTTCTTACTCAAGCATTCATCATCGTTTTCTCGATTGCATCGGCTTTTTCCGATTCTCTCTCTTGGTTTCTAACCTAGGATAAAGGAATTGGGACTGGACGGTAGACGTGATTGCTTGTGTGGATTAATATCAGTGACAACTAAGCTTTAAAATCGGGACTGCTAATTGAATTGGACCAAAAACAATTGACTAAAATTAACCCTTGTTTGCGGGAGAGTAACCCCGACCTTGTTTTCAGGCTGAGTGAGGGTACTTGAGTGTGTGTGAACACCTTAAGGCAGAGCCCAAATCCCCGCCTTCCATATCACGGGCCAACTGATCCTAGCAAATATCACGAGTTGGATACTTTTAGCTCATTGACAAGTACCAAGTAGCCTCCGCCTTCGCGGGTAGATAGGGGCGAACCAGCGGTACTCTGCGACAAGGCCTAGCTTTGTCAGCCTCCGCCTGCTTGCAGGTAGATAGGGGCACGTCTTTGAGTCCCCAACTCCGGATAGGAGCGAAGAAAGGGAGGATCGGCGGTATCTTAGGCGACAGGTTAAACAGGGAAGACGCATCTGGCTCTGAGCCGACTTCCCTATAGGCCGCGTAAATCCTTGCTATCTTGCTTGAAAAATCACACTTAAAATTAACAAGATTAATTGGACTCGGTTTCGGGTCCTTCACCGTGTTGAGTGTGAATTCAGGGTTTGCTCTTGCGTTTGTCTTCGTGTCTGTCCGTGTGTGTTACCCTGCGTAATTGCGCATTTTCTACCTCGCTCTACTTACATTTATTATCTTCTCTTCAAGATGTCGGGATATTGGTCCCCATATCCTGAGACCTCTGGTCATTCCTCATCGATCATATACCGATCATCTTCTCATTCTTCCATGTATCCTCCGCCGCCCACGGGAGACCCTTACCCGTGGTCAGCTCCACCTCAATCCGATTATGAAGTCAGAACTTCGACTGACTTCTCCACTTCTTCGCATTTCTCACCTACTCCATATTCTAGCTCCACGGATCCACTTCCACCTTGGGCTGACTGTCCTTACTCCCGAGAGCTTGCAGGAATCAAAGACTCGAATGAAGAGCAAGCCACTGCTGAGACAGATGATTGGCAAAATTATATGCCCCCACATACTTCACCCCAAGTAGGGACCACACCACAACTCATATATACACATCCCGACTTAAACTTAGGGCATAACACGGTCGATCGAACAAGCCGAATGGAGAGGCCTGAACATCATGATTTCCCAGACTTGATTGACTTTAGTGATCAAGCCTCCATTAACCAGCCTTCATTTGGAGAGCCTATACAAGATTGGACTCATGACCTAGACTTATCAGTCCCTGTTTCATTGACTCCGTCATATGAGGCTCCGACCGATATTTGCCATTTGGATAGTCCATACTCAACCCAGCATTACATGCCAGAGTCAAGGTATGTTGAGTATGAGACCCCAAGATCTCAGCAGTATCCTCCACTTGAGCAGAACTCTCCCATGATTTGTCATGAGAATTTTGTGGAGGATGACATCTCTAGACTTATTAAGAAAAATGAATCATTTGGTAATGAGTTGAGAGATGTCATGGGAATATTACAATCAATTTCTGCCAGCCTGGGTATAAAAGTGAGAAAAGACATGAGTAGTTTTGAGGTTGAAAACAAAGCAAACATCTGGGAACCCACACCGTCTGTACAGCTGGAGTCCATTCTATCTCCCTCTTCTACTAACCACTTTCCCTCCAATCAAGAGTCTGATCATTCATCCATCAAAAACACCAAAAAAATTGAAAAACCAAAAATTCACATAAAAATTGAAAATGAAAATGATTTAAAAAAATTGGATTCCACCCTAAGGGAAGCACTTGATGATGAATTGATCTTTAAACTTCCCTTAATAAAGGCCATAGATCACTTCCCCGACCTCAAGAGATTTGTAAAGAGTAAATTGATGCCCAAGAGGTCGGGTAAGAAGAGAACAAGGACTGAAAGACACATAGTGTCTATGGCCACATCCTTGGTGATGGGGAGAAAGACCAAAAGCCGCAGAGTGAAGCGGTTGCCTAGGGTTGAATGTGAAATCAAAGACACTATCTTTACCCATGCAAGAATCGATGATGACTCTCCAATAAATATCCTCCCGACCTTTGTGTTTGACAAGCTCAAACTCAGGCCAATAAGAAAGTCGAGAGAGATCGTTCAGCTGGCTGATCGTTCCATCAAACGGTCTAGAGGAAATATTTCAGTCATCGTTACTTTCCAAGGTGCTCTACTCCAGGTGGACTTCACGATCATTGACATCGAGCACCGAGGAGAGTTTACCCAGTCTCCGATTATTCTCGGAAAGCCGTTCTTAGCCTCAGCTAAAGCGTCTATAGATTGCGAGACTCGGGAGATCGATTTCTCAGCATTGGGAGCGCTTCGACCTCACCCATTCTTTGATAAACTTTACTCTAAGGTAACCCGCACATCCGCTGACAGTCGTGACCATCAAGAGGTAAATGACTCCCACTTCTCTACTACACCTGAGAGATAGACTGCCCAGACGACCGTTGGTTCTGAGACTCCCCACACCTCCACTTCATCAACTGCTTGCACCGCCACCAGGACAGCTTCTAAGGAGGACTCACAATCAGAAGCTATCATTAAGTCGGACATGATCTTTGTTGACTGCCTTGACCATTTTGATGATCCGACACAAGAACCCAATAATGTCAAGCCAACTGAGACCACTAGCATTTTCCCGAGACATGTGCTGACCCTTCAAGAATATTATAATTTATATGGTGACTCGTCTGATGAGGAAACCATAGTCAGCACCACACCACGTCCCAGACCTTCAAAGGAAACAACCAAGATTAAATTGACTCCACATAAAAACACGGTTGCTCCCTCTTCTAGTCGGATATTTAGTGAGAGGAAGTCGAGAATTGATTCCTCGAGGAGTTCCCCCGAACCTCTCAAGGCGCGTCTCTCTCATCTGCCACTCAATGATTCAGGTTCTAGAAAACCGACTAAGAAAGTTTCCTTCAACACACCGAAGAAAGAATTTTCTGAGGAGTCCTCATCTGGCCCGGACAAGGTAATTTATATGAGTGAGCTCAGTTCGGCTGTTCTCAAGCCTTATCTAAGCAAGCAGCCGTGTGTCGACCCTCGTTGGACGATCCCTACACCTCACTATTATTCATCTGAGGACGATTCCGACAGCGACACATATGTATATTATCCACCTCCTAGCGTCCGCAAGAAGGTTCGTCACAAACCTTCTTAATCCTTGTATATTCTCACTCTTTCTTATATATACTTTTTCTCCCTCCCTCCCCAGTGATTCGAATCACTCGCCCCGACTCATCTCATTTCATTTTAAGACTATGATTAGGATAATCAAATCCTAAGTATAGGGGGGAGAGTGACCCGCATCCATTCATTGTACATCCTACAGATCACATCGGTTCTCATACTCACTCTTGTCCTATACTTAGACTGACCGGAGCCTAAGTATAGGGGGGACCGATGCCCGCCTTGTATATACTCATCCATTTCCCCTCTTCTCCTCGTTCGCCCCATTTTTTGATCTTATTCTACACTTAGGCTGCAAGAGCCTAAGTATAGGGGGGCGGTGCGACTTCTATACATTTTGTAATTTTAGCTCTCCTACGCTTAGCCCGAGCTATGTCTTTTTAGTCGCTTTTCGTGCTCTGAGGACATAGCACACGCTAAGTATAGGGGGGCGTGTATATATTACATATATACTTTACCCATAGCTCGTACTTTCGCGTATTTTCGCATATTTTTGTATATATTATGCAATAATTACGGGTGGGTAAAAATTTGAGAAAATTTTTTGTAAAATACACTTGTATAAACTGACTCATAAAAGACTTGTATCATAGGAGGTATACCAAAAAAAATTTGTATAAAAAGTTGTAAAACATACTTTTGTAAAATTTGTTGGATATATACCAAAAAAAATTGTATACTATGTATATTATGTATAAACTAAATAATACAAATTGTTGTATACTTATACCAAAAAAATTTGTGTTGAAAATAAGGCTTCTTATTTACTCTTACATATCATCTTTGCATTTAAAAAAAAAGTCTTGCATTTTCACTCATCTTCATAGCATGACATCTGCATCTCATCTGCATATCTTGCATATGCAAGGTGGAAAGCTAGTGGGTTCTGAACCAAGTTATGAGTAGATATTGAGGATGGACTTGATTTGACCTTAATCCACCTAATTTCAGAGGAACCTTATAGGAACTGGAGTTAAGATTTTTCAGGTCAGGTGACTTAATTCTTTGAGTCCGCAAGTCTATGTTCACATGTCATCTTGATTAGTCTAAGTAGAATATCTCGTGCACACGCATGATTCTTTTAGACAATGACCTAACTTGGACAAGCACAATGCACGTAGCTCTTCATTGATGAGGTGGTAAGGAAGTAGAATCCTTTAGCTTGGAGTAGCACACGGGTGGAAACATCCGTCCTCCTCTAGGGAGGGTAGTGCATCTCAACCTAGTCTGGTGGTGTTGAAGTCTAAGGACGGGACGTTGTGGGTTGCAATAATGCTTCAAAAGAGGGATAGTCTACTGGCTCAAGAGGAAAAACTCCTGATGTACATGCTGCACCTTGTATATAGTTCCAAAAAAAAAGAAGAAAAAAAGAAAAAAAAGAAAAATGCAAGAACTCCAAAAAAAATAGACAGGCCAAAAAAAAATTGCATGTTGGAGTATGTATACTAGCAAGAATTCTGCAGCTGGATGACTTGGCTACACTGGTCAGGCATCCCGGGATAGGTTAGCTACACTGGCTACCGTCCATTCTTTATTCTTTTCTCTACCCCCTCCTCTTGAGTTGGTCGCACTTGAACTTAGAAGGGAATACCCCGCTCCTCGAGGAAAGAGTTGCTGGACCGGGTTATTGAGTTACCTTGTTAGAGGAGGCTGGTTCCGAGTCATTTCTGATGTGGAGAGCTATTTATCACTTACACAGTACAAGTAAGAATCATAGTCATCAGAAATTTGCGTTTGAGGATTTGTTCTGACCTGACTGTTGAGGCGTCTTGAACAGAAGACTTGTGGAACTTGAAGTCTGTTAGGTCTTAAATTCAGATCCTAATAAGGTTCCAACACATGATTAATCCAAAGGTCGAGTCAAGCTCTATTTTTAACTTTTGTTCATGACCTTGGTATGGAACCCAATCTCATTTCACTCTTGCATTTCATTTAGTTGCTCGGGGACGAGCAAGGTTTAAGTATAGGGGGTTGATGAATCTGTGATTCATCACTCTAAAAGTTGAAAATAGAGCTTTGTTCCCGAGTAATTAGAGGCACATTTCTACTTATATCGCATAGTTAGCATTCATGCATACATTGATAATATATGCATTTTAGTATTCATATTTGCATAAAATAAGAAGCCAATTTCACTTGTAAATATTCACCTGTATATTAGATAAAATACCCTATTTGTATATATTTTATACTAACTCCAAATCCAATAAAATCAATCCATAGTGTATATATTACTAACATTAATAAAGAAAAAATATCAAAAAAAAATATTAACTTGTAAAATCGACCAATAAAACCCCAATCCAAGTTTGAAACTATGAACCTTAAAATGCACATATCTCTCTCATACAGTGTCCGATTGAGGTCTACTCACTTTTAAAGAAATATATTTTTAAAGACCTTCGAAACAAGATCAATTTCATTAAAATCGGAGCTCGTATGCAAAACTTGGGTTTTGGGCCCCTTTTGTACATTGTACATAATGACCGTTTTACCCCTGTATTTTATCTTTTTAATTTCTTCATTATTAAAAATCAAAAAAAATTAGATTAAGTTGTAAATAATCTTTTCATATTTTCTCTATTTTTATTTTGATTTTTCTCTCTCTTAAAAATGACAAAAAAATACAAAGGATAAAATGCGGTATTTTATATCTATAAGGTACCACCCAAAAATACATTTTGTACAGATGATCTCCTTAGATTTTCGGCCCTTCACGAAAGTTGTAGATCTCGTCGAGACGAGCAACTTTTGTGTTGACCACTTTTTGATTTAGTCCCTTTTGTTATTTCTTTTTTATTTTCTTTACATTTAATCTTTGAATTTTCTGGGAGCGACATGTGGCCGCTCCTGTAGCCGCCACATGTCACCCCAATTTTTTATTTTCGGATTTATTTTTTACTATTTTCGGATTTATTATTATTACTATTTTACTATCATTATTTTAATCATTTTTAGTAGCCTACTATATTATATTATTAAATAAATTATTTTAATCCTCTTTTACCTCTTCTCCTTTCTTTTCCCCCACTCCAAGCCACATCTTCTCCACTTCCTCCACCATTTTCTCCGCTCTCTCCATCTCTTCTCTAACTCCATCCATCCTCTTTATAATCTCCTCCACTCCTGCATTCACAATCATCCGCCGTTTTCGAGAGAAGTGAGGTCGAGCCCCTTTAACCTTCAGGTGACAGCTGTAGGAGACGAGTCGAGCGACGACAACCTCAAGGCGAGATCCGCGGCACCACCATTGCCGCGTCGCGAGTTCTAATTGCACTTGCTCAGCTTCGAAGGACTCCGCCATCCTTCTCGAGGCCACAACCAGAAGCCGCATTCCGTGGCTCCACTTTCGGCAATTGCAGGTAATTTCTCTAACTCTGCTTTGTCATTTTTTTTATCTAACATTGTTTGCTCAACTTGTTTATCAAACAAAAACTTTCACCATCATTTCATTTACCACATCACCATCAATTCATTTTTATCACCACCATCATCACAATCCACCTAATTCACTCACATTCTATTCCTGTTTCCAAATAGAAAATTACAACAACAAAAAAATTTGCAA
Source organism: Ottelia alismoides (assembly GCA_037367405.1). Taxonomy (NCBI): domain Eukaryota; kingdom Viridiplantae; phylum Streptophyta; class Magnoliopsida; order Alismatales; family Hydrocharitaceae; genus Ottelia; species Ottelia alismoides. The sequence continues at coordinate 120,425 of JAZKJV010002068.1, forward strand.
AACAAAAAAAACAAAAAAAAAGATTGCAGGTTCTCAGGCCGCCCTCCCCAAGCTCCAGGCCGGTCAGCCCGCGCCTCCACCTCAGCCGCGTGCGCCGCTGTGCGCGGCACCTCAGGCCACCCACCTGCCCCTCGCGCGGCCGCAGCTGCCCCGTGCGCCTCTGCCCGCGGATGCTCCATCAAGCGCCGCGCCCCTCTAGCGCCTACCAGCCTCCAGCCCTCGGCCACGACTGGTGGAGCGCCGTCATCCTCCGCCGCCCTCGGAGCCCCGCCTCGCAGCATCTCCATCGCAGCCTCAGCCCTTGCAGCAAGCCGTGCCGCCGTAGCCCGATCACCTTCTCGAGTCCTCACACCTGCAGCCGCACCACGCGACTCTCCAGTCGGCTGTCGCCCCCGGAGGCAGCCCAGCACCGCCATCCTGCCCCCTCGAGCAGCGTGCGGCCGCGAGCCGCTCAGTCCCGCCGCTCGCCGCATCTCTAGCAGCACCGCCCTCTAGGCGCGCCACCGCGCCTCACCATTCCTGCCGCACGAGTGGCACCGCGCCGCCCCGACCTCAGATCTTCACCCGCAAGCGCGCCCTCGCGCGACCTCCGTCCGCTCACCTCCTCCGTGCGGCGAGCAGTCCTCCGCGCCAAGGTCTCCACGTGCAGCCGCGCGGCCGCCCAGGCTGGGCGCGTGCCCTCTCTCCGCTCCAACGTCGTCGCCATCTCTGCACCGCCCGCGCCCTCAGAGCCCCCGCGCGCCACCTCGTCGCCGGCCCCCCTCCGCGTGGTGAAGCCCGCTCCTCCGACCGCGCGTGGCTGCCGCCCAAGCGCCAACGCCAGCGCTGCCTCAAGCTCCAAGCCACGCCGCCCACGTTCGTCCTGTATCTTGTGCCCTAGCGGCTAAAGAAAAGGTCCATATCTTTGGTTTATTTATTTTGTAAATTTTGCAAGTTTTTCCCAGTAAGTTTATTTAATTGCAAAAATGCCCTTAGGCACAAAAGTTTGTTTAGCATTTCATTTTGTATTGCAAAGACACGCCTGCCTTTAAGCATTAATTTGGACAAAATTTTTGCATCATTTTCAATCAAAAAGTTAGCATTTTGTAGAACATCTCATAATTTATCTTGTGGATATTTATTTGTATTTTTGTGTGCATCTGACATTTTATTAAAAATCAGAGATTGAAATTCAAAGATATTTTACCCATTTACGCTCTGAAATTCGCACAGGCCTATTTATTGCTCTAAAATTTGTGAAAAAATTGTGAGTGATGCCTTTAAGTGTGCTTTAATTACTACCTAAATTTCGTTCAATTCGGAGTTGTCGTTTGCATAAAATAAATTGTAGAGCGATTTCTGTACTTGATTTTTAATTAATTCCACGAATAATATTTTTGTGAAATTTTAAGTCTCCTGCATTCCTTATTGAAACATCTACTTGAGATAAATCAATATTTGGATAATTTTATTTCATGGATTAATTAGGAATTAAATACTCACAGTTGCTCTGTTTTCAGTAAAATATTCATAAAAAAATCAAAAAAGTGTCAGAAAATTCCAAAAAAAATTAGTTTAGCTTCATATCATCATATTTAACTTTCAGTGTAATTTTCATAATTTTTACATATCATTTGCACGTAAAATTGCATAAAAATCCCAAAAAAGTTTGCATTTTTCATGTGTGCATCTTAAATCCAAAAATCCAACAAAAAATACATTTGCATTCATCATTGGATTAGGTTTATAGGAAAAATATCATTTAACCAATTTTGACTAATTTTACATCAAAGATTAATTTGGCTAAGTGATCATTTTCTTAATAACCTAATTATTGCATTTGGCATTTGTATCGCATAAAAAAATTACAAAAAAAAGTCCCACTTGGAAAACCGCAATCTAATCCATCTAACTTGATCTCGAATTGTTCCTTTGCCTCCTTGAGTCGACCCTGGGGCTTGCCCAGGCTAAATAAACATAAAACCGCATCTTATTTTCATTCGACGATTTATCGATTTGTGCGGTTATTTTTTATCGACGCGGATCTATCCGACTGCAACGCACTAGTCAATAATACGACATTCAAAGGGTAGATCCGCGGCACGTCAAACACCTCAGCAATGTTGTAGTCTAATGCAAAGTCCCTCGATAGATGATGCTTTAGGTAGTGGGGATTGAAGATGTTGCTCGATTGAAGCCCAAAGCTGATAGTTATGTGTTAATGTTTTTATATCACTGATCAAATCTAATCTTGTGGTTATTGTGTGTCGAGTAAATCTCCAATTCATGAGAATACTCCAAGCGATGGATAACTGGTCTGATCTTCGATGCTCTTAGATCTTCAATCGAGTATCGTATCAATGCAATTCCTCCAGTATTGTTTTAATGTAATGCAAAGCTCAGAAGCTTTCACGCGCTCAAATATCTCAGTCTCAATCAAAAATCCATCATTGGTATCGTGCTTCCATAAGGAGATTGAAAGTCAATGTTTGATTTTTGAAATTATCTAAGCTAATAATTGATTTAAAACAAAAGCCAAGCTATGAAGGAGCACTATATAAATAGCATTGCTAATGCTAAAAAATGACTTCTTGTAGCATGTGATCAAATTGATGCAATTTATCACATAGTATATAATAGGGTGGGGGTTCTTGTTGGACACCGACACAACAGACCTCTCTCGGTAAACGATGTTCTCGAAGCCGATCTAAATCCGTTGCATCGAATACTCCATAATATACCGTGATCCAAACACAAATAGTGATCGGAACACAAATAACATTTGTGAAATTATTACATGTAAACGTGACCAAAAAGTAACGCTGATTTTTTAATGATAAAATGATAGGATACAAATGGAATTTTGAAAAAGACAAACTAATCAAAAGGGGGTGCGTCACCCCTCTATAATATACAGTAAGTAATGGAATGGATAGGACACAAATGGCATTTTGAAAAAGATAAACTAATCAAAAGGGGTGCGTCGCCCCGCTATAATATATAGTAATGGATGGATTGGTCGGAATATGGAAGTGCTAAAATACTATAATGTGGATTATCTTAGTGGAACCTTAATAGATCATGTCGATGGGCTCATGGTTTTGAGGCCTCCCCGTTTATTCATGGACTTTCAATTGGACGCCACAAAGGCCTAATTCGGATTTATAATTTGATATGCCTAATAAAACAGATTATTAATCATATTTGCGATATATATTTGACATCGAAAGATATAGCTCGTGTTTTTATAATGAAAAAAAGGGGCTGTCCTGAGGGACAACCAACACGACTGTTCTTTATTATTTTCAGACATTTTTTTTATTTTTTTCAAAAATAAAATCATATATTTTTATCACTATATCTTTCTAATATTTCATTCTAATTTCGTCAGAAACAGATACTATTATACCTTTTATCTAGAACAAGTACTTTTAAGAGTCTTGAATCGTTGTAATTGACTTGTTCTAAATGAAGGACATATGAATCTCTGTTTTTTTGATAAAATTGGAATGACATGTTAGAGGGACATACTGATGAAAATACATGACTTTATTTTTGAAAAAAAATAATAAAAATGTCAAAAAATAAAAAGAGGGCAGCCATATTGAACCCTTTTATAATACGTACATATATTTTAAAAGACTAATTGAGTGGGCCGTCTCAAGATCGTATATTTGTGATATAGATTTGACATATCACTGTATCATATGTCATTGACTACAGGAATTAATATTATCTACTGCAAAATATAAATTTTTTTATTGAATTAGTGATGAGCGAAATATCCATCACATGTTCCAAAAACATGTCATTGTATCGTATTGCCATATGTAATGTACTGCAACCAATAATCATTGCTTCTTATAGTTATAATTACAGCGATAAGAAGAATACGGAGTAAATTATAATTTGATCTTCATCTATGGGTCTGATCTTAGAATGGATCCAGATCTTTAAATTGTAACGATTCGGGACCCATGATCATTAATGTAAGGAATTTTTTGGAGCTAATGACGAGTATGCCTTTCTTTTAAAGTTGGAAGCCAACCCACTCCCTTCCCAACAAGGACATATTCGTCATGAACCCAACCTAAATGGTTCTGAGACCCGAATCGTTACATCCGAATTGTTACAATTTAAAGATCGGGACTCATTCTGAGATCAGACCTATAGATGAAAATCCAAATTGTAATTTACCCAAGAATATAAAAACCCGATTCGATTCAGATGGAATTAATCAATTTGATTGACGGACGAAGGTTCCTTGGGTCAAAATAGAGTCCTATTGGTCCATTTAGGAAACCAGAACTCTGTCAAAATTGACTGCCAATCGATGCCCAATTATTGGGTAAAGGTCGTAGAATTTATGTCGGATGTGATGATATGGTTATATAATACTTAGATTTGGATTTATCGAATTTTATTAAACCTTTTCGTTTCATTCGATTCAATCTAAAATCTACATAAGTTGAAGAAGGGAATGATTTCATTCACCTCTTCAACATCTTTTATACTGTTTTAGAAAAAAATCTTAATAACTTACTATGATAAATTTATCTAAAATTAAATTAAAAAAACTTCAACTATATCTTGATCGGGTTTTTTTTAATGTAAAAAATACTGTACCAAACTTTTCACTTAAGCTTTAACGTCTTCGTAGAACAGTCGCGAAAAGTTATATTAAAGATAAATTATTAAGATTGAGTCATCATTGTTACACTAAAAAATAAGTCTCATAACGAAGAATCGAGATGTAGTTGGGACTTTTCTGTAATGTATAAACAAGCACAGCTTTCATACGAATTTTAAAAATAATTATAATTTTACAATAAGTAATATTTGTCATGTCAATTTTTGTTGTTGTAGCAATCATATTGTCGATGTTAAATCTTATATGTTGTCACATTTGTAAAAGTTTTGGAACTATAAACTATATTTTAAATATGTCTATAAAAACTTAAAAGCGGTTATATATACGAGGAAGAAAGCCAATCTACTTCGCGAAGTAGTAACTTTGCTTACTTCATGTCTATTTTTAGAATTATTATTTTTTTATAAAATACAACAATGATTTTTCATAACTATATCATTCTAATATGATTTTCAAATTTCATCAGAAACAGATATTCTTATTCCATCCATCCAGAACACGTCTATTACAATAAATCTAAGACTGTTAAAATTACATGTTCTTCATGGAGGGTATAGGAGTCTCTATTTCTAACGAAATATGAATGACATATTAGAGGGATATAGTTATGAAAATCTATTGTGATATTTTCTAAAAAAAACTGTCAAAAATGGGCATGAAATAGGTAAGGTTACCTACTTCATGAAGTAGGCTCCCTTTCTTCATATATGATACCAAATATTTATAACTAAATTATTTTTTAAACATAATTATAAGATATTTAAACACAATTTCTTTAATTTTCTTGATTTCAACACATAAAGTACATATATCTATCAAATCTTTGACAACAGCTACATATGATACCAAATTTCGATAACTAAATTATTTTTTAAACATAAACAACAAGTATTTAAACATATTTGATTTTATCAATTTTAAGATATATTCTATGTGATACTTATATTATAAGGTATAAACGATGTATTTATTATTGTGATAAATTTAATCTCTTCTGTGCTACATGTTTTGCATATTATCATATATCAATATAAATCCGTGCAACGCACGGTTATGCACTAGTTATAAAATAAAAATATGATCTCAAATTAAGCATAATCGTATATTTATCTGATACCTTTTAAATTGTAAAATGAATGATTTCACTTGTAGTTATGGTATATGCATGCTCATTTTTGGATTTATAAGTTAGAGCATTGGGTTGGACTAATCCGACCCATCATACTAGATTAGTTGTACTGTAAATACATGTAGCGAGATATGGCATCAGTACAAATTCATTGTCCACTGGCCTGACCGAAGGATCCAATTAAACAACGTTTATTTTAAATCTGTGGCTCCATATGCCAGACTTTTAGGGCCTTTTTGGTTGCTGGGTTAGATTGGGTTGGGTTGGGTTACCCCTATGAATAGTAAGATGTGAGTAGAGTTGGGAGGGTTGGAAGGAGGGGTACACCGGTGTATCCCAACCCATATTTTTACCCCAACCCATTCGAATCGAATACCTTTGAATACATGAGGATTCTAATTCAATTCATTATATAAATTTCGAATCCGAACTCGAATCGAATTTCAAATGAATTTACAACTTAAATTCAGATTCACTTCATTTGAATTTTCAAATATTCAAATTCGATTCATTTTATTTCGAATTTGAAATGTTAATTGATGTGTTAAAGCTTATATAAATAATATTATATGAGTAATAATATTATATAAATATTTTATTGTATAAATCTAATTTTGAAATTATATTACTAAGTTAAGTTTAAAAAAGTATAAAATCGAGGAAAATATCAAACTAATACAACATAGTGGATAAAAGTGCATAATTTTTATAATTATTATGTCTTTTACAATCTAAATATATTCTTTTTAAATGATGAAGAATTGTATAAATACAATATAATTATATAAACTTATCAAAGAGATATAATATCATTTTACGAAAAATTTGAACACATTATAATTATCATTGCATGTTAAAGCAAGACAAGATATAACTTATATAGAAAGTTGATACAAATTAATATTATTATTTGAAATAATGAGAATAAAAAATATACTAAGCCTTCTCCCACTATAAGTAGGGTTGACTACATGGATTCTTGCTCAAATTCATGTTGAAAGATTCAACTAATTTTTACACTGGTCATCGACTACCTAACGCAACCCTTGCAAGAGTGTGATTTGAAATAATGAGAATAGTAAAAAAATGTAGCAAGATAAACTTCTTCATTAAGCGTGAAGATCTTCATTATAAAAAGCTGAGCCATGAAAATGAAATATATAAATTTTTGATGTACAATGGAACAACTTACATTATGGCGAGAATAAGTTGTATATTACTCATGTGATCATAAATGCCGCCTTGATAATGATAATAATCATGGATTGCCATGTCAGGAATAAAAACAACAAAAAAGAAAGGGGATATATCTTGATAAATTTTGAATCATGACAAATGTTAAGGAGGAACGTGAAGTAGCAAAACCATCATTTTCACATGCTAGGAGAAATACCACCATGATCTATCGGGTCTTTGGCAGATAATGAAAGGGAGAATGGAAAAGGCAGTGTAAGGAATGTGGGAAAATGAAAATAAATGTGTGGGTGACGATTTACAATAACAATCAACATTTGATCTTTCCTATTAGATTTCAAGACTAATATTTTTTTACTCTTTTTTATATTTTATATTTAGTCTTTAACTAATAGGATTACACACACACACATATATACATATTAGATTTGGTATGGCATAGAGTTCTTTGTATACTCTTAATGCCTCAAAATTTTTTGAATAGTATGCCAATATTGATTATTGTACTTATACAAAATAAGTCATACCTAAGCTACTGTCACTAGTCTAAAATAATAAGTAAATACATGAACTTAGTTGTTTTGTATAACTGACGCATGAAGGATCAACATTTCTAACTCATAATATTTTGCAGTCAAACCACTTGAACTTAGTTATGAAGAGGAAGAAAAGAGATTGAATCTCATGGGGGGGGGGGGGGGCAAATGTTGCATATACACGTCACGCATTGACAAGTCACGTCGGTATAGCGTGATACTATGAGTACGGAAATCATAGCGGTGAAGGGTGAACATGATAAGTTATATCAATGGAGCCTAGATATGATTATAAGATTAAAACTAACCACTTTATAAATGTAATAAGTTGGTATGAGAGTATCTTTAGTTGCATGCACATGTTATACTTAGTGAATGCAAATGCTATCTTTCAATGTAAACAAAATGTAGTAACTTTTTAATACATATCCATATACTCTTTTCTACATCTATTTTCTTGCAAATGAATTCAAATAGATGCATGTTAACCTTTTGATGTAATTATGCTATAATTACTTGCACAACAATATTCAGAAAAAATCCTAATCAACCCAAAGTGGTTCTTACATGTATATATGTGAATATGTATGTATTATATGCATATATATATATATATGTATGTACTGTGTATATATAAATATATTGTTACATGTGTATATATATATATATACATGTATATATGTATGGATATAAAATATCGAATCGGATCGAATTATTATCGAACGATTCACTAAATTCAGATTCGATTCATTTGAGAATCGAATCCCAAGGTTAAATTCAAATTCAGTTCATTTGGTTTCGAATTTAACTTTTTTCGAATTTTTATCGAACGAATCATAATCAAATTCGAATGATTCAGTTCAATTAGCAGCCCTATTTGTAGATATTCCAACCAATATACATACACGTACAATGTCCCTCTCTCATCTGAAAACAAATTCGTGGCCAATCTTTATAATAACATTTTTTTGTCACTGAAAAACGACTTACATTCTTCTTCTATTTCCTCGTAAGAATATCTCCCACTATTCATCCTTACGAGACTTAAATATCCAACTTATTAATGTTTGCACCGGAACAAAAAAACCGGACTCGACTTGAAGCAATTGGTGATCCGATGAGGAGCAGATCCTCAATCCAACCGTACGGATTTCTTCTTTGAGAAACCGCCCTTTGTTTCCAGAATAAACACTGAGATAATAGGTTCAATTTCCCGTCGAAGGTAGTTTTCAAAGAATATGGATATTTCCATTCATATCTCATTATTTCACATCATCATGTTCTTATTCCTATCTTTGTTCCACCTTATCTAACTTTATTCCACATTATTCTCACTATTCCTATATTTCCAGTTGAACAGAAAATAAGCCATTATTCTCATTGTTTCTTATCCTTATTCATATTTATTCCCGAATTGAACACCCCCTTAGTGTGTGCATATTGTTTACCTAATACCAAATTTCGGATGTTCCTACTTATTTAATCTTAAAGATCAAAGAAAAGGTTAAATTTGAAATGATTTTTTAGCACCATCCACCTTTTTTATCTTGAAGATAAAATAGTTAGAAGCGTTTGATCAAAAAGAAATTTGATAGGTTTATAGGAAAATATGAATACATTTGATCCATACACTTAGAGCTTCATTAAAAAATGGATTACAGCAGATCTTACTAGTAGCATGATCATACAAGAATTGTAAAAAAAAGACTCATTTGAATAAAATTGAATTTATCTGCTTTATTATTATTTTGTGATTCCATTATATTTGTAATTTTTAAGTAGAATTATGAAATCCTGCTATATATTAAAAATCGTGGTGGGGTAGGCATTATAGCAAGCGTTGTCTACAAATGGGATTTATATATTCGAGTTATAATGGTTGTGGTTTGATATTTGATTTAGAGGATGCGTGGATCTTAATGACATTTGTTTTTTAAATAGAGTTTTAATTCTGCTATTTTAAAAGTTTTTTATATTTGGATTTTAAATTTGAATATTTAAAAGGAAAGAGACAGTTAGTGATTTTTTAGTACAATTGAAGAAACTTTATCAAATTAATATATTAGTAACATCCTGAGCTTAGTTCTCTGTCCGTTAACGAAAAAAACTAGTCATGATAACTTGTTAGAGATGGGTCTAATAGAACATGTTTACATCAACCAAAATATTTAAGTTCAAATTATCAAGTAAATAATCCCCACCACTTATAGTCTACATCGGTACACCCACACTTTCTGAGTTTTAGATGTGAGTTATGTCTTGTGGTTAGGTTGTCATAACAAACTTATTGTGTATTGTTATATTATGCAGCAAAGTTTATGTGTTAACGATTATATGTTGGTCTTTCATGTTTTAAAGAATCATATATATAATTACATTCATAACCTCGGGTTAATTGCCACCCAATTTTTCGTTAACCATGACGGTATCCGTTAAAAATTTTACATTTTACACCCAAATTTCTCTTTATTTATGAATGACTCCTCCCATTCTTCCCCCAACCTCCGACTCCGACCATACAACCCCGTCCCTCTGTCGTCGTCCTCTCACCGGAAGCCCGACCCCCACTTCCCCGACCTCTTTCCCCAAGTGAGCCTCCACCAGGACCTCGGATGGGCTGCAAGCTCTACCCCACCGACCCACCACCTGCAATGCCCCCCTCCCCCTTGTGGAAAACTTGGCGTCCCCAACAAGCTTCTCCAGCTCGTCAAGCCCCCAACCTTCGCCTCCCCTCTTCAGCCTGAAGCTCCTCACCCTAGCAAGCAGTGATCCCCTACCGTCACCACCACTAAAAGCAACCCCCCCCCCCCCCCCCACACCCCCGGAAGGCCCCCGCCAAGCCGCAAGCTTTTTCTCCCCTCGATCCCCATGTCGCTTCTGCTCGTCAAAGCAAAGCCCCCCATGCCTGCAAGCTCTCCACCCCAGCAAGCTTCTCCCATCTAGAAGCCTCCACCGCATGCAAGTCCCACCCGATCCCCCCGACCACCGCCTGGAACCTCCCCCCCCTCCCCCCCCCCCCCCCCCCCCCCCCCCCCCCCCCCCCCAACCCCCCTCCAAAGGATAGGGAGAGCTAGAGTTGATCGGTGGGGTTCGGGGTTGCTGGAGGAGGAAGGAGCGTTGGGGGAGGAGGAATAGGGAGTTGTTGGAGGAGGGGGATTCTTTTTCTTTTTAGTTTTGATTTAATTTTAATCGTTGGATTGATGCTAGGTTACATTAACTCGATGGTTTGGTTAGGATTGACAGTTAAAACTAATAGAAGGTTATAGATGTGAGGCGGAGTAACTAGTCGGGGTTTCTCATGTAATTCATGATTATCTCGGATACCTGAGGTAATTAGGGAATTACTCATGGTTATGGATGTAAATATCCCATCTTATATTATTTAAGATGTGATTACATTTTGCTAAAGTTCCAGTCTGAAATCATAATTTTCCTATATGTAAGCCTAATTTATTTGGCTTTCTTGATTTTAAGATGCATCGTACACTATAATAAAATTGTAAGTGATGTATTTATTATATTGATAAATTTATTATCGTTTATATTATACTCATCTTGTCAATACAGCACAGTAAAACGCGCGGGGTATGCACTGGTTAATGTAGTAACACATGAAACGTGATTGTCCATGCGAAGCATTGCTTCGTATTTGACCTATTCTTGTATACTGAACTATCACAGTCTTCGGACATGGAATGGTCAAATAAATAAATATATATTAATTAACTAATAGTACTTAAAGGACGAAGAAAAAGAGTTAATCATATATGGAGATGCCACTGAGGACTGACTGACCGTCCAAGACGACGGTCAGAAATGGCATTACAATTTAATGGATATATGAAGTTGTCCATCCATGTGGAAGGCAACATCCACTTATTATTCTTTAATACTTATACAGATTATTAAACCATGACAACTACGTAGAATGTTCCATGGAAGATGTGTCATCGTTTCCGATATCAATTGGCGAGAAAAGTCCTTCCTCTTTTGTCCAATTCTTTTCAATTGCAAGTTGATACTTTATATGCTATAGAGTATAGACCATTCAATGAGAGAGAGGAAGATGCACTTAGGTACATGTGGATGTGCATGTTTGACTGGTTATATATGTTAAAACTTCTTCAATGGGTGCCATGTTCAACGCGAATCGTTCTTGACGCCGATCTTAGTTACTATACATAATTGGTATCCATAGTTGCAATATTTATAACAACAAATATTATTCGTGTCGAAATCACAATTTACTTGAATTTTGTGAATATTATTTGTATCAATGTCGCAATTTGTACTTGACCGGTGATATTTCCATTGCCATACATTGCTAACGATGATTCATATATGATATATAAACGATTATTTGTCGTCCTTGTCCTCGAATTTGTATTAGTTGCCACTAATTCCAATACGGACTTTGGTAACAATTTTGCAGAAGGAAATCAAGGTGAATAATTCATGGACAAGATAATTTTTAACGACGTATCTTGACGATGGGTGGGATTATTTTTAGCTCATAAGTTGAGTACATGATAAAAATTTCTGACTCATTCCACTCCATTAAAAGCTTTGATCAATGATCTTCTCATAGTTGATGGAGATGGCGGGCAGCATTTTTTTCATTCTTTGTTATTCTACATTGTTCGTTTCTTTCTCCTTACCCACCATCCTTGCTAGGATTGCTTTACATTTCATTTTTTGGGAGATCTAATTATGTAAATTCCTTTAAAAGGTTAAATGCAATCTACCCAATGTGTGCCTTGCTCAAAAAAAAAAGTGAGCCTCTTATCCTATTCGATCAGCTTGTTGAGTTCTGACCTATTTTGTGTGTGTTCACGATAAGAGGTTCTAAGTCGAACTTATTCATGAGTTTGAGTTTTCCTAACTCACATGCTTATATTTTTATAGAGATAATGGGAAATATATACGTAAAGGGGTAAATTACTATAAATCCAATTTTATTGTCTTACTTAAATGTTAAAAAGTAACATTTTCGTGCCTTGTTGTAGAATTTCTTGTAAACTGATTTAATACTTATATGATCTAAGACTAGAACAAAAAAATGATCAACTTAATTTCGCTACTTAGATTTAAACAAATTTTAAAAATAATATGCCGCATTAATGTATGACATTGAAACTATATGTATAATTCATGCACTTTTACGTGATTTACTTGAGCTCGACACCTTAAGCATGCTTGACTCACCACGCTTATCGGGTTTATTTTGCGAGGCAAATTTGGAGTTTCTGGCTCAATGTGTTGGATGGGCTCCCCTCCTTGTGGGAACTAATCCATATATAGGACATTAGTAGTCCGATTTGAAAAAAGAAAAATCAAATTGTAATTGGAGGAGATTAATTACTTTTTAGGAATAAGAGCAATATTTTCTTGATCCTTTTGGAAGTAGGAGTCAATGTTTTCTTATTTTCTTATCTCCATGGAGTATAAATAGAGGGTATGAGGGTGAACACTAAGATCATCCCAACACAAGCTCTCCTAACACAAGAAAGAAATAATAAGAGAGAGAGAGAGAGAGAGAAGAAGAAGAAGAAGAAGAAGATTAATGGTTGTTGCCAAGTTTGGAGGGGAAAATATTTGGAGCAGTTCTTCTCCAACATCTACCATACAGTTTGGTGACGGATTTATCATTTGGTGATATCTCTACTCTTTACTATTCTCCATTATTTGGTAATGTGTAGCACCTAATAGAGGGTTGACCTTTTGTAAGCCCATCACGAGAGATTACTTTGATTATAGTTCTTGGTTTTGGGTTGCGATCAATTTCGTGGTTTTTCTCCTAACATTGAGGGTTTTCCACGTTAAAAATTCTCCGTTCATCTGTGCTTAATTTTCTACAGTTGAAATATTTTTTTGAACTTGTAGTGATATATCGTGCAGTATCTGCTTATCAACTTTTGTAAATTTTCATGATTCGATGTATATGGAGAATCCGTTCTCAACAAGTGGTATCGGAGCAAATATGGTTGATAAGATGGAGTACAACACCAATAGGATGATCAACCAGAATGGGACCAAATGCAGTTTGTGGGAAAATAGGATGAAAGATCTTTTATATGTGACGTCCATCCATCTTTCGATTTTCTCCATCCAAAAGTCTGATGCAAAATCGGATGAAGAGTGGGAGTTCGAGCACGAACATATTTGTGATTTTGTCAGATAGTTTGTGGATGAAAATATGTACAAGCACAATTAGGAAGAAAAACATGCATAAAGTTTATGATTGAAACTTGAGATTTTGTATGCCTCCAAGATGGGAAGCAATAAGTTGTTTCTTCTCAAAGACACTTGTGAACTTGATATTCAAGGAGGGAAGTTCCTTGCTTAATTTTTTGAATGATTAACAAGGTGTAATTAATATAGGACATGTTGATTACAACAATTTAAAGACCGTTAAAATAATGTGTTCTAGACTAGGGGTCTCTATTTCTGATGAAATTGGAATGACATATAGGAGGAATATATAGATGAATATACATGACGGTATTTTTCGGAAAAGTAAAAAAATTTGGGAGTTATAGGCTCGGGTGCATGTAGAATTACGTGCACCTGGGTGCATACTCCCTATCCTCAATATATAATGACGATATTATTCGTTGTGAAATGAGTTTTCGTACTCAAAATTAGCAACAGATATCATATCTATCGTTATATCTTAGCAATGGTCCACGTAGCGACGCTTATCTGTTGCTATTTTTCAAAATATCCACTAATCGTCATTATTTTTTTAGTTCACAATTTAACGATGATTAATTAGAAGTTTGAAAAATAACAACGGATAAACGTCGCTATGTGAGCCGTTGCTAATGATATAACGACAGATACGATATTCGTTGCTAATTTTTAGTACGAAAACCCATTTTGCCATGAATAATATCGTCATTATATATTTAACAACGGCTAATTTAGTGACAGTGTTTTTCAAAACGGTCACTATAACTCAATTTTTTTACAGTGAATGAATATATTTGCTTTAAACATGAGCGATCTTGATGCGACAAGGCAGAGACAAACATCTCTACATCCACGAAAACTACCATGCTAAGATGATAAGGAGAGGAAAGATTGAAAGCTCACCAACAATTCACCCGTAAAAGTCCCACAAACGGTGGTGCAATGAGCTATACAAGATGCGGTACTGCATTAAATATCCCTCATCGAATATTTACTAGTAAGGTAAAATAGCCTTCGGATTAGACTGATGTGTACGTTCGTATCCGCACATGCCCTCAATTAAAAACCATCACCTACGTCGAGAGAGTTGGATGCCAATTTCAGGAAGAGCATTTAAGGCTGTATTTACCCTAGCAATTGTAAATGTTTTTCTTACGTACGTATGCATGCTACACGCAATTTGCATGCAACCGTATTTATACCATTATACTTAGCGTCGTAATTAAAGCTTGGGAACTAACTATGTTTCAAGCATCAGATACCTCACATCAAGACAGAAGCATGTGCGTAATATCTCTACCAATATCCAAATCAAATCAGAACTATAGGTTGATTCTGCATGTCCCAGTAATCAATGTATTCTGGTCTTAAGCAAGAACTTATTTAATACACTGGGATTTCCCGTACGCACGTCAGATATATGGATCGTACAAAATATTTTTTTTGACAATTAAAATGTAACGTAGATATATAATACATCAGCACCTCAATTACTTGCTGTCCTTAATTAATATACGTATCGACTTGTTCCTAACAAACCCTAATTAGGATTAAAACGGATCCCCCAATTTTGGCCCCATTACCCTAATTGGGTAACGATTAACTAACTTCCCTCCATAACAAATCTATATCACATCAGACCATCAGATCGTTCCAATTTGATAATTATCATTAGAAATAAAAGCGTAAAATTTGATAGTTTTGACTACCGGCGATACGATTACCCGGGTCACGAAAGGATCCGTTTAAGTGATCCGTGGTGCTTAAGATTGTTCGGGTCGAGATTAGAGACGATCCCAACACCTGTAATCACAATCAGGAGATTCAGGACCCTTTATTTCACTCCTAATCAGACGAGGAGTAGCTTAACCTCCCAATCTTAAATTGGTTCCGGCTCCAAGTAAAAACAGCCCCTCCCTCCCATCGCAACCGTCCGTTCCACCCAATCACGACCAGCACACTCATTCAAAGCCCCCCATCGGACGGCCAGAAACCCTCCACTCCTTCCACCATCGTCCTATATATAAACCCCACGTCCCCTGTCCATCCTCACACCACCACCACCCTCTCCTCGTCCCTCCACCGCCTCATCCGCCACGATCTTCAGCTTCTCCCCTCTCGTGAATGGTGGCCTCCTCCCCGTCCCTTTCTTCGTCACCGCGCATCCCCTCGGCTGCGCTCGCCGCCTCCTCCTTCGCGCTCCGCATGCACGGCTGGCACTACCGCTGCCTCGGCCTCGATCCCTGAACGACCATCTCGCCCTTTCCCGTCCTTCGATCCGATCTAGATCGACCCACCTCGGGGAACACCCTGATTTCGCGGTTTTTCTTAGCTATCTTTCGATCTTGCGACCATGGCGATCCACGGAAAGAAGGACGGGACGAAGGCCGCTCGGTTCCTGGTTTCGGTGGGTATAGTGGGTAGCTCCGGGCCGATCCGGTTCGTGGCCAGCGAGGGTATCACGGCGGCGGTGCTGGTGGAGAGCGCGCTCGCGCAGTACGCGCGCGAGGGCCGGAGGCCGGTGCTCGGATCCGATCTCAAGGGCTTCGTCCTCTTCCGGGCCAATGCCGGATCTGACGGTGAGGTTCCGACGTTTTTCGCTTGTCCTTGATTTCTAGGTCGTTTTTTTCCTTTTTCATTTTGATTTGAAATTCAAGCAAATCGAGATCGAAAATAGTTTGATTTGTGAGCCGTTTTTGTTTTTTCTAATTTCTTTATCTCCTTCATTTTTCTGTTAAAAGATGGGTTTTATCGATGGAAAAAGTCTTCTTTATGGGAATGAATTTGATTGTTCGAACAAAGATTTCGAGCAATCTGTTGCTTTTTGCGTTTTTTATGGTAACGGTCGGATTATCCGGAGAGTTCGGACGCACAGAAACATATGACATTCGTGCAATCCAGATCGAGAGCAGAGCATTTTTATAATACTAATTATTTTTTATTATTCTTTGCTTCCTCCGAAGTTGTTTAAATAATAAAAAATTAAAATATCTAAATTTAGTAAAATATTGGTAACATAATATGTGACTCTCTTTTGCTGCTCTCCAAATTTGGAACATGAATTTTAACTCAGTTACCCACTGATCGCAGCTTTGAACCCCTGGGACACGATCAGCGCAAGCGGTGGCCGGAACTTCCTCCTGTACAAGAAGGAGCTCCTCCACCCGGCCGTGCCCGCATCCAGTACCACCATCGATCCACCGCCCCTCCGCAGGAAGGGAAGCGGAGGCTTTCTCAAGTCTTGGTTCAGTTTGCTGAAGATCTCCTCTCACAGACACAAGGTCGCCGACGACATGGCTGGATCCCGTCGTGCCTCTGCCATCCTCACATCTTCCTACTAGTTTTGCTTAGTTCACCAGCAGTCCCTTCTTTTCTCTGCTATCTGTTTCCATCTTGATCAAGTAGTTGAGTAAGTATTATTTTGTTTAATAACTAGCTTTTTCGTGGAATAATCTACATCTTGGAATATTCGTAATGTTATTATAGTGATTTAACT
Source organism: Ottelia alismoides (assembly GCA_037367405.1). Classification (NCBI taxonomy): domain Eukaryota; kingdom Viridiplantae; phylum Streptophyta; class Magnoliopsida; order Alismatales; family Hydrocharitaceae; genus Ottelia; species Ottelia alismoides. The sequence continues at coordinate 137,602 of JAZKJV010002068.1, forward strand.
TTGAAATGTGTGGTTAATATTGGTTGGAGAGGGCATAGCCCCATGTTAATGTCAGAATCATGTGCCTGCAAATAAAGGATGCAGTGTCCTCTCTCCTTGCGAAGAAATTTCGACCGCACAATTGTTCACGAACCTTTAGATGGCGCGTAACATATGATAAAAATATAGCGAAAAATAACTGTTACATGGATCGTTCGATAGTGATCAGATGGTCTAGATCACTCTGCAGGCCTTAGTGGGGAATTAAGAAATGATACAAGCCAATCGATCAACGTTGACTAAGCATGTGACTATTTTTCGCCTATCACGGTCTTTGATATTTCGTTAATCGATGTGACACTGGAAGCTCGCGACTACGTGTTGATGTGATGTCAGACATATTAATTTCCCAGAACTTTCAGCTCTTAAGTTCGAAGAACAGAGACTATGGCATTATTTTAAAAAACGATTGTTTTCACTGTGCCCCTCAAGATTCTACAATTAAAGTTATACCATTATCGTCTTTACAATAACACTTATGCCCATGTTTGTTTACAAAATTCACAATTCTATCCCTCCCATTATTATACTCATGCTCCTAATTAGGGGTGATCACGGGGCGGGTACCCGACCCGTTCAATCATAATCGGACCCGACCTATGATTATCGGATCACGGGTCAACCTGACCCGTTGTAATGGGCACTCACTTCTAACGGGTACTCGAATTATCTGAATGGGTCGCGGGTACCGTTCATATCACTTCCAAGGGAAAAACAATTACAAATGCACTTTACAAATAGTATATTCTCTCGTTAAAAATGAGAAATCATAATTTGACAGAGGGAATCATATCTCTCACTCGCTGCTTCATGCAGCTAATGACTTTGTCCTGCTCACAATTTCGGCAGATGCATCATGATATGGAAACAATAATTACGAACAGAGACGTAAATTATGGATATCCAACCGAAATCCTAAGTTCCTAACGAATGAAATTCACCTCAAAGATGATCTTGCAGGTGCGGAATATGGCGGTCTTGTGGGCGGCAGGAGAAGCGACGAGGAGGAACCACATGAAGCTGTGGAGGAAGTTGATAGTCGTAGAGGTACCATGGCGGAGGTGGAGACGAAGTGGACGACATGTTTCGAGGTGCGAAGCAACATGTAATGTGGACGACATGTTGGATGAGTTATGAGATGGGTTGACCCATGGTTATCCGTGGATCATTGGATCGGAGCCCCGTATGTCACGGGTCAAATAAGGTTGGATACCCGATCCGATGTGATTCTTTGGATACCAATTGATTTAGGGTCGATCCATACGATTCAGGTCGAATAACCATGAAATTCGTGAACCATGCACAACCCTACTCCTAATTTGCCTTATCTAAAGGACAGATTGTGAATTTTACAAGTAGACAGGGACAAAAGTGTTATTGTAAAAATAATAAGGGTTTAACTGTAAATGGAGAATCGCGGAGGGGCGCGTGTAAAAGCCCAAAAAAGCATTAGTATGAAGTGTTTATTAGTTATGTTTAACCGGTGTTTAAAGCTTTGCCTCTTTTCTGGAGAATTGCTTCTCAGTGTGAGATTATAGAGATTTTAATGCTTATGCCTTCCGAAGAATTTCCAGTAGCACTTTTGCCCCCATAATTCTTTAGCAACTACACTAGGTACCCTTTTACTCTTTCAAATTTACAGTTGTGCCCTTTTATATTTACAGTTGCACACTTTATATTCATGTAAGGGCAATACTGTTACTTTCAATAGAATTCTTATTCTTATTCCTATAGCAGGGGTCTCGACCGAACCATTAATTTTTGTTTTCGGATTCATGACCGCTGCTCCCCTCCTTCCAGTTTTGTCCAATACATCACCGCTGCCATTCCTCAGTTACTGTTGCCCTCTATCCATACGCATGGCAAAACCACGTTATCCCGCCACCGTCCATCAATAAATAGTTTAATACCCGTCGGCCCGTTCGAAACATGTGCTGCGCCTTAATCTCAATTAAATTCTATCGTGACTTATCTGAAATGAATTAAAGGATCTATTTACCTTCAAATTTTTCAATGGGTTAAAAACAATAGGTCTAGACAAAGACTGGATTCACTACACCAAAACGTCTATACTTTTTTGTTTTGAATCCAACGTTATATTTTTTATTGTAAAATATACAACAGTCAATATTATCTGTGGCAATTATTTATGATGTTTAACAAAATATAACTGTTATTCTATCACAAATGAAGTTACACTGCAACAAAATAGACTTGCGGTGACTAATATTTTGCAATCCTTGAATATATTATTTATTGTTAAACATAGAGTGAAAAATAATATCAGTTATGAAGGCGATGTTTCATAACAACATGTCTTATTCTTCCCAATTATAAATTTAACAATTTGACGATATAATGACTAATCGGTGATATGATCATGTGATTTTTGACGATTTTGCTCGATAGATACCAATCTTCTGCTATATAATATGGTAATTTGTGTTAAGGTGGATATCTGATCTATTACTATAGTATATATCTGATTTATTACTCTAGTATATAAAATATTCAATTATGAAGGTAATGGTTCATAGCAACATATATTATTTGTCATAATTATAAATTTACAATTTGATGATATACTAACTAAGTGGTGATCTGATCACATGGTTGTGGATATTTTTCATGATAGATTTGATGAATCTCCATTTCATCACTTTTATTCTTTCATTTTGGAAACCAGTAGAAACCTTAATTTTTATAGCCTAATTATTGCATTTTGTGATCTATTTTATTTTTACCTCAAACAATAAACACTCTATATGAATATTATCTATAAAAATACAAAGAAAAATATGAAAATCATTTAAAAATAATGCACAATGTGCTCGGGATAACAGAATAAAATGTCGTAAAGAAAATTTTACAAACATGTGTCTTCTCCATACAAAATTGAAATTGACCAAACTTACCTTTATTGTTCATAAAATTAAATTATCTATTTAATGAAGTAGTTTCATTCAAGTTGGAGTTAAGATGCAAAAGTTAGCTTTTGGACCCTCATTGTGCAATATACTTGTATAAAATATTCAATATATTTATTCTTTACAATTTTTAAATTCTTGTATTTTTTATAATCTTGTAAATTGTATTGAAATTACATGTAAATAATAAAATTAAACTAAAACCATGGAAATATATTAAAATAAATAAAGGTATATACATGTAAAACATATCTATAATACAACTATATAATATGCATATATATTTATTTAAATAACTAAATAAACTCAAACAAATAAATTTAAAATATATTAATATGTATTTAAATAAATTATAAAGATATAAATTATGTATATAAAATAATAAAATATACAGCACAACATAAAAATAAAATAGGCTAAATACAGGTCTATATACCTATATACATATATGTAAATATTAAGCTATAATAAATTAACTTGTAAAAATAAATAAAAATATCCTAAAACTACTACATGAAATTACAAACATATTGCATGTTTTAACAAAAAATAATAAATTTATTTAATATTTTTAAATGAATTAATAAGGGATAATCCCATTTTCTGGTTGGTCCACATGGAGCAACCCGGACCTAGCATTAGTTGAATGCCCAGTCAACTATACGCCCATGCGTCTCCTTTCCATCAGACCTTGTGACTCCCAATCCTTCTCCAATTTTTTGGTCCACCTCTATGTCGCCTTCCTCCACGAGACCTTCACCCATCACCAACCCTATCATCCTTAAACTCCGCCCACATCTTAGCTCTCACCAATCATCATCCTTCCTCCCACCATCTTCTTCCCCCTTTTGCCCTTCACCATACCTTTAAATATTGACACCGACTTCCTTCCCCCTTTTTATCCTCGTTCTTAGATTTTAACCCCAATAGGAGCCCATAGATCGAGTCGCTCGGTGATAGAAAGTGACTCTCTATCCTTGTCATCATGGATAAAGGAGAAGGTAGTGCGATCCAAGCTTCACCGACGAACCTTCGGTGATCTTCCTCTGCTCTAGGTAATACGCATGTTTGAGCTTTTGAGGTTAGGTTTTCTTAATGCTTTCAGTCCATTAGATAAGGTTTAACTTTAATTTCATTAATATGTCTTTATTTATATTTAATTTTAGAAATTAAAATCGCTGCAGCACTAGGCTCCAGCTGCAAATTCGCATGTGTTCGAATGTAATCCAACTCCCCTCCACCATCATTCAATCGCCCATTCGCTTCTCCATCTTTCCCCTTTTGTTTTTCATCTTAGATCCTGCAAGGATCTGAGCTCCTAAGGTCTCTCCTTTGCCTCTCGCCTGAGCTCCCTCGCCCCTTCACTCCATTATGCGTACAACTTCAAGAGAGGGAATATTTCGACCCTCTCACTCTTTTTAACATTTTGTGTATGGTCCCAACCCTTAGTGAATCAATTGGACACCTCCCGAAGCTCAACACAGCGCTTTAAGTGATCTGAAACTCTAGGGTCCCTTCGATGGACAGTAGATCCTTTTAAGCTTCCCTACAGACACGACGATGTCCAAGGAGCATTGAGCGAGCGTCGACATGGAGATTAGTGGTCAGAGGATGGAGATTTGAGCAATCTAAGTAAACTAGGGAGGTGTTCTTGAGCGTTCTTCTTGGTCATCCCCCTATCGTGCGATCAAGGGTGCAACCCATATCTATTCTGGGCCATAAAAAGCAAAGCAAAACGAAGCATCCTGCAATTATTCATCACACAACATGGAGCTAGCACAACCGCTCGATCGTGTGACTTAAGTGGGTAAATATCTTGGGCCCCCCTCATGCACTTTTGTATTATAGATAAGTCTTGTAAATATTTAGTTAAGTTTAAAAGTGTTGTAAGAATTACGAATGGATCCTCCTGTTGTATATTGCATATAGGTCTAATGCCAGTGCACCTCACGTGGCAGCCCACGTGAGGTGGGAAAGTTACAAGGATACCCTGTTGGGTTCCTCTATTTATGTTTAGTCCTTATAATAGTATAATAGTGTTAAACTTTGGGTGTTTTTGCACGGAAAACCTCAGACGTTATTTCTATCGCATAAACACCCCTGCTAGTAATGTAATTTATTTTGTTGTCTGTTTAGTTGTATTAGATAGCTTATATGATTGTAAATTCTTGGAAAAGTCATTGTAGGTGCTTAATATTGTGCTTGCTCATGCCACATTTTTATTTTTGCACTAACTCACTTTTTTCATTTATTAAAAAGCAAAAGAATCCTACTAGTTCCTTATATAGCTATAAAAATAAAAAATATAAAATTTTATTTAAAAATTCCAAAAATTTTATATATTATATATAAACATATAATAAAATTTTAGATTAAAAAAATCACAAATAAAATAAAATAAAAACCTTATAATTGAAAACCTCTTCTAATCCTATAAAAATTAGCAAAAAGTCTATAAAATCCAAAAAAATTATCTTCTATTATATATTTTTGTATATTTTATATAGTATAGTTTTGGGAAATTTTGACATATATCTATTTTTAAAACCATAAAACATTAAGCCTATTAATATATTCCCTATTTTGATATATAAAATCCATTAAAAATGCATAAAAATAGAAAAATAAATGAAATTACACAAAAATAATGAAAATATCTTAAACAAAATACATTTTATTTTATAATTTTTGAGTGTATATAACTATTGTTATAAATATAAAACCCTATATAACTTATATATAACACCACTAGATATTACTTGTTATATATATTATTAATTATAAATACATATAAGTATTTAAAATCCTAAAAAATAAAAAGGACAATATTTATTTTTTATCTTGAATTTAATATTTATAATATATAACATATATAGTACTTATAGTGTACACATTATCATATATATAAACTTATTATATCTTAAAAAGGAAAATAGATTAAAAATCAGAAAAATAAAAAAGAAATAAAATTATAAAAATTTAAAATCATAAAAAATATAATAAAAATCTATAAAAATAATATAATTAAAGACCCACAAAAATAAAAAAGCCAAAAACTACAAAATATTTATTGTTTAATTTTCATTAATTAATAATAAATACCTATTCCCATAGCTCACAGTGGTTTGACCCCTACACTTGCTTTCTATAAACATTTATCTACATGGTATAATAAATTTCACCCTCACAATTTTCATTATTTATTCAAAGACTGTGGGTTGATTGTTGATTTGCTTGATTGGTTATGTGTTGAGTACCGTGAGAGCGAACGACACAAGGATGTATGATCCAACCTGTCGGAAACTGTATGCCCTGCAAGATAAGGCGTCAGACACCCCATCGCCGATCTCTCAATCAAGACCCCAATTTTATGTTATATAGTACGATGATCTATGTTAGGTTCTATATCTTTTCTACTAGGGGGAGTAATGTGTACATCCTTCTCTATCTTCTTCCATCATCTGATCTCTTTTCTTCTTTTCTTCTTTTCCATTTCTATCTTCTCTATCTACCGAAAAGGTCTCGCCCGTTTTTGTTAGTCTTCTATACTTAGGTCGTATTTTGTCCTAAGTATAGGGGGTGTGCACCTCAAGTCATTCTATTCTTTGATCCTCTCCATAGTCTCCTCTTCCTGTCTATACTTAGGGATATCTTACCTTAAGTATAGGGGGAGACAGTCAGAGTACGATCTGTTTATTCCCACCCTTGACCCTCCCTGCCTTGTGTACAGTCTGTTATACTTAGGATTATTTGATCCTAAGTATAGGGGGGATGGTCGACTTCTCATTTGTTCATCTCTTATTCGTTTATTCTTTAGATTTTTCTATACTCAGTACGAGTTATGTCTTCTCTTTTCTCTCTGATTTATGAGGACATAACTCAAGCTAAGTATAGGGGGGTCGTATATACTATGTATATAAGTTCGCCATAACTCGTACTTTTGTATTTTCTTAATAAATAGGGCTAATTACACTTATAAAGTTCATTAAAAATCTTAATAAAAATATGTGACTATTCCTTAAATTCTTTTTATATTTAATGATTAATAAATCAGGTGAAAATATTTTTTGCAAAATGTTTGAAACATAGTTTGAAAATATTCGTGAAAAATCTTTTGAAAACTATTTTGAAAACATTTTGTTACATGTTTCCAACCTTTGTAAAAACATTTTGATTGTAAAATTATTTTCTTTGTGTGAAATAAGATGTTTGGAAAATGATTTGCAAATGGTTTGAAAAATGGTTGCAAAAATAGTTGAAAAATCTATATACTGTTTGGAAAACCATTGCAAAATGATTTTCAAATGTGTGTACATGTTTGCAAATTTTTTGTAAAAATTATTTTGGACTATAGTTTTCAAACTTGTTTGAAAAACCTTTGTCAAATAAGTTTGAGGAATATATACATCTCAACCAAAATTCTTTATGTATATGCCTATAAAATCGACCACTTACCCTTGTAAATTCTTAAAATCTAATTCTTGTAAATAAAAGATGCATCCCCGTGTAAATATTTGTACCTAGTTTTTGGCCAAAACCTTTTTGTTTTCAAAAATCCCAAAAACTTTTGCAAAATTAAAATACCAAAAACATTTGAAAAACCTTTTTGAAAATCTAAAAAAATGCATATGCATCATCTTCTCAAAAACCCATAAAAAGTTCAAAATCTTTGAAAATTGCATCACAAAAAGATTTTATGCATAGCATTCGCATAACATGAGCATTTTTCGGATTGAGTTTGATAGTTGAACGAGTCTAAGTAAAATCCGAAGATTGGAGCTTGGATGGACCTTAAATCTACCTAATTAACAGGAACCTTATAGGAGCTGGAATTGAGGTACTTCAGGTCTAGTTGACTTAGTTCTTTGAGGATCACGAAACTGGGTTCAATGGATTCTTGACTGCCTAAGTAGAGTATTTTGGAGCACACACACGACTCTTGTTGATAATGACCTAACTTGGACACCTGCACCTTTCACTTGGCTCAACTCTGATGGAGTGGTGAGGGGGTGGATTTGCCAGTATGAGACGCACACAAGTGGAAACATTTGTCCTCCTATAGGGAGGGAAGTGCACCCCAACCCATCGGGTGATGATGAGTTTTGAGGACAGGAAATCGTGGGTTGCAATAAAGCTTAAAAAGAGGGATAGTCTACTGGCTCAAGAGGAAAAACTCCCTATGTAAATTCTACTATATATAGTATTCAAAAAAAAGTCAAAAATAAAAAAAAAACAAAAACTCCAAAAAAGTGGTCAGGCTACAAAAATAAAAATGCCTGCCGGAGTGTACATATGTGTATAGTCAAATAAGCAAGCTTGAGCTTCAAAGTCAAATCATGTGAGCCTGCAGCTGGATGACTTGGCTACACTGATCTTGCATCCTAGGATAGGTAGCTACACTGGCTACCGTCCATTCTTCTCTTCACCCCCTCCACTTGAGCCGGTTGCCACCTGAACTTAGAAGGGAATACCTTGCTCCTCGAGGAATGAGTTGTTGGATTGGGGAATCATTGGGTTGTCATATTAGAGAAGTTAGTCTCTTTGTCATTTCAGTTGGGGAGAGCCACCATTACTTACACTGTACAAGTCAGATTCATAGTCATAAGGGTTTGCGTATGACTTGAAATATTTCTGACATGGCTATTGAGGAGACTTGAGCAGAGTTTTGGGATTCTCGAAGGCTGTTGGATTTCAAATCCGATTCTCATTAAGGTTCCTCCAACATTAAAATTCCAAAGGCCCGACTTAATATCCAAACTTTGATTTTATGAAGACCAGTTTGATAATTAAACTTAATCCAATTTTCTTCTTTTTCTTTTCTTTGTTTTTCTTTTCTGCACTTATTGCATAAGTGTTTGCTAGGGACTAGCAAAGGCAAGTATAGGGAGATGATGAATCTACGTTTAATCATCTTTATTCTATCATTTTGGCCTTAAAAACCCTAGTAAAAGCATGTAAATAGTGTTAATTCATGCATTTTATCATCCATTTATTATTGTGTAAATATTGTATAAAATACGGTTTTTAAAGCTAAAATTATAGAATAAAGAAAAGAAAAGAAAATTAATAAAATATTATAAATATTTTTATGATCCGAAACCCCGAGACCTAGGCATCTCGATGACTAGGTCAACAAAGAATAAAGTAGGGGGAGATAAGGGCCAAAATACAATAAAAATACCTTTTATTTAATTCAGTCTTTATTCATTCTGGGACCTATTTTTGGTTCCACTTTTTACACCACAAATAAAAAAACTTTATCATGAAAGTTGTAGATAATTAAATAAAGAAAAATATAAAATTTATTTCATACAAAAATATTGTATAGGATAAAAAGTTATGATCTGAATAAAATTCCAGAATCCTAATTTCCCAGACCTGTATCTCTCAAATAAAAACTCGAAATGTATCAAAATCACCTTTAATTGTATATATCTTTTTATAAGCTATTTAATGAAGGTGATTTCATATTTTTTGGAGTTACGGTTTGAATGTTGAGTTTTGGACTCCACTTGTATACTTATACCGATTAAAATATTCATTTTATTTCTTACTCATTATTTTATAAATTTATATTTTTATAATTTTGTAAATATTATTTGTAATATATGTGTGTAGTAAAACTGAAATAAAAACATTCATAAAACACAAAAATAAAATACTTGTATACAATACCTAGGTATAATACCTATAACTATACCTATTCATTGCCTGAAAAGGTAACTTGTATTTTTATACCTCTAAAAATAAATAAAAATCATCATAAAATACTTTATAAAATAATAAATATTTTTTATTTTATAACCTAAAATTAATAAAATCAATTAATATTTTTTACTAATTTTTGAAATATTTTCCAGAGGTTTTTCCTAGTTGGTTCACGTGGACCAACCAGAGCGCAGTGCCAGTTGACCTCGGTCAACAACACTGCCACCCCCTGCACCCTGTCAGAATGTGTTTTGGCCCCATTTCTCGGAATTTTGGGGATCGCATCGTTCACAATTTCACCTCGGGCCCTTCTTGACTTTTTCTCCCCATATATCCACCATATACGCCCATATTTTGTATCAAGGATTTGATCGTTGATTCTTTGGTTACACCTCGATCTTCATGCTGTCTCGTCCACTTTTCTGACCAGCCTCTGCCACTCCTTTCAGAGCCTTGTTTTTGTCTATTTTCGTAGATTTTTCAAGGTCAAATCATTTACCATCTCATATCGATTCCTTCATGACTTTTGATCCTCATCCATTGCTCTTACACGCCCAAGCTTTGCTTTGGGGATTAAATCCACGATGCGCTCAATATTCTTCAATATTTGAGCCCCGTCAACCACCTATACAAAAACCTCCCCTCTTCCAAATTCGAATGTTGAACCCATTTTGACCGAGCTTGGACCCTTGTTTGGTCGTGCTCTGGACAGGAGAGGTGACATCTCTCCTCCGCCCCCCTCTCGCAAGGTCCGGCGACGTCTAGTGGCGCTCCACCCATCTTCGGTGGCCCGCACCGCCGTGAGGTACCATCTCGCGGTTTTTGACCGCTTGAGGTCTATTTTCTTCACTTTCTTCTTGCGTTTCGGGCGTAGATATCATCCGAGATCATTTCCCGCATTTGATTCCGCACCTTCTTCGTTAACACCAACACAACCCCACACCCTTCGGACAAAGCTTGGCTGGAGGAGCAACTCCTCCATCTCACCCATTTTTACAGAACTGCACACTAATCATTTTGTTTGTACCTAACGAACAGGTCGAGACAACATTCTCGAGCCCTTTGATTTCGCAGGTATTGAGCAGGCCACGCACAACCACCTAGAAGGTATATCGAGCTCGTCGGAGGAGGAGAACGCCGCCGCCCGCACACCTAGGTAGTCCCATCTCCTGCTGTAGAGAATTGAAACGAAGGGGAGGGATGGACGCTACAGTTGCCGTCCATCTTCCCCTCTCCTTTGATCTATACCGTCCACGTCACAAGGGACATCAACCGTCCAATCGGCCTGCATCAACGCTCATCCACGCATGCCATGTGGATAAGTGGTGAATTTTGCATTCATACCCTCACAATTTTGGATTATTTCAGGAAGTTTTCGCACTTTTTGAATTGCAGTTTCGTACTACTATTGCTTCTGCGCCCCTGTGTTGTAATGGCTATAATGCATTCGTCTGAACTCAGTTTTTTGTGAGACATTTTTTGTTAGAAAGTTGTTTAAAAGTTCTACATCATATCCAAATTTCAAAATTTTTTGATATACGAACTATGTATGGCAAATTTATGAATTCAGAGTACTGATTGGGCTTGTTTTGTTGATAACGCTTTAAATACTCAATATCACTTACTCATTTTTGTATATGTTGTAGGAATTAGTGGGCCCAAATTTGTGTTAAAATTTCAACAAAAGATATTGTGATTTGCGTCTTGTAGAATTTCTACAAATTTCGAGTCATTGATTTATTTCTGGAGCATCAATTATCTATTTGAAAATCTAAAACAATGTCTGTGTGCCTCTGAGCTTGTTCTACAATCAGGGATTTTTGTTGTATTATTATCCTATTGTTTGATTAGTCAAAAAAATCAAAAACATCATTTCTACCTTCCTGCTGTCTTTTATTTTTAATATATTCATTTTCTTTTTGAAAAATTCCCCAAAAATATATTTTGATTATTTTTGTGTGTTTCATCTTCAGTCCAAATATCACTAAAAAATATAAAAGAAAATCATAAAAATAGACAAACTATAAAAACCTTCATAAAACTTTTTAAAATTCATAAAAAAATCTAAAAATTGTGTTTTCTATTCTAGAATTTTTTTTATTGTATTATCTTTAGTTTAAAATTAATTTGGAGAACTTTTGACACTGCTTGATATTTTCATCTCTATTTTAATTTCAACCATTAATTTTGTTCACTATTTTCAGTATTTTATTTTAAAAATACCAAAACAAATAAGAAAAATATTGAAAAATTACAAAAACATTATAAAAATATAAAAATCATAAAAAATTTTTATTTCCTGTGTTTTGAGTATCCTTACCTATTTTCATCTCTCTCTCATCTATATTATGTACAAAAATCATATATAGTTTATGTCCTTGTTAAAAGAAAAAATATAAAAATATAAAATATAAAAAATATTAAATCAAAAAAATTAGAAATAAAAATATGAAAATATAAAATCAAAAATTAAATAAAAAAATACAAAATTAAAAATCCACAAAAAATAGCACTTGTATTGACAAATACATCACATTCATTTCTGAGCTTGATTGCCCCGATCTACCTGTTTGCTTCTTGTGTTCGACACTCTACACATACTTGCACCTATACACATCTTTGTTGTAGAGTTATAATAAATTTTAAGTCCGCACCGCTTTTCATTGTTTGATCTTTTTTGTGGGTTAATTGTTGTTCGAGGATCTGATTTCTTGCGGGTCGCCTCAGCGACATTGTGATCCCGCCTTGTGTGGATTACTTTAGACCCGTGAAAAATCGTCTTCAATAATAGGATGGTCATCCCCTCTCCGAACAAGCCAAGGTGGAGGGACACCATTAAAGAGATAATGTCTTCATTTATCTATATATGTAAATTAATTAAAATGCAATAAAAATTATTGCATTTATCTATAGAAAAATAATTCCAAATTAAATTTGTAAAAACATCAATAATGCCATTGATAAATATGGATCATATTCATATATCCAACGTAAAATGTAAATTATATTTACATTTAATTGTTTATTGTGAATCCTATTCACAACAATATATAATTTGTAAATTCTATTTACAATTAAACATCTCCATCATATTATAAATCATATTTATAATATCCATGATTATTGTGGATAGTGATATCCACATTAGTCATATCCATGATATTTAAATCATATGTAATCATCTTGGATCTCAATTATCATGTGCCCAAATAACATGAATCACATTCACATTATTTATATCTTTGATAAATAAATCACATTTAATCATCTTAGATGACTCTCCTTATATAGACAAATAACATGAATCAAATTCATATCATTCATTATAATTAAAGAACACTAATTATCTATTTCTCAATGCTCGGATACATTATCAACAATCAAATTATTCTTGAACTCTTTCAAGAACAATGCGCTTTCTCCGCGGATACTTAGAGCGATTGTACGTTGCACATATAATGACTTGGATATTGAGAACATATCTCAAATCCAGATCTTGGAAGCCTCTCATAGATGCTTGATTAAATCAAGATCATAAATCTAATGTTCTCATTTCATTTTGAATCACATTCAGATCAATGTCCAACATTTGGACCAAGATCAGTTCATTTCTCTGCTGAGAGGAGTCACTAAAATCCAAACTCGTTTCATCACTCCCTAGGAATGGAAGCATCATGGTTATACAAGCATTTATGATCGCATCACCCTCAGTATTCCTAATACATGTACATCCTCCATATTGGAAGACCAAGAACAAACCTGAAGTTTTAAATCTATTTAGACTATCTCCTTCAGGGGTTTTAACTTTCTCATTTGACTATTTGGAGTTGGTATCAACCATATACTTTCCAAAATCATATATCATACCCAGGTGTTGATCATATACTTTCCAAAATCATATATCAAACCTACAAATTCATCCAAGCTTCTAAAGTGAGATGACAGTGCATGGAATCTGATTCTTCCCAATATCTCATGAGTGAGCTCATGTCTTCTAGTTCAGCAATGAACCTGTATGGTTGATGAATCAATGATTTATCATCTCAATATCTTGATCTTAGCAAAGTCTATACTTTCCACATCTTCCTCCTTGAAGAGGAATTCTCGAGTCTCAGTTTCATCCAAAATACAACAAAACTCTCTGATAATATCATCAAGGTCATAGTCATTGGGATCGGCTAAGATAGGTGTGGTCACATCGGATGCATGTCTCTGGTCAACAGTAGGTGCAATGATGATCACACCACTCCTGTCATCAGGACGGAAGCGAATCTCTTCTGATATGTAATCAATAACGACTCTCACATAGGTAAGAAAGGGTCATCCCATGATGATTAGAGAGTGCTCCCCAGTGGAGATCTCCATGGGCAATATGACAATATCGACAATATAGCCTATGCTTTGAATCCAAATGACATCATTCTCTAAAATACCCTTCGACCTCTTTATTGATCCATCAGTAAATTGAGCGTTCCTCCTAGTTTTCTTGAGAGAATCTAAGTGAAGAGATTGTACCAACGAGAAGGGTATGATGTAAATTGAAGCACCGCCGTCAGGGAGAGTGTAATCACATGAATAGTTAGAGATGGTGCATCTAATAAATGGTGTAGTAGTGTTCTCTTTCCTAGAAAAAGGATGGTAGGTGATGGCATGGGCAGTGGCCACGGTCAAGATATGATGCTCAGATCTGCTCCTTCGCTTTCTCTTCTTAGGTTGAGGAGCAAATAAAAGGATCATGCCCTAGAGAAGTGGGGCATCAATGATCTCATGAATAGCGGCCACTACTTGAGGTTCATTCAACATTTTATTGAATTTTTGGACCTCCTCCATACAAGGGAGGAGATTGGAATCATCATCTACACAAGGATTGTCAAGAGCAGTCTGTATAATGGCATCCTCGGGGTCAAAAGGTGGGACATGCAGTGAATGAGTGTGCGGGAAAATAGACTGGCAAGGTTTCACTCTCCACACAATCCTTATAAACAACGTGTCTACTGAAATCTTTTTGAATTTTTGAATTTTTCTCATTTTTTGTATTTTTGGTGATTGCAAGTTCTAATGGGAATCCTCAAGTGAATACATATCGTCAGATCATGAAGCATCACTGCAGCTCTGATTCATTCTAAGGATGTCATCAATCCTCGAATTCATGTGCTCCATGAGCTGGGTTAAGGTCTCAGGTGTAGATGCCATAAGAGATGACTCCAACAGCTTAGTCTCGGGTGAGTGTGAAGGTGAAAAATGTAAAGGTGGAGGTGGGTAATAATCTGAGGTCTGAAACTGAGGATGAGGTGGATATACAAAATAATAAAAACCAATAGAAAACTCCTCCTGATAAAATGGAGGTGGATGGGCTAGAGGGTATGAGGGATATGTGAAGTTGTAATAAAAAACACTCCAGTCGGTCATTTGTGAAATAAAAGGAATGATCGGGAGAGCACGATGGTTAAGTCAAGAGATGTGAGAAAAATATGCAAATGTGTAGATAGATCAAGTATACACATAAACAATCACAAACAAACACACATAAAACGAACCCCTCAATTCACCTACTCAATTCAGTGAATACCGTGAAAGTTCGGCCTTTTTATCTTGTCTATTTTTAGAGTTAGATGAGAATCATAAAATTGCACACTCACTTAGGAGGCCTGGTATTTTGGCACTAGTCCTTAGTGTGAACATGAGCAAATTAATACGAATATAATGAGGGGATTACTCGTCCCAAGACAAATATTTTTCTTTTTGTTTGATTTTAGGTCGAGTAATATTAACAATCCTAATTTTATTTGTCATCACTTTTTTTGGATTTTTAATAAGAATGCACGACCTAACAAGGGAACAGATCTTTTTAGCTCCTAAGTGGTCAAAACCAGAGGGAGAAAGGCGGGAAAGCAATAGAAATGACAAATTGATGATAAATGTTAAAGTGTAAATGCTCTCCTTGCCTCCAGCTCTCTACTGCAAGGATGCCAAGCAGAACTGAAACCTATATATATATATATATATATATATATATATATATATATGCAAATGCAAACAGAAGAAATCGCCCTAGATGATGATATACTATTCGCGTGAAGAATTGTATTCTAAACACTTAGAATAGAACCAAAGGGTCCAGTCTTGGAGCCTTCTCGGTGCCCACCACAGTGGGTTCTGCAAGTGTTGTATGGAGAGCTCTCACGGTACGTAGTTTCGAGACTAAGTGAAGAGCGATTCAAAATTTGACTAAGTCCAAACGAGACTATAGGTGCAAGCAATGGTAATTAGGTGTTTGGCCTTAATCTGTAGTCAAAAAATCCTAATGTTATGGCTCAATCACACAAAATAAAGAAAACAAAATCAGAAAACAAAATAAAAAAGGTAGAAAATCACGAAAAAACTGACGAGTCCCTCAAGGGAATAATGCCTCAGGAACTGGAACTCGTGAAATGTAGATTATCCTGAGAGTGTCTTGAATATTACAATAAATATCTCTCTCACTTTAAATTGCACAACTAAATAAAAATGCAAAGTGAAGCTGTCTCCCCAAAATCTTCTAAGTATTCTTTGATGCTCTCTCTTGTTGGATAGTGTAGAATAGTCTACTTTGTGCCCCAAGGCTGCGTAGCATCACCTAGGTGATCCTCATCGGTCCATGATCCCTCGCAACAAAGTCAACGAAGAAGCGGTGATTAGACGGATTAAAATGATATCAAATAATAAGAAAACAAATATAGAAAGATATATACAAGATCAACAATCAAATAATGACAATCTAAGCGTAGTTACTCCTCAGCAACGGTGCCATTTGATGAAGGGGGTTTTGCGAGGATCTAGAAATCTCACAAGGCGAGAGATCCAGTCGATGTAGTGACCGCTTACGAAACTCATTTCAAATAACAATTATCCCACAATAATAATCAAGTATGAAATAAAAGTGTGGAGTTAAAATTTATTTTATTTAACTCTACAAAAAATGTATATAGTGCAAGTAGTGTAGAGTGTCGAACACAAGGACCAAAACTGGTAGATCGAGCAACTAAGCAGAAAAATGATTGTGTGTTCTTCTAGTCTAATTTTTTATGTGGGTTTTTAATTTTTATATATTTCTATCTTTTTTATTTTTAATATTTTCAATTTCTGATTTTTATTTTCTTTTTATATTTTCAGATTTTAATATTTCTTTTTCTTTTAAATACGTAGTATATAATTTATAAGACTTTATATACATTAATAGATAATATAAATATAAATACAACTAAAAATAGTCAAAATACAAAAAATAAGATCCTTTTGGTTTTTAAATATTTTTCTACTATTTTTGTTTAGTTAATTTTGCTATTTTTTATTGACTTTTAAAGTCATCAATATCCCAAATCAACACTTAATAAATAGTTGAAATTGAAATGAAGATTAAAAATAGCAAAATAGGTTCAAAATTCTTCAAATAAATTTAATAGGTAGATAAAAATATAAATAAAATTTAGAGGCAAAGAAATATATTTTTGGTATTTTGGGGATATTTTAATCATTTTAAATTGGATTGTTCAGCTTTTTGATTTTTATAAATTTTATTTTTATGTCTTTAGGGGTTTTAGTTTTTTGAGTTAGATAATAATAAACAAATATAAAAAATATTTTTTATATTTTTTTAAAAAAACTTTTTATAATTTTTTGATATTTTATACTATAGAAAGGGAATATTTGCGCTCTAAATGATTTTAAAAAATAATAAAAGTGTCCAAAAATAAGATGTAAAATATAACTTGAATCTATGAATATCCCGGCACTTAAGTCTATTTTTATGGATTTTTTGGAGAACAATTGATATTTTACATAAATAGAACAAATACAAAAAAATCAATAACCTGATAGGGTATGTAAATAAAATAAAGAGCAGGGGCCAAGTTGCAATTCATCCAAAACTTTATAACAATAGATGAAAGTTCATGTACTAAATACAAAATGAGAGACTTGCAAGGGCCTTCCTACAAAAACACCAAGTTCGCGTATATGGACACATAAGCTTCATTGGCACGGACCAAAATGAAAATATAATAAAATACGATGGCAATTCTATAAATATTACAATTTTTTAACACGCTAGATAAAATTTTGAATATTAAAATCAAATTATGAAAAGCTATTGGGTGAAATTCGCAAAATACCCAATGTAGGCACGCCAGTGGATGGTTTGATGGGTGTCATTGATTCACATGTCACGACGTGAGCGCGCGATGCCCCTTCGTGGTCGATGATCCTGATTAGATCCTAGATCAAGAACAGACAGTGTTGGCTTGATCAATCGGACAACGACTGCACGACTGGAAGAACGTGGGAGATCAGATGACCCTGGGGTGGCTTGGAAGAACGGGGATGAAGCTCCATTCCTACGAGCATAGATCGGCAAAGGCTCATCCCTCCGATTTCCTCGTTCACTGCAAAAATCTGAAAAAGACTCCTAGAGGTCTCGTTTATCTGTTGGAAGCTTAAAATGGGTCCGATGACCCCCTGAGCTCACCAGAGAGGTCGAGGATATCTAGAGGTTCTAGGTACCTCCGGGGGGCTCAAAATAGCCTTCAGCTATATCGTTGGGATCCAAACTTGCACATGAAGCAAAAGGGATCGAGGACAAAATGCCTCGACCCAATTAGAGGGGAATGGAAGTCGGGCGAGGTGGCGCGGTGGTGTATCGGCGAGGCAGAGGAGATGGGAGCACCGAGATCCTACTCCAAGGAAGAGAAGGTTGAATGAAATGGGTGGTTGCGTAGAAGAATCGAAGGGAAAGAGATGTGAGGTGGAAGGCGCATCAGAGAACAAGCTATAGATGATGGAAGGCTCGTCGGAGCTCAGCTCTGGTGAACTACGAGCTTGTGATTTAACACTAAATGGAGGGATCAAGGGCTAAAATAAATACAATAAATAAATGCTACGATTAAAACTTACCTAACAGACGATTAAAGGGGTACCTTTAGTAGTCAGAGCTGCAAGGTCGGACCTCACGACGACTTTGATGAAGATGGTGGAATCACACTCCAAACCTCACCTCGCCTCATTCTCAACGGTTGGAGAAGAGGTTGTCACCCTCTTCAATATAGAGCATGTGAAAAAGAAGGCAAAACTGAGCCAATGAGGATCCAAAATGGAGAGAAGATCAGGTGTAGGGTTTTGTACAGGGTGGTCGACATGGGCTGAAGATTGAGGTTTAGGCAGTGTTTCAATGGCCCATTGGCTAAGAAATCATAGTCGCGTGAATCATCAAGGACCGAGGTACAAAAGCCACGAATAAATCAACTCATTTCAATTCTGGCATCGATCAAAGGAAAATGGTGAAAATGGATCAAATCTTTGGTTCTGACATGCGCATATGCAGGTCAGAGGAGTTGACCTTGGTCAACTCACGGAGTGATCTGTTTGGTCCACGTGGACCAACCAGAAAAATTCGACCCAAAAATTTATTTGTAAAATATGTAATAAATAGTAAATGATTTTATTAAAATAAAGTTATAAAATAAAAATTGTTTCTTATTTTCTAAAGTATTGTATTATTTTTTGTTTATTTTTTGAGATGTTTAATTACAAGTTAATTTTTAAGGTTTTATTTATAGGTATATTCATCTATGTTTTAGGTCTTTTATTTTGTATTTTAGATTTTATTATTTTTTTATTATTTTATATATTTCTAACTTTTTTTATATATAAATATATTTTTGTTATATTTTATGATATAATATATAGACTTAAATAAATAGGGTAATGAATATGTATGCATAAATATCTATATTTTATCTATGTACTTATTTTATTTTAATGTTTTATTTATGGTTTCATTCTAGTTTTAATATAGAAATATGTTATAAATATTATTTATAAAATAATAATAATAAAGAATAAATAAAATGAATATATTTATTCTGGTATATTGTACAATAAGGGTCTAAAACCTAACTTCTATGTAGTAACTACAAAAAATATGAAACTACCTTCATTAAATATCTTACTAAAAGTTATATACAATTAAATGCGATTTTTATATATTTTGAGTTTTTATTTGGGAGATATGGGTCTGTGTTTGGGCTTTTGGATTTTATTTAGAGTATAAAAAGTATACAGTATATTATTTTTGTATGAAATTATTTTTGTATTTATTATTATTATTATTATTATCTACAATTATCATGTACACATATGCTTTATTTGTGGTATAGAAATTAGAAAATAAAATAGATCTCAAAAATGGATTAGTGATGAGTAAATAAATGGGAATTTTATTGTTATATTGGCCCTTATTTCACCCTACTTTATTCCTTGTCGACCAAATCAATTCTTTACTTGGTATCAAGGTCAAGGGTCATAGAATACCATTGGCATTTTATTCTTTTTCTTTTATTTTCTTTATTCTATAATTTTGGCATTAAAATAATATTTTATACATTATTTATACAATAAGGAATGAATGTTAATTTGTAAAAATTAATGGCTTTTACATGCATTAGCTATGGTTTTTAAGGCTAAAATAATAGAATAAAGGTGATGAAATGAATATTCATCAATCTCCCTTGCTTTCTCTCCAACCCATTTTATCTCTTGTAGACATAATATATGACTCTCCCTTCTTTCCATCACATCAACTATCCCCATCGATTTTCCAGCCAAAGTGTTGATATTCCAATACATATCCGCAACCTCCTTTACCACCTCTTTTGGACTAACTTCTTTACGTGCATGCGTCCATCATACAAGAACCATTACAAATTTTGGATTGCATCCGGATGGTGATGCAGTGGAACTTGCTTATTTAGTCGCATGCGTTCCTAATGCGAGAACCCTTGAAAATTTTGAACAACATCCGGTAGCAATATAGCTGCCCTTGCCAACTTCTCATTGAATTCGGGTGATGCAACGCGTCGTAAGTATGGAACACCCCAATAAAATCTAGATGTTTGCTTAAATCCGTGATTAAAGATCCAAACGAATTGTAGACAATATCCTAAATACTGTTCTAAAAAGAATTTGTCTACCTATCGTACAACCCTCCTCAATTTACATAGGCTTGGGATCGGCCATGGCTATGTTTTATACATACATATTAAAAAAATTTTTGAGAAATTTTGTAGTTATTTTTATTTTTAAATATCAAAACCAATTGGCCTATTTATTAACTCCTTGATTTGGAATATTTTGGACTTTGAAAATACATAAAAATTAGCAAAAATCAGCAAAAAATCACAAAAATAGAGAAAAATATAAGAAAGAAAAACCATTTTATTTTGCAATTTTTGAATATTTACAGCTATATTTAGAAAAAATGGGGATGCCCCTACCCCCACCCCATTTTTCATAAAAAATATTTAGTTTTTTGAAAAATATCACCATGTATATTCATCCCTATATCCCTCCTATATGCCATCCAAATTTCATCACAAATAAAGACTCATACGACCTCCATCTAGGGAATCATTTTTTTAACGGTCGTAGGATTTTTTAAATCGACCCTATTTGGATGGAGGCCGTAGGAGTCTCTGTTTCTGACGAAATTCGAATGGCATATAGGAGGGATATAGGGATGAATATACATGCCGATATTTTTTTCAAAAAAAAACTAACAAAACATTGGGCAGGGCAGTCTTATTACGGGCATCCCCATGCAACCCTATTTATATATATATAGAAGCATATATATATTATATATTCACATATATATATATAGTTACATACTTATTAATAATAATATTTTTATATATATTTCTAAATGTTTTAAATACCCTTAAAAAATAACTATTCCTATTTGTATTTATTGAATTTTTATATTTATTATATATATTATGCATATATTACTTATATTATACATATACACTTTTATTACATATTAAAAAGAAAAGGAAATTAAAAATATAAGAATATAAAAATAAAATAAAAATATAAATTTTAAAAATAATATATATATAATTAAAATTTAAAAATTTAAATATAATGAACTCATAAAAATAAAAAAAATAAAAATACCCAAAATAGTTGTTAGCTTATTCTTTGTAGACAATAATTATTAGCATATCCCATAGCTCTCAATGGTTGGACCCATGCAGTCATTTACTATATACATTATTTGCAGGCTATAATAAATTTTGCCCTGCACACTTTCATTGATTTAGCATATTGTGGGTTGATTGATGCCTTATTTGATTGATCATGATCCGAGTATTGCAAGAGTGACCGACACAACGATTGTTGAACCTAACTTGTCGGGCATCGCAAGCCCTCCAAGACCAAGCGTTAGGATCCTCTCCTCAATCGATTAAACAAGGTGCTACATGGAATGAGCATGCATCCTTGGGTCCCAGGTAAAAAATTAAATGGTTGCGCCCTTAATGGATCGGATGAGTTGGGTGTCATGTTATACGTGGTTCATAAGTTATCATTCTAGTGTGTACTCGACAGAATTTGATGTCAAGTAAGATGGTTGGTAGTTTAAGATGCACTTTCATATGGAGTTGGTACTTCGATATCAGTTGGTGATTGTCCACATCAACTAGTGTTCTAGTAGAATCGATTCCTAGATATGAGAAATTATTAATGATAGCACGCGGACTTAACCCGATTATAATGCACATGGTTTGATGGATTTGATTATTAGATCTCCGACTCGTGCTATATACCATTTAGGACCATCACCAATGGGTAGTGCACTTGGATAGTTTACGATGGTTTTCCGCACATGATCAGTAATTAAGAGTTGAGTCCACCTTTCAAAGGTCTGAGTGTGAGGCAAATATGCCTTGTAGAGGTTCCCTTTGCAATAAGTGTGTGCGTACATCCAAGAGCAATTATACATTCTTTTTCTTACATTTACACACACTAATGGTTAGTATTAGCATCGTTATTGTGCAATTATTCATAATGTTAGCCTTTTATGTGGATCCAACAAGTTTTCCAGAGCAGTCTAGTAGTGGTCGAGTTTGGTTGGAGCTTCACATCTTTACAGCTTGTACTTTTGAGAGATTGTTAATGAGAGATATATGTAATTTCATATGTATATAATTTTTTGTATATGCATGTATATCTCTTGTAGACATAATATGTATAAATTATGGAAAAATGATAATCTTAACTGATACAACTTTTCTTTCCATTGCACTTTGTTACTTTTCTCCTGTGGTTATATATTTCGAACGTGGATGTAATGTGCACGAGATGGGCTTATCGACACTGCAAGAAAAATAAGTTGTGGCTACAAAACTATGACCACTGATATGGGATTTGCGGCCACACAATTGGGCTCTGGCCACAACACGTAGTGGCCAGTATCTGTAGCTACAAGTCTCGTCGCGAGAGTTCTCTAGCCACGAATATGCTGTAGCCACTACAAGTGACCACAGAACTTATCGTGGTCTCAACTCTTCTATGAAGACTTTGGCCACGGATTTTGGCTATGAGAAACTAGTGACTAGGGAATTACCGTGACTACAAATTTCCGTAGCCACATTCCGTGGCCACAACTCATTTTTCTTGTAGTGCGAGTATCAGGATCTTGGGAATAGCGGACTCTAATGTCCGTCAACACTTCTGTGAAGGATGATAAATATTTTGAAAAATCATCTCAATGTATATTAATATTATATATAAAGAAACAAATATTATTTAGTGCAGTCCTCAACTATTTATACTTTGAAATTTACAAATATATCTAAAAATGGTTATTCGTTTCAGATGTTCTTCTTGCATTTTCTTTTTTTACAACCCACGCACTATATCACTTGATGGGTTCCCTTCGAAAAAAAAAAGGATTAGCGATCGAGTTTGCACCGGTTAGTCCATCGACTTTCCCCTCTCGAACCTATTCCATACCCGAGAGAGCCCCAACTCTCTCCTCCAATCAAATCCCCACTCTTATCCCCTTTATATTACCCTAATAGGGACACACTCTCTCTCTCTCTCTCTCTCTCTCTCTCTCCCCCCCCCCCCTCTCCCTCTTTCTCTTTCATTTAAAGAAAAATACTACACTACCATATCTTATCATCTATTATTATTTTTCTGCTCTACTAAAATTACATCACATCCTATCAACAACAAACCACACATCCAAACATCAAAACATAAAAAAAATATCTACCATCTTACTTCCCTCTAAAAGAATGGGATTTTCACCCCATAAACCCTAGAGGCATTGTAAATTACATCATAGACCTTCTAAACATCTTTATTACCCCCTCGACCTCATAAACTCGCTAACTCTTATCTCATAGACAATTTGATTAACTTCTATCCACTTACTCATTAAATTTAGCTGGATTCCATTAAAAAGATGTACATATTGCCCTCTTTGTTTAGCAAATTTACAAAAGATGTCATCCCTCTTCCTCCCTCATTCTCCTTCTTACACCCCTTTCCCCTTCAACTCCATCAACCATCTCCAGTACCATCTCTATCCTGCAACATCCAATCTCCCCTCCCCATCCATGTGCATCGCCCGAAACTCCGATCCCGATACCCCAGGACTCGTTATATCTGCATAAGATCTGGAATCCAATCAGCAGAGGAGCGACTCATGTAGATTCAAGCACCTCGGGTAGAGCATCACCACATCCTCTTGGAATAGATCATCACCACATCCTGTAAGATCAATCGTCCCCTCCTCCTGGAACTCTGCCTTCCTTGACCTCGCCCCCTCTTGGACATCCACCCTCTCCAACTTCCGCTCCCTCCCTAACCTCAAAGTCCTTCCCCAACTTCCAGCCCCTCCCCGACCTCCAACCCTTTCCCAACCTCCATCCATCCCTGACCTCTGTCCCTCCTCGACCTTCGGTTGCCATTGGACCTCTGCCCCTCCCTAACCTCTAGCCTTCCCTGACCTTCACCCCTTCCCGACCTTCACCTTGTCTTGGACCTTACCCCTCCTCGACTTCCAACCCTTCCCTGACCTCCAGCCCACCCCGACCTCCACTTCTTCCAAACCTCTACCCAATCATGGACCTCTGCTACTCCCTGACCTCCAGCTACTCACCAACCTCCTCCCCTTCTGAAACTTCACCCTCCCTTCTTGCCCTATACCTGCATGTTACGCTTCGATGGCTTCGTCTAACAGTCACTTCTGCCAACCTTTGTCTTGCTAGCGGGAACATCTACATCAATGGTGGGTACAAGGGCATCTTCACGTCCGACGGTCCGATGCTATCCTCCCACCTCTCCCTACAAAATGATGGAGTAGGACTTCATCCTGCAAAGAGTGAAGAAGGAAGGAGAGAGAGAGAGAGAGAGGGAGAGGGAGAGGAAGAGGAAGGAGGGGGAGAGAAGAATGAAAGGGAGAGAGTGGAAGAAAATATACCATTGGATTTACTATGGTTTAGTTAACGCAACTTAAACCCAAGCTAGTTAACCTAAGAAGTCTCAAATTAACAGTAGGATTTGAAGGATAAGACAATATCTTTACAAGGCCGAGGGAGTAATATCAATGAAGGTCGAGGAGGTATCTTACAATGTTTCTAAAGTTTGTGGGGGTAAAATCACAAAAAGGAACCCCTCTCCCGATTACCCTTTCTTATTTAATCATACATTAGGCCATATTCAAATCCCGATAGCCTTTCCATTAAAACCAAAATTTGTATGATACCATAAAATGGTATGAGATTTTGATGTGATCTAACTGACGCCTTTGCTATTTCAAGGGCTAATGTAACCGCCCAATACTCCTATCTGTGATCAGGGCCGGCCCTGAGAGTTGTTTAGAAGTGTAATGGCCCAGGGATCGTCAACTTTAGGGATCCATATTTAGAAGTGTAATGGCCCAGGGTTCGTCAACTTTATGGTTTCTTCATCATTTGTAGTGCATGTTGTGATGCATGCCCATTGTATTGTCGAGACATTGAGTTGTCGAGCATCGTCTTTGCTCGTTGGTCCATCCCATGGAGTTCTTGAATGCCCAACTCCATTACCACAATGACGTCAGACCATCGGTGAGTCCTCTTTACAATGCTATTTCCGCATCCAATTTCACATGCATTTTATCATCTTATTTTACAATTTACAAGAAAATATGATCTCTTTTTAACAATTATACCCTCGAAAGTGATTGTTTGGTGCTATTAGACTCTACTATGTTTGATGAATAGCAGCGATGCAATTGCCTGGTGCTATTTTATTCTTTTATCAAATGAGATTGTTCTTTTTTTTTCATGATTTTTAGTTCGTAATTTGTTATTTGATGCTCATCGGTATATCAACATCCGTAGATCTGTGTAAAATTTTAGCAATTTTTTATAAGAACTTTAGGAACTTTAAAAAATTATGTATATTTAAAAAATATAAGGGCCCAATTTTTTCCGTTTTGTCTAGGGCCCATAAACTGCGTGTGATATGAAACATGACTTTCCGAGAATTTTTGTGAATACAAACTTTGGACATCTTTGAAAATGAAATGGCGGTAAATCATATATATGTTCAACCCACATGATAAATAAATTTCAATGTCGTAGCTAAACTTCAAAAGATAACGATGTGGTACCTAATACGTAATACATGAGTTTATTCTAATTTGTGAAATGAATACATGAGTTTAATTTATCAAAGTCTACCTGCGTTACAGGCTACATTCTCTAAACGCAATTAAATGTTGGAGGGACGTCAGCATCGCCGTTTGCGCATATAAGCGAATTTTGAAAGTTGCTGGAGGGCACATGCGAATAAAGAAATTACCGCAATATACCGATCACTAGACGTAGCTCAAATAAGATGGTATGACCCAAAGTGGGTGGAGCCATGTGCTAATCAACCCCATTTTTAGCGGGAAAATAGCAATTTGTCATCGACGGATATCAGATATTGTTAGGGAGGGCTACAATGCTGTTTCATATTAAATATAGATGGCGCGACGATTCTAACTGAACTTCCCTTCCAACACTACCTGTTTGATCCATTGTTCTTGGCGCACAAGTATTGATGGAGAAGTTATCTAAGGTTATTTGTGTGATTGCAAAATAAATAGGGGCACAAGTCTTACTGTCAGGTTAGGAAGGGTACACGTGTAAAAAAACCCACAGCGTTAACGTACTACTACATCATAAACTCAAGCAAACACTAATTACGTTTCTAAATCCACATTGTAGACCAACGTAGTTGCGAACCGTTGCTATTGAAAAGACCAAACATTAAAAAAAGGAATTGATAACGGATTTTATGTACATTCCAAAATGATAGTGAGGGGGAAAAACCTGAAATAACCAATTTTTGTAGACTACTTTAAAAAATAGCCTTTTCAGATTTGGAAGTACAATAAAGAATTTGCAGACCGTATCGCTTCTATCGCTGGAGGAGAACATAAGATGGCATGTCCTCTATGCGCTGGATGTCATCAGAAAGAATTTCTTTCTCCAATTGTCGTCGTGTCGCTTTAACGACCGCCTGAAATAAGAGTATGCATAGCATAGCAGGAGCAGTTAATCAGACCAAAGGTTGCACAAAGAGTCAGCTGTCAAGGATAAATTTGTCATTTTCTTAAAAGATGGAAACTCGACAGGCAAATTGCAGTGCAGATGAGGAACCATTTGAATTCATATCACACACGAGGAGTTTATAACTTGAAGGCTTGTGAGAAAACTTGGAACTTATGTGGTTGACCAGGAAAAGGCTCCGAAGTGAAGGTAGAGGGTCATGAGATTGGATTAACGAATCTTATCTTGATCCAGAAACTCGAGAACATTTGAATGCTGCTAGCACATGAACTGGGGGTGCTATCCGCTTTTTTTGCTGGGCATTTAATAGCTTTTTTTGTTAAAACCAGAGATGTTTGCCATTTGGATACAACTCCGTGAAGAATGTGCTGTATTTTTCAATTTATGCCAGAATACTACTAGAAGTGAATTCATCGTCTTTGATCACCCTGCTTTCTACATATTCACGATGAAACATGCTCAAAAGTGGACAGTTTTCTAATTTCATTTTATCATGCTGATGGTTTCAAGAAGTAATTCACAAAAAATGCGTACGTTGAAGTCCATGTAGGAGGCGCGCATGGCAAGCCATTGGTAATCCATCAACTTGAAAGCTATGCAATATAGAAGGTCAAATGCTGATCCATTTTCTGCACAAAAAAAAGATAATCGTCATTGATGGTGCAAAACCACAAGGGCATTGAAGATACTGTAGGCTGTTATACAGCTACATATCTCATGTAAAGAATTTATGATAATAAAGGAGATTATTCATCCAATCAAGAACATGTTTCTTGCGATTCTTGCATGACCCTATGTAAATGACCATTTCTTGCGTGAGCCATTTTATGACTTATATGATGAATTTTAATACAGAGTGAATAGAACAGAAGATTCGATGCACAATCAAATGAAAAAGCAAGCTGATTAATGTTCACTCATAGGTTACACTACCTGCAAGCAGCTTCACAAAAACAGCCCCAGCAAGTGTGCGTGGTTTAACTGCATGCATAAATCAGACATGGTTATTCATTATTCATGTAAAAAGCATTTCTCCATATCTGAGACAAGAAATACAGGATAACAGAAAATGGCTTATAAGCCATAAAAGCCACAAGATACATTCAACTGTTTTTGCATCTTTTACCATGATATATGTCAGCGAGAAGAGGAAAAAAAGTGGCTGCCATTAAACTGTGGTAAATGAAGCTAACCTACTCACCTGGAGAAGTTCCTTAACATTTGAATGTTTAAATTTGGTCTGGACTGAAATCAGTGCACTCGTACAGATCTGACAACCTCTTAGAAATCCTACTCCTAATGGATGGATTAAAATAAAAAAGCAAGGACTACTGGCTAATTGATTTCAAGAGAATCTAGATGACCCATCACAACATTCTCAACAGTAGGCATGGACTAATTGTGTCTAGCTAATCTAGATTCTTTGACCTGTCATGCGACTCCATCTGACCCTGAGAACTTGAAAATCCTTTAAAATCTACCTTGCTATAATAACACATTCAAGCATGCACAGCTACTAGCACATACTAGGGCATGACAAAGTATACAAGTTACACAAACGCCCTAGGTACCATGGTAACTTAGCAAAGATGAAACTGTCAAAGATAAAAAATAAGTATGCGGGAAGATTAGACTGCATAGCGTCAAAGGTTAAAAAAAACCTACAGACAGGCAAGATAAATTAGGGGCACTGCCTCATCATAAACGGCAAAAAATATTTAATGGGAAAAAAAGGAACTGAAAAACGCACTGACAAATGACCCTGGACCGACAATCTAAATCCACCCAAGACATGAAACCAAAGTATCTGATTCCATCAACCAAGATGCATAGAACTACAATATTATTGATAATAGGAAGAAAAATGCAAGTGGAGATGCGTAAGAAAGATAACAAAGAGCACAAAACCAAATAGATATCATTCTATTTTAGATATATTTTTGCGAGATAAGTTGATGAGGTAATGCCACTATCGGCTTTCACAGATATCAACCATGTTATTAAGACGAGGATGTTCTTTCTTAATGGTGAAAACTCCTCCGAATATTTTTTTCGGACATTTGGAAGACTTTGGTGTTGTTCCAAGGTACTCCTGGCCGCTGCCATCCTCATTGTCATCGAATAGTCTCAGCAGCTTTATCAATTAGGGATTGCTTCTAAGATCTCTCCTAGTCCTGTGCTGTGATCGATAGCTCATTTTTAAGTGATTGACCACTCATGTCTGGAATATCAATCACGAGACCAGTTGTAGTCGATAAGTTTGCCCATGTGAGATCAACCATATCTCCTCATTGATCAATTAGCTTGATTAATTTGATCAATCACCCGGTGCTAATTGTTCGAGAGTGACCAACTACCCTCTTTCGATATATTAATCAATAACTTGTTACATTAACAATATGCATTTCTCTTGATGGATCACTTGCACTCCCTAATCATGTTCGAAGACATTCAAGGAAAAATCAATCTTTTCAACATGGCGCAAATACAAATGGATAATAATCCTGTTGAGATAATAAAATTAAAGTTGACCAAGTACAACTATCTTATCTACTATGTTTGCTATTAAGATAGCAATTCCTTACTGACAAACGACCAAATACATCAAATGAAGCAAAATCCCAAGCCTGGTTAAAAAGATCACACATACAAACGACTTCTTGAGGAGTCAAGTTTATGACGTGGATTGTCACTTCAAGTGATTCCCAACCTCTCATCCTTCAAAAGAAGACCACTAGGAAATATGGTTGGTCCTTGCGAAGATATATAACCAGAAAAAGAAAGATATGGGGGAGTTGTTATATGCCTCAAAAGATCCATAATCTTAACCAAATGGAGCTTTATTTTTCAGTCTAAATGGTGCCCTCATATCTAAACAAGAAAACCAAACTACTGTCTGAGGAGTCTTAAAAGTGTAACAATCACCCGGAGTGGAACGAATGGAAAAATAGGAGCTTTATCTTGCTCATTGGTCTTAACCCTAAATTTCCATGAGCCACATTCTGAACTCAGGGATTTTTTTAAGCATTGCATAGGTCTATTGATTGAAGAAGAAGAACAATGAAGAATTGCCATGTCTTATCCTTTTGATGATATGAAGGGTGAGAAATCTCTGGTCACGATTCCAAGGGTCATCAACTATGGAAAGAAGGTGCTTTCTTATGTTTGGGATTCATTATGTTACATCTATTAATTGTTATAAGTACTTCACTATGTTTATTGCTGATTTTTCAAGAAGTGTCTTTTTTATTTTCTTAAAAAGAATGAAATGTTTAAACAGTGAAAGGTTCCCCGTCTTATTGAAATGCAACATAGGTGGTGAAACGGTTAAGATCTAGTAATACTCATGAATACAATTTAGCAATTACAAGACCTTTTTAGTGTTAGAGTAGATATTCATGAAACCTCATACAGAGATATGTCTCAGCAGAATTAGATTATAAAGAGAAACAAATAGGCACTTTCTCGAGATCAATGGAGCTTCTTTGTTTCATAGAAACCCTCCCAAGAAGTTCTGGGCATAGATTATTCTTACTAATGTCTTTCTAGTCAACATGATGCCCTTAAGTGTGCTGAAGGGGAGCATTCCAATCCCTAAGCTTGACAATGGTCTGTTTGCTTTTCCTTAAATACTTTTCATAGGCTACTTTCCTATCCACAACTCCATGTCTAATTTCAAGAAGCTTGATCCACATGTTATAAAAGGGCTTTTCAATAGTTACTTTCTTAATCAAAAAGAAAATTACATGTTTGAATGGGAAGATTTATATGACTAAACATGAGACCTTCATCAAGTACAAGTCTTAATATACTAAATATTCCCTTCAGGGAGGAATGTGGGAAAGAAAGTAAGTGAAGGGAATTCGTAGGAAATCTCACATACATATACTTTTGATGATTCTAAGTATTCTCCTGGTGATACTACTCAACTCAGATTGAGACTAGGAAAATGAGTGGAAGCATTTTAATCCCTATTATTATGGGAAAGTTATAGCAAGAAAAAACATAAAATACCTCAAGGTTAGAGGAGTGAAAAAAAGCCAATCAAAATCCTGTTCAATCCTTGGATGATCCAAGGTCTAACATTGGAATTGAAGTCAAGAACATTACTGAGAATGTTGATGCTAGTAAGCAAATCACCATTAAAGAAGAAGATTGCATTGCATAGAGTCATGGTCGAAGGAAGATGAAACCAGATCTCATATATGCAGAGTGAACCATATATCCCGTTAGTAGATATGTGAACTAATTCCAAACCCAACAATAACCATAAATGTTTTGTTTCATTATCATATGCTTCTATGATTCCCATCAATGTTGTTGGGGCATGATATAACCTTAGGTGATTTGCTATGCAAAAGGAGATAGAGATCCTTGGCAAAAACTACACTTTAGATCTAGTATACATCCCAAATGGATCCTATCCAGTTGCTCAAATACAACTTGATAAATGGGTGAAAGTATACAAGACCTGACTTATTATAAAAGGACCAAGTTAAAAATACTATATTAGCTATTGGAAGACTTGCTCTTGTCATCAAAATAAATACCATGTGTTATACTCTTGTTGTACTCCGGGATTAGGAACTCTATTAAATGGATCCAAAGAATGCATTTTTAAACATATACCTTCAATAAGAAGTTTACACGCATATGCTGCCAAATTATGGAAGACTGGGAATTGCAGCAAATTGAAGAAAGCTTTCTATAGACTGAAGAAGCAGTTAACTAGGAAATGACTTGAAAGGCTTAGGTTTATAGCTATTATGTTGTGATATGACTAAGGTGGTGGGGCAGGGGGGGTGTGGGGGTAGTGTTTGGTGCCCTATTTGTCAAATGAAGTGGAGATAAAGAGGCTCTTCTCCTTGTTCATGTAGATGCCATGGTCATCATGAGAACAATAAAGAGGAGACTGTTGAAATTGAAATTTGTGGTAGAGTTAGACATGAAAGATCATGTAAGCTTGAAGTACTTTTAGCACATTGAGATTGCAACGTTAATTAGAGGTGTGATTTTTTTATCAGAAGAAATGTTCTCGATCGTAAAAAAATGGGAAGTTGGATGTAAACATGCTCTACTCTTATTAAATAAGTTACAAGTTGATCATCAAGATGGGAAATAACTTGATGAAAATTCCAAAGACCACTAACACACTTATGGAGACATTGATATATCTCACTGAGAAGTTAGTTTAATGTATCATGTGCTATATAAAACCCCAAAAAGACACATCTTCTTAAAGACACATCTTCTTCATGATGCAAAGGTTAGGATTGAGGATTATACTAATGTTGATTGGACAAGGTGCAAAAGAAAATTAGTTGATTGGACAAGGTGTAAAAGGAAATAAGTATCTGGGATATCTGCAATTAATTGTTGCATAAATCTGGATGGTAATTTAAGAATTGGAAAAGTTTTTTTTGAAAGACAAAAGGGCCTGCACCGTATAGGAGTATGCCCACAAATTTCACCATTTATCACCAAAAGTTACTAGACGTCTATTACAATAGCAACAACAACATCAAAGACGTTTCCACAGGGTCAACTACATGGATTCTTTGCCTCCATTTAGATCTATCTTGGGTCATTCACGAGCTTAGATCCAAAGAACTAAGATCTCTTCAGATAGTCTCATTCAAACACTTCTTGGGCCTTCCTCGCCCTCTCTTAGCTGGCTCAACATCCCAAATTTTGCATCACTTAACGGGTGCATGAGCCGATCTTATTTGCAAATAGCTAAACCACTTAAGCAATTATCTCATCTTATCCTCAATCAGAGCAAAACATACATATTACAAGCCTATTACAAGAAAGAAAAAATACAGATTACACGATCCAACTCTCAGCCAATGCATTAGCATGCGTCACAACATTCTCAGCGTAAAAGAGATCTTGTAGAAATCGTATCTATTTCAAGCCAACCAAAGTGCCCAAATGACCACCGCACACCTTCCTCTCTCCTCTATGTCGCTCAATCCGCCCCAATGGAACACCAAAATCTAGAGACACTGTCAGTGCTCACTGCCTGATCCCAAAGCGGTTTTAGATCTTCACAGAGCCTCCATAGATGAAGAAAAGGTGATCGACATCCTCCCCAACCTCTAGACATCAGGGCCAAACCAATTCCATCCTCTAAATGAAACGAGCAAATCTCCCCCTCATCATTAATCTACCCCTCCTGCCGATCCACAAGAAAACCTTCATGTGTGTTGGGACCTTACACTTCCAGATCTACCTGCAGTCCATTGCACACCCTCCAAGGTCAAAAATCGTAGGTCCCCTCAATGCCTAGTAAGCCTTCCCCATCGAAAAATGAACCATTGTGCATTATCCAGTAGTCTCGTCCGTTCGTGGGCCCAATCACCTCCTTCAGCTCCACAATCAGGAGCTCCTTCATACGCTGATCTGAGAGATTAGATATAAATTATGGAAAAAAAGAGTGGTCATCCGGGACCTCAGCTACTGAGCGATCCGGATGTTCTACTATTGCCATTAGTCACAGGAACCTGACAGCTAAGGCCATGCCCTCACTCCAATTGTTAGTCTAGAAGAGAAAGCATGTGTCATCACCAATCACATTCCTTAAAAAAGAGTATATCTCTTGTGCCACACTGTAGATTCCCCTTCAAAAGTATGAAGGCATGGGGCACTAGATCCTCATGAGCAGGAAATAAAAGTCCAAACCCATAGATTCTTCAAATAAGATAAAATTGAACGTAAAAAGGACACCAACCTGCTGCACCTAGACAAGCATGCAGACTTCTATCCAGCCAACTTCTACTCCAATTTCTCAATCACCGGTACCCAATCAGCGACATGCTTCCGACCAGCCACCATAGGCATGTCAAAGTAGCACAAGTCCCTGTACAAAAACTGCAACCATCTAGCATACGAGTCAATTTCTGCATCCATTAGGATAAAAGGAACAAACTCTGATTTATTCTTGCCAACCTCAATCCAGAAACAACCCCAAAGATGTCCAAGACCACTGAGAATCCTTTGTAATTATCAACTCCACACTCTACAAAGAGTATCGTGTCATCCACGTACTAGAATATGGATATCGAGATGTCATCCTTTGAATAACTACTGCAAAAGCCCCACAAAACTGCCTGATCAACCATGATCATTAAAGGTGCCAACGAACAGCCCTGGGAACACCTTGTTGAGGTTGAAAGAAGCCCCCTTTTAGCTGCCCATTCACAAGAATCGTGCAAGACATGGCTATGACACACCTCTCCATTCATGAAATCCATCTCTCTAGAAAACCCATCCTATGTAGATAGGCTCAGATGAAGCACCGGTCCACAAATATAGGACTTCGAAAAGTCCACCTTCCACAAAACACCCTTAACTTTCCTCATGCGCCAATCTACCACAATTTCAGAGGTCGAGACAGAACAATCCATAAGTTGTCGGCTAGGTAAGAAGGCACTTTGAACCAACAAGATGATCTTGTTCATTTTGTGGAAGGTGGACTTTTTGAAGCTCATGGATTGTTACGGCTTTCGAAGTTTATGCCCTCTTAAACGATAAGCCAACACCTTAGTCACAATTAGATAAATCGCTTTAGATAGAGCAATAAGTCTATACTCCTCAATTCTTGTTGTCGCATCCTTCTTTGGGAGCAGAAAAATAAATGAGTGATTGAATTCCCCGTGGAAGAAGACAAGGAAGCCATCTGACCCTGAGCAGCCATCCAAGTTCAGCCCAAAGACGGTCTCCCAAATCTCCAACATCCAAAATCGCATCGTCAAAGCCTCCGCATCAGGTTTAAAAACATGGTTCACCCTCAACCCCAACCAACACGATCCATAGTATGGAAGACGCATGCTCATGACCTTGAGGAATCCGTAACCACCCTCGCTACCTCCCCCTCCTCAAGGAACTCTGCTCCCACCACATCTACCAGATGCATCATGTTCCTCCACCTTCTATCGCTTGCTACCGTATGGAAGAATCTGGTATTGGCATCACACTCCTTCAACCACCTCTATACAAGGTGGCAGAGGTAGTTGAATTGGAAAAGTAAAAGGCAAATATATACGTACAAAGTCCATTCTGAAGACAAAAACAAAGTTGTTGCTAGTTATGACAAAATTTACAAATATGGCGTGCCTTAAGATCATTCTAATATAATAACTTGATACCAACAAGACTATTTAATGACAAGGATGCAAAAAAACTACGAAAATCTTCTCAGACACGATAGAACAGAGCATGTTCAAATCGATCAACACTTCATTTGAGAGAGGATTGACTTAAACGAGCTTATGCTATTGAACATAAAATTGAAGAATAAGTGGTTGATATCTTGATAAAGTGAATTCCCATAGAAATATTTGAGAAGAATATAGACAAGTTTCGTATTTTCAATCTCCATGTCCAACTTGAGGTCAGCATTGAGTTGTGTGTTATATAAGTCCACAATTCATGGTGAGGGATATTTTATCCTGTAAGACTTGCAACTCATCCCTCATTTTCTTTTATTTTTAAAAAAATGAAAACAATCATAATAACATATGAGTGCTAGGGTCTCCGCTCCCATGGTTTTCCCTTCAGCTTGAAATTTCCGTGTAAAGCATCGTGCTTCGTGGTTTAACTGTTCAGTTTTTTCTGCACATGTAAAGAAGAAACACATCCATAAAACCACTATAATATTTGTCTTCTCTTATTTTTTATCACAAACACAATTAAATGGTCTCGTGGTAGTGCAGTGTGCCTGCCACCAAAAGACCAAGGTTCAAATCCCTATGTGGGGATTGTGTTAGGTAGTCAGCAGTCGGCGTAAAAAATAGTTCAATCTTTCAACAAGGATTTGAGCAAGAATCTATGTAGCCGACCTTCTTATAGTGGGAGAAGGCATCGCCATTTTATTGTTATCACAAATTAACCATGGTTTAATATATAATCCAACTTAAGGATTCTCCAAGGTTTACCCACTATGGCCCTCCATATAATGAACAAGACAATCTTATCTTACTAAACTTATACTGATCCCTTTCTTGTCCTAATTTATTATAGGTATTATTAAAAAGAGTTTTTATCATATGTGTCCTTAACTTCTGCAATATCAGTTATGCACCTCCCTTTTTCAGAATATCAATTGTGCCCTTGACTTACAAAATTCTCAGTTCTGTCATTTTGTAATATCAGTTATGCCCCTACTTAAACTTCCTAGAAGAGCATAACTGCGAATTTTGTAAGAAGTAAGGGGCACAAGTGATATTGCAAAAAGGGGAGCAGCATAACTGATATTGCAAAAGTTAAAAAGGGCACAAGTGATAAACACCATATTAAAAAAGCTTGGGACATGTTCCAATTATTCAAAAAAAATAAAATAGCACAAATTATGGATGAGCATTTGGTCAGGCCGGCCCAATCCAACCTGAAACCCGACCCTCTTAACCTTGTAGCCCAAACCCAAAATTGAAATGAGTGAGCCCTGGGCTAAAATAAAGGCCCCTATTTTTTTGGGTTAAAGTTGGCCCAAGCCCGTTCCGACCAACTAGCCCAATACAATATACGATGTTGAAAAGTGATATATAATACAAGTTAAATGATGTGTGGGCGTAATTTTCATTAGATAATCTTAGTAGTATTTTTATTCCCCATCCAATCGAAAGTGTCTGGTCAATATGAACATAATATTATGCTGAATGGAAGTACAAAGTATAACACTTCCTTAAAACCTGTAATAAGATATTACACTACAATTATGAAGCTTGATCCTTTCCAAAATTAAATTTAAAAAGTGTGTGTTAATGACTATACATAGAAATGGGAACTTAGGTGATTACTGAGTTTTTTTGTAGATGTACAAGTAGTTTGGGCTAGCTAATAATTTCGGGTCGGATTTGGGCCTAGGTCGAACTTTGATAGAATTTATGGACCTTGGCCCCACCCAAAAACCATTAAGTTAAAATGGTTAGGGCTTGGGCCATGTATGGCTCGGAAGGGTCCTACCCATTATTGATCATAATGTAGATACGACGATGTCCAAAAATGTGCATTTACTTGTCTTTGCATACACCTAACACATTTTCACTTTTCTTTTTGGTCATCATTGTAGGTGGCATTTCACACAAACCCACACCAATTTTTATGGCTATTAAAGTTATATATTAAGTTAGATGGATAATTAGATCTCTCCAACATTTAGTTGTTATTATCTCTTATTCAGTTCTATAGTAATTGAATTTTAGGCTTGTATAAGTTGGCGGGTCTACATGTAGACCCCTATTTAACTTGTGTACATGCGAAGAATAATATGAAGATCTAACTTCATTCTCTTCTCAGGAGGTTAGAAGAGGAAACCTATTTGTCTCAAACCATGTATATTATGGTGCTCTTGTTCATGATGGTTGCACTTAGTTTAGTCCTATATGGTATCAAAAGGGGACAACCCTATGTTTTTTGTGTATATATTCTATTTTTCAAACTTCCTTATCCATATTTAGACGCCATGCATCAAGATTGATGTGTTAAACAAGGTGGAGGTTGGCATGACACACGTTAATCAATTTTGAACTAGATCACAATTCTAGCCATCGATTTAGTGGTGCATACATATGTTGTAAGGCAAGATGTGAGCAACATTAATTCTTTGGAACCTTATCTTTGCATCAAAGAGCATAAAGTAGTGCAACAAAAAGATTACCTAATGAGACCTATATTAGTGTGACAAGGCTATGCAAGGAAGCAATGTCACATCACAAGAAGCTCCCATGTAACACTGTGAAAGCCACATGTAGTGCCATGACAAAGCCATACCTCATATGTGAGGCATCATGAGGAATTGAAGCATGAGACATCAAAAGCAAGTGCATTTTAATATCAGAATTTGACCTTTATTCTTTTTTACATGGATGAGCATACCTCCTTGAGTTGTTTGGTACTGTTATCTACCTTACATGGGTGATTGTCCACATATTTGGGTCATTTACTCGTCAACCCGACTACTAGATTAGTCGATGGAGGGCTAGTATTATAGGTTTGTAGCGCATGGTCATGAAATGCTTTAGGTTGTGGTCATTTTATCCGTTTGAGTTTGGTGCTTTCTTCTTTTCTTATTTATTATCCATTGGTCTTTCTACTCTTTCTTGGTGTCATTGAGACTTAAGAGTGTTAATGCTTTGCGGAGTAGGTTTCCGTGAGAGGGCTCTGGTGCCCCAAGTAACGTTATAAATATTTATCAACCATTGAGGATGGAAATTTAGGCTTAAAGGACTTAAGATTATAGAATACTACTTACCTAGCAAAATGGGCAATGTGTTATCTCAAGAACGGGGATAATTTCCTTGATACTGTTATGTTTACATGTTATAGAAATGCCCTAGAATCTGTAGAATGTGTAAGATTATCAATAAGACCCACTCTAGTTATGAAGGGTATGGCAAAGGTTGTTAAGAAATAGAGTCCCATCACACTTGAAGACACATTCTCATAACATCCCACCAATTTATTTGAGTATAAGTTTGTGAATGCTTGGGTGTGCACTACTATAGGTGCCCACAAATTTCCCTCATAAAAAGAGAGGCCTATCTTAGAACGTTGGATCTTGCAAATAACTTCAAAATTATGATTGATAAGTTTTGGTCTTTTGTGAATAGTCAAGGAAAAGCAAGCTGAGATGGGATTCAACAATTCAGTTTTGTTGAATGTCACAAAAAAGTATCAGCCATTAAAAAATCTGAAAAAATGATGAACAAAAAATGAATGAAGAATTAAAAATGTGAATAACCCATTAGAAAAAGGAGAAAAGAAGAAGATGAATGTTTTATATCTCACCCCTTTTCATTTGTTCTTCCAACTAGTTCAAGTATCATTCTATTTCTGACAAGTATGGAAGAAAGGGGGAATGTTGGGTAGTAATTTCAAGACCTTACCATTGCTTGAGGTATTCTAAGTTAGAGGGACCCAATGGTTAGAGATCTCCTGGAGGAAGACTCAATGGTTTGCTCCATTCTCCATTGTGACCCTTGGATCCGAATAATCCAAATCCGAAACCGAATCCGACCCAATTAAGGATTTGCATAATCAATTAGTATTCAATTAATATTGAATAAATCCAGATTAATCCATAAATCGCAGTCCGAATGTCATTTGAATGCAATCGATCAAAAATCGATTGCATCCTAATCTGTGTCGTCGAAAAAGCCACAACGCGGTCCAAACCGCAAAACAACTAAGACCACCGTAAAACTGGATTCAACAAAATAAGACCAACAAAATCGACCATTCGTCAATCGAAGGTCGTTTGGTCATTTAATTCGTGAAAATTCATTTGCAAAATTGAGACCGTATGTCGATAATTTCTGAATTCATCTAAGATAAGAAGTATGAATATTAACTCATTTTGATCATCATTCTTAGGCGATTGAAACGAGCTATTATTCATAGAATAAGAGATTCGGGGTGGAAATACGGATGACTTTGATACTTCACATAAATGGGAAGTAAAAGATTAAAATTTCAAAAAAAATATTATTTGCAAATTCAAGCAGCCCACACTTGACCTCCTTTTTCCACTTGTTAAACCCCTAAATCCCTCTCTTCCATATCAATATCATCCTTCCCCCTTCTTTTCTTATTTTGTCCAACAAATCCCTGAAATTTCTTCCAAACTCCACCGAGAAGAAGCCCCAATTTCTCTCCAAATTTTCCATCGAGGGAGAGCCCCCTTCTATGATGCTCTTCTCCATTTCTACTGTTGCAGATAGTTATTATGTATCCATCTGCTGCTCCCACTGTCCAGCAGCAGCTACTGCTGCACCCGATAGAGCAAGAGCCACAAGTTGTTGCCCCCTTGTTGTTGCCAAAGCCGCTGGTTCAAGCAACCATTTGTTGTCCCAATTGGAGTTGATGTATTCCTTAATTCCTAGAGCTGTTGCATGCATTTTTATCTCCAAATCTTGGAGATCAAAGGTACAATCTTTTTCCCTCATCTTGATGACTTTCATGCATGTTATAAACAACTTCAAAACCTATTGTTTGCCTATGAAATTAGATGAAAAAGTGGAGTTTTTCATAGGATAGATCATCAATTAAATAGCTCTGATTTCATGTTAAAATGTGAAAGATTTAAGGGTGATTTGCATATAATTGAACTTAAAATCAGACCATTGTTTATGCTCCGATTTCATGTTAAAATGTGAAATATTTGGGGGTGATTTGCATATAGTTGGACTTAAAATCAGATCACTGTTTATGATTTCATGTTAAAATGTGAAAGATTTTGGGGTGATTTGCATATAATTGTAACTAAAATCAGACCATTGTTTGTGCTCTGATTTCATGTTGAAATGTGAAATATTTGGGGGTGATTTGCATGTAACTGGACCAAATTCCAGACTACTATTTATGCTTTGATTTCATGTTAAAATGTGAAAAGATTTGGGGGCAATTTGCATATAATTGGACTAAATTTCATGCCACTATTTATGCTCTGATTTCATGTTAAAATGTGAAATTTGGGGGTGATTTGTATACAATAGGACCTAAAATCAAACCACTGCTTATGCTCTGATTTCATTTTAAAATATGAAAGATTAGGGGTGATTTGCGTGTAATTGGACCAAATTTCATACCACTGTTAAGAGGATGTTCATGTCTTAAAATTTGAAGGAATTGAGGGTAAATTAGCATGAATATGATCAGAAACAGACCATTGTAAAGTTGTTCATGCCTTAAAATTTGAAGGAATTGAGGGTAGATTAGCATAAATATGATCAGAAATCAGACCATTGTTAAGCTATTGTTCATGCCTTACAATTTGAAAGAAATGGGGTAATTTGACATGAATATGACCTAATTTCATACCACTATATGTTACATATTTCATGTTCATAGCAATTGGAAGTGTTTATGCATGTACTTAAGCCAAATCACAGACACGTTATAAAAGATGAAAAAGTTACAAATGTGCCTAAATTTCATACCAATAATGGGCTAAAGAGATTATGTTTTAAAAGGTAAAGGAGTTAGGTGTCTTGTATGAAATTGACTTAAATTTTAGACCATTAGTTAGATCAAAAAATCAATGATTTAAAAGTTGAAATATTTAAGGAGTTAGCAAGTAATTATGCCTAAAATCAGATCAATTATTCTACTAAGTCTCATGACTTTATAGAAGATATTT
This sequence comes from Ottelia alismoides, assembly GCA_037367405.1. NCBI lineage: Eukaryota > Viridiplantae > Streptophyta > Magnoliopsida > Alismatales > Hydrocharitaceae > Ottelia > Ottelia alismoides. The sequence goes on from JAZKJV010002068.1 coordinate 178,842, forward strand.
TAATACAAATATTAGGAGATGGGCACCTTCTCTTCTGAATCCAACAAATGATTTCATGATACTACTATGACTAAAAATCTTCATCAATTGATTCATAAGTATAATCTACTAATTATAAATCACTATTGATAAGATTGGTTACAAAATACATAGATCTGTAAAGTTAACCACAGAAGGGATTGAGAAAAGATTGAGTAATCAAGTAAGCGGGGATGATGGTGAATCAATGATGATAATTACTTGTATCGGTCATGGTGACTCTTACACCAAACTGTGCGAGGGTGCGGTGACCTTCAGCTGGACGGGAGTCAGGAAGTCGAATTAAGGCAGCGGCCTCCTAGTGCGTGGGTCTAGGATCCCAGTCTCTTGTATGTTTTTTTCGAAAGCTCGCAGTTTTCACGCTTCGTTGGGATCCAGGTACTTTAGTTTGATCAATTCTATTGACCTTGTTTTCAGTAGGGTGCCTAGGTTAGAGGACCCTTTTTTTCGAGCTCATTTTGCCCGTACCGCTCGGGTTGGTTTGGAGCGTGTCTAGCCTTCCCTTGGATCACTCTTTCACTAAGAAGGCAAGACGGATGTGTTTCTTAGGATACTTCCTCACTGTTTGAGTTTGGTTACTGTTCCGCCAGTAGGTGCTAGCGAAGATAAAGTTTAGATCATGAAAATCATCATCAATCATCAATAATCAACACTAATAAGATCCATCACCATATCTTTCATCTCACAACAACAATAAAGGAAACAATTGAGATCTAGATCACCTCGACCATCGTGATTACATAATGAATCAACGAATTAATTAATTAATGAGACTTGAAATAGGATGGAGAAGAATGGAAATCTTATACGGTTATATAGTGAAGACTACGGTTGTTAGATGTAGCTAATGGACATGTTGGGAACTTAGTTAGGATACATTACACTCTACTGCATGCCTACGGAGGCCCCCCAACCCTATGGCATTCTCCCTACCTTAGAGTCATAACACGAGGTCTCATATATACCAAGACCATAGACTATCCACTAAGCTTGAGAAATTTAACAAGGAAAGAATGAGAACATGAGACACGTCATCTATACATACTAAGACACATCAACATGACTTATAAATAATAAAAAATGATATCCTAAATATGGATCTGATAAATAAATGAAAATATTAAGTATGAGTAGTTTAGGTGGTGAGTGAACAAGGGGGTTCATATACAGAACAACTTGAAAACAAACTTCCATGCACATAGCTTTTTAAATTTAAATTTTAAAACCTATCTACTTACTTTCTTTTGAAACTAATGAAATAATGTTATTTTTAATAAATTAGATTGTTCACAACCTTTGTTGACGTTCTTTTCTTCTTAACATGGATGGCATGTAAAGCATCTACATGACAGTAGTCTGACAATCGGACCTCTAGCTTCTGAGATTCAGACATTTTGATAGTACACACATTATAACTTAGCATAGGATATTGTAAATGCTTATTGCTCTCTTCTGTTGTATTTTGGGATACATGTTAGAATGTCAGCTCTTTTGATACATATAATATTTTATGGAAATTAATGCAAATATCTCTTAATGACACATGTTGTTTTGTGGCAGATTATTAAATTGTGAATGTCATTCAAACGTGAAAAAATTCCCCTCATCTTATGTAACCTAATGCGATTGATAGCAAATGTTGTACTATGAATACTATGTAGACAGGTAACCCGGATCCCAGATGTTATAATTTATGGTATCAAAGCAGTGGTACCTCGCTACATGCATTTGCAGTATTATAATTCCGATCGCATTAAGTTCTCAGATAGAGACAGTCTTCTGACTTGTCGCGAGTATGAGAAGGGAAAGAATGACATTCAAATTCAACAATCATAAGTGTCGACTTTTTGCAATTAGTTTTCAAATCATATCCCAAGAAGAGAAAAGTACAATTGATGGTAGCTGCGAACATCAATTTTTATGACTAATGATGTTGGTTCTTGTGCAGAAGCATGTCGTCTAGAGCTAGCAAAGGGATGGCGGATCATTTCAAACGCATCCTAACTACCCTCACCGACTTCCAGCAGCAATAGACTGCTATTAGAGGTCAACAAGACTAGATCTTGGTCCAATACATAGAGATCACAGATAGACAAACCAACATTGAGATAAGGTTCGAGGAGCTGTCTGATTTTACCTACCATCCATCTCAGGATGGAACATGACATGAACAACCTCAGTTTGTAGAGGTTCAACAGCCTCAGTCTGTAGAGGTTCAGCAGCCTCAGCTTGATGATCCACATGAGGAGATGCCAATACATGGAGCAAAGGATGGAGATCATGACAGGGAGCAAGACCCTAAATCTTTTTATGACGAAAATACGACCGATCACTCTACCATTCACAGGCATAAGTCAGTTTTACTTCATACTAGAGATCTAATGTGCCCAAGTTCGAGGGAACAGGGACACCAGATGAGGTCGAGCAGTGGTTGAAGAAAGTGATGAAGGTACTCTGGATGATTCGTGTACCAAGAGATGCTTGGTTATCTTTTACGAAATATTCATTGATAGAATTCGTCGAGAGATGGTGGGAGACGATAGTTTTCGAGATGGGATGCGAGCCCACATGGGACGATTTCCAGACAAGCTTCAGATCCTACTTCTTCTCTAGGATGTGGAAGGAGTTCTAGCACCAACTATTTGCAGAGCTCATACAGGTGCGTTACACCGAGCTCTCTCGCCACACACTAGTGGCGACTGCATTTCCCAAGAAGCTAGCTAGATTACATCTCACATCTATCTCTGAGGCGACATGCAACAGAGAAGTTAGAGGACATCATAGAGAGACATTTTGGGAGTTCGTCTGGAGTGGTTTACACCACAACAGTCATTCAGATTGATTCGGTGACCGTTTCAACAGAAGAGATCATCCATGCAATTTTATCCTTCAGGTTCAGCATTCTCTGGCAGTGCTCGCTCATCTCCAGTGATTACTTTAAAAGGAGCAATTGTCGAACATGGTACCAGTACGACATGACCATCTAGGTCGCAGAGAGTGGAGAGACCCGTAGCAGGACAAACTCTGAGCGCAAACACGACTACTACGCCTACCCAATTAATCCGATGTTACCTGTGCAACCATTAGGGTCATTGTCGGTCTTTGTGCCCCCGTGTCTCTAGTGAACCTCGACCACAACCACAACCTTCACAGCCGCAAACACAACATATTGGCGATGCCGAGAAAGACACAGAGTGTAGTCGGTTCGAATATAATACCAGCTAGTCAGGTTCGCTTACATGCACGATAAACGACTATGGTGGTGAAATGGTTTCGATTTTGAGCCAACCTTTACATGTTTATTTGATTCTGGAGCGCCATATTCCTTCATTGCTTCGAGATTACTAGATTTAGTAGGTAGAGTTGCATAGGCTCTAGATCCTCCATATCACATTCATGGGCCAGATATCCAGTTGTTCATCATAAGACTGATAGTCATAGGATTGTCAGTGTTGATTAGCGGACATCAGATGATCACAAACTGTCTACTACTATAGTTCGACGAGTTTAACTTAATTTTAGGCATGGATTGGTTGTCAGCTCATTATGTCCTGGTTGATTGTTTTAGGAAGACAATTGTCTTAAGATTTCGTACTTACTCGAGTTCACTTTTGAAAGTACCATACATGACTCCAAAATGGAGTACATCGCAATGTTGAGAGCTTAGAGACTTGTTGATTAGGGATGAGACACATCTCTAGCATTTGTTTAAGAGATGTCTGATAGAGAGTCAATGACCCAGGACATCAGGGTGGTGTCAAACGACCCTGATGTGTTTCCTGATGATTTGCTAGGTTTACCGCCTGAGAGAGAGAGAGAGAGAGAAAGAGAGATTGAGTTTGAGCTCACGTTACTGCCAAATACACAGCCAATCTTGATGGCTCCCTACCACATGGCACCAGCTGAGTTAAGAGAGTTAAAGGTGCAGTTATATAAGTTACTTGACTTGAGTTTTGTGAGGTCAGGAACTTCACCTTAAAGTGCTCCCGTCCTTTTTGTCAGTAGAAGGATGGATCGATGAAATTATGCATTGATTACCAACAATTGAACAAGAGAACAATGAAGAACCGTTATCTACCACGCATTGATGACTTGCTTGATTAGCTACAGAGATCTTTGGTGCTTTCGAAGATCGATCTTAGATCAGGCTATCATCAATCGAGGACTCAAGAATCAGATATTCCGAAGATAACTTTCATGACTCGATATGGGCACTGCGAGTTTGTTGTGATGTTGTTTGGGCTCACAAATACCCCTTCATCATTCATGGATATTATGAACAGGATTTTCCGTCTATACTTGGACAAATTTGTGATTGTGTTCATTGACGATGTGTTGATATTTCCCGATATGAATGTGATCACGTAAATAATCTCAAGATAGTCATGGACACACTTCGAGAACACAAGTTGTATACCAACCTAAGAAAGCGTGAGTTCTGGCTATACCATGTCTCATTTCTTGGGCAAGTTATTTCTAGAGCAAGTATCACAATTGATCTTGCGAAGATTGAGGCAGTTATGACTTCGAAGCAACCCAAGACTGTCACTCAGATTCGTAGCTTCCTTGGACTAGCGGGCTATCACAGACGCTTTGTTAGTGGTTTTTCCCGAATAGTACTTCCCTTGACATGATTGACATAGAAGGAAGTTCCTTTCATTTGGGAAGACTCATGTGAGCAGGCCTTCAGAACATTGAAGGAAATTAACTACTGCGTCCATTCGTGCACACTTCCTTCAGGCAATCAGGATTATGCAATATGCCTCGAGAGAAGGTTTAGGAGCAGTCCTGATGCAATGAGGTCACGTAATTGCATATGCATCACGTTAGTTGAGAGCGTATGAATGGAATTACCCGACCCATGATCTGGAGTTGGCGACAATTGTCTTCGCTTTGAAGATCTGACGCCACTAGCTATATAGGATGAACTTCGATATTTTCACAAACCACGGGAGTTTGAAATACGTCTTCGATCAGAAGGAACAGAACACGAGACAACGCAGGTGGCTCGAGCTACTAAAGGATTATGACTACATGATCTCTTACCACCCCGATAAGGGAACATGATGGCATATGCGCTTAATAGGAGAGCTCATACAGAGGGTACGACGAACTAGTTACACACATGGGATATGCTCGCAGTTTTGCCTGATTGGCTCCCTTATGAAGCATCCATATCTACTGGCATGCCTCCACGATTCAGCAGTTTATGGGATCGTATAGTAGAAGGTCAGAAGATAGATCCTTGGATGAAAGATAGATAAATGTGTGCCATCAAGGACGAATGTGATGATTTTATAGTAACGAAGTCTATTTTATGGAAGGTTGGTTGGGTCATTGTTCCCAACAATGAGCAGTTACGGAAAGACATTCTTAATGAGGCATACAATTCACTATTGTCTATTCATCCTGGCAGCATAAAGATGTATCGTGATCTGCATCAAAACATCGGGTAGGACAACATGAAGCGTGATGTGACACATCATGTTAGCAGGTGCTTGACATGTCAAATGGTCAAAGTTGAGCATAGGAGACCACAGGTTTATTACAGTCTCACAACATTCCTGGCAGCATAAAGATGTATCGTGATATGAATCAAAACATCGGGTGGGACGACATGAAGCGTGATGTGACACATCATGTTAGCAGGTGCTTGACATGTCAAATGGTCAAAGTTGAGCATAGGAGACCACAGGTTTATTACAGTCTCACAACATTCCCGAGCGGAAGTGGGAGAGTATTTATATAGATTTTGTCATTGGACTGGCGAGCACACCAATTGGCTATGATGTTATTTGGTTCATTGTTGATAAGTTGACTAAGTTAGCCCATTTCATACCTGTCAGCATGACCTACACTACGTCTAGATTGGCCAGATTATATGTGCAGAACATTATCAAGATTCATGGTATACCACATAAGTTAGTGTCTAACAGAGACTCGAGGTTAACATCGCACTACTGGCACCAGTTCATGTCAATACTATAGGCAGAGCTGAAGATGAGTTTCTCATAACATCCGCAGATCAACAGACATAATAAGCACACCATTAAGACACTTGATGATTTGCTATGTGCATGTACCCTTAAGTGGAAAGGGTCCTGAAAGGACCACCTATCGTTGGTAGAATTCATGTACAACAACCATCATTCCAGTATCGGCATGGCACCATTCGAAGCCCTTCTCAATTAACGTAAGGTAGGTGACCACGCTCTTTACTCTATAGATCTCTTGGAGGAGACTATGACGGCTGTTGATCTTATAAGGCGGAAGCTTCTAATGGCACAGAGCTGCCATAAGAGCTATGTAGACCGTCGGAGAAGAGATTTGAAGTTTCAAGTAATCACATCCTCTTCTCTTAATCCATTTGCAAATATGATTTATTAAGATTTAACTTAATCTTTCATACTGATGAGATTCCTGTAGATACATGTGGGAGATTGGGTGTTCCTACGAGTATCTCACATGAAGGAAGTATAGAAATTAGATGTCCTAGAAAGTTGGCGCCACAATATGTTGGACCGTTTGAGATTATTACCCGTGGGGGGAAGGTGGCCAATCGAGTAGCCCTTCCTCCACACCTATCAGTCATTCACGATGTCTTCCACATATCCAATCTGAGGAAGTCATGCATGACCCTCTACACAACATCAACTATAAGAATATTGGTGCAGAGCCAACTTGACATACGAGGAGAGGTCAGTGCAGATACTAGATAGTGCTGTGAAGAAGCTTCGCAGCAAAAAGATTCCCTTAATCAAGATGATGGCATCAACAAGGTATCGAAGAGGCGACATGGAAGACTGAAAGAGACAACAGGTACGATATCTGTAGCTCTTGTTAGGTAATCGCCAAACCAAGCCCATTTGATTATGCTAGAAAATAGAATGCGGAAGCATGTCAGAGAAATAAAGATAAAAAATATTGTACGAACACAGGATTTAACGTTCCCTACTCCCGAAGAAGCGGGATGAAATCATGGGAGAACGCCTTAAAGGAGCGATGTATGCATTGCACTTTCTTATTTGATACAAGGGGGTCTGGGGCTTCTTATATAGCCTCCACAGACCCTCCAAGTCCCACCACTGATAGATGTGGGACTAAACACTGGGATGTGGTAAATGAAGCCTGGAGTGATCCATTTACCTATCTACACCACAAGTGACACATAACACATATACTCCAACATTCCCCCTCAAGCTGGAGCATGCAATGCTCAGCTTGGACAAACAGAAAGAAATCTTAAACTCACGCTACATGACACTACATACAATATCAACTCAACACGCACAACTGTCGGTTGATGTCAAGGATGTTGCTTCTCATGACATGAAGGCGAGGAGGACCAAACAAGCTAGAGTGTGAGTCAAACTAGTGTGCTTTGAACTGCGCCTGTCAGAGCCACTGAAACTGAATGAGTCTCCTCGTGGAGTACTCTGACTAGCCATAATATGTGGACAGCTGCTCCATCTCTGAAAGGGTAAAACTGAAAAACCATGGAGATAATCCTTGTCGGAGTCCACGATCACTGGAGAATGGAGTCTGAAGAAGTGTCCTCGTCAGAGAACTGGGTCTCTCCCATATTGTCTCAGAGAATGGGATCTCTACTCTGAAGTCCCAATGAAACCACATGAAAACCCTACCTCGCATGGCATAGGGAATGAGATCTCTACTATGGATTCCCTATGGAATACATGAAAACTCTTACCAAAAAAGAAAAGATGGGACCACATAAAAAACGATGGCAAACATGTACACACCTGAAAAGGAGTCTCTCTGTAGAGAACTTGAAGAAAATGGAACATACAACTATAGAGTGCCTTGAACTTGGACTCTGAACCAATCATCGAGTCTGAACATCTGAATTATAGAGTCTGAAAATTTGGCTAGTCTGGAGTAGAGAATCTGAATATGGAATACGATCTGTGACTCTACGCAATACTCCCACTTTCTCCCATACTTGTCAAAAAAGAACGATATCGACAAAGTTGGAAGAAGATAAGAAAAACAGGGATAAAACATCACATAAGATGATTACATCATTTTTTTCTCAGCTTTTCAAATGATTTGTAGAGCTAAACGAAAGAACCTCCATATGATCTTTATTGATTTGGAGAAGGCTTATGATTCTATCCCGCGAGAGATATTGTGGCGAGTTTTGGAGAAGAGACAAGTACCAGTCCTGTACATTAACCTCATAAAGGACATGTATGATAGGGCATTATCTTGTGTAAGGACCTCGTCCGGGAAGACTGGCTATTTTGATATCAACATTGGTTTACATCAAGGTTCAGCTTTAAGTTCATTTCTTTTTACTTTGATTATGGACGAGTTGACAAGTCACATTCAGGATGAGTTACCTTGATGTATGTTATTTACTGATGATATTGTGTTGATTGACGAGATTAGAGACGGATTAATGCAAATCTTGAGCTCTGGAGACATGAGTTGGAGACTAAAGGATTTCGTATAAGTATGGCTAAGACGAAATATATGGAGTGCACCTTTGATGGAAGCAATGGTGAAGGAATCAAGGTGAAGATTGGTGACGATAACATTCAGAAGAGAGATTCTTTTAAATATCTGGGATCTATTTTGCAACATGATGGGGAAATCGATGAAGATGTTACTAATAGAATAAATGTAGGCTGGCTAAAGTGGAGAGGAGCCTCTGCATTCCTCTATGATAAGAAAATTTCTTTAAAAATTAAATGAAAGTTTTACAAAGCAGCTGTGAGACCTGCTATGCTCTATGGATCTGAATGTTGGCTTGTGAACCATAGACATTCTATGTGGATGTCCGGACATTCTATGCTCTATGGACCTCATTCTATTTCGCATGGCTGTAGCAGAAATGAAAATGCTAATGGATGTCTGGACACACACGTAAAGATCGGATTCAGAATGATGCAATCATAAAGAAAGTTGGTGTAGCTCCGATCGAGGATAAGATGCGAGAAAATCAGCTGACGCACCAGTTAGGAGATGTGAGTGTTGGGATGTTGAGCCGGCTAAGAGAGGATGAGGATGGTCTAAGAACTGTTGGAAAGAGAGTATACGAATGGATCTTAGTTTTATGGATATAAGCCCGGGATTGATCCATGATAGATCTGTATGGAGGCGAAGAATCCATGTAGCCTACCCTACTTAATTGTGGGAAAAGGCTTTGTTGTTGTTTTCAAATGATTCATCATTTTTAATACCTTTTCGTACGATTTTTTTTGTATGACCCTCCTTTTTTTCTTTCCCCCTTTTTAGCGGCTATTCCTCCTTTTTAAGTTGTCTTTTCCATCACCCTTTTTTTTCGCGTACGATTTTTTTTGTACGCACTTTTTTTAACTCACTTTTTTTCTTTGCCTTTCAATTTTTACATTCTCTACAGTGAGCCCAATGGGCCTTTATAAAGTAAATTTAATAAATGCGATCCCGATTGTTTAGGGTTCCCTTCATGGGAAACCAATCTTACAAACCTGTGTCGCCCCCAAAGGGGGGCCCGATCGTTGTCCCTTCTATTAAGCGTTCCCACACGAGAAGGAGGTGTGACAGTGCTGAAGATGCAGACAAGGGGCCGTGGGTTTCAACCGAAGCCTTAGGGTTCGCCATGACACGATGATGCCGCCTGCGTGCTTTGAATGATCGCCTGTATGCAACAATGACGAAGGAGGAGTTGTAACGGCGTCAACCCCTTCTTTGAGAAGCGATGCCGGATCGTGCACAAGGTGCGAGAAAGAGGGGAAGCACGAGAAGGAAGCGGAGGTGAGGTACAACACCGCCGCCAACTGGAGCGGCTCCGCCTAGAGATGCTAAGGAGAGGATGAGTTGCTAGTCGCCTGTAGATCGGGAAGGCGAGGGTCTCGTAGAAGAACAGCTCCGTCTGGACAGACCTCCAAAATTCGGAGGGTGGCGAGATGGTGAATTCCCAAGAGAGTTGGGACTTGGAGGATTTGAATCGTGTTCAAGGGGTAATGAGATAAGGGATCCTCGCTCTTCATCTTCTTGGCTGGAATATGTGGCTTGATCAAGAAGATGATGCCACAAATGAACATGAGTTGAGTTTGACCAGATCATACCGATCTGCTCTCTGCAATGCCTGGTTGCACCGCAACGATGTTCTTCAATCGCTCATCAATTTGGGTTTCATTGGAAACCCTAAAATGTGAAACATGAACTCCGAAAAAAAATATTCATGAACTGAATCTTACTCTTTAAATGGAATCTCAAACAAATAAATAGTATAAAATAATCCTAAAAAATCGAACCCGCTCTGATACCATGTTAGAAAATAGAATGCGGAAGTGTATCAAAGAAACAAAGATAAAAAACATTGTAGGAATACGGGATTTAATGTGTAACCCTACTCCGAAGAAGCGGGATGAAACTACGTGAGAACGCCTCAAAGGGTTGATGTATGCATTGCACTTTCTCATTAGATATAGGTGGGTCTGGGGCTTCTTATCTAGCCTCCACAGACCTTCCAAATCCCACCACTGGTAGATGTTGGACTAAACACTAGGATGTAGTAAATGGATCTTGGAGTGATCCATTTACACATCTACACCACAAGTGACGCATAACATATAAACTCCAACAGATTGACCCTTTGAGGTTTTTATGGCAAGATGAAACTCAGATAAAACATATATTGACATTGACCCGAGTCTCGAGGACGAGACTCCTTTGAGGTTTTTATATTTGTGATGCTCAGATCCAAATCACCTGAATTCGAAAGTGAATCCGACCTGGTTAAAAATTTAAATGACCAATTAATATTGAATGAATACAGACCGATCCATAGATCACAAATCGAATGTTGTTCGAACATAATCAATCTAACATCGATTGCATCGTAATTCATATCATCAGAAAAGCCACGACGTGGTCCGAATCGCAAAACAAACTAAGACCACCATAAAATTCGATTCAACAAAATAAGACCAACAAAATCGACCATTCGTCGATAAGAGGTCGATTGATCATTTACAACAACATAGCCTTTTCCCACTTTAAGTAGGGTCGGCTACATGGATTTTTTACCTCCATTCAGATCTATCTTGAGTTATTCTAGGGCTTAAATCCAAAAAACTAAGATCCCTTCGTATAGTCTCATTCCAACACTTTCTGGGCCTTCCACGCCCTCTTTTAGCTGGCTCAATAGTCTAAAACTCACATCTCATCACAGGTGCATCAACTAACCTCCTTTGCAAATGACCAAATCACCTTAAGCAATTTTCTCCCATCTTATCCTCGATCAGAGCTACACCCATTTTCATTCTAATGGTATCATTCTAAATCCGATCTTTACGTATGTATGCTTGTCCACACATCTACCTTAGCATTTTCATTTCTGCTATTGCCATTCTCTACACATGTATATGGTTCACAGGTCAACATTCAGATTGATAGAGCATACCAGGTCTCACAACTGCTTTGTAAAACTTCCCTTTGATTTTCAAAAGAATTTTATTATCATAGAGAACAGTAGAGGCTCTTCTGCACTTTACCCAACCTGTATTTATTCTATTTGTAACATCTCTATCAATTTCTTTGTCATGTTGCAAAATAGATCCCAAGTATCTAAAAGAATCTTCTTTTGAATGTTATCATCACCAATCATAATATTGATTCTTTCACCATTGCTTCCATCAAAAGTATAATCCATATATTTAGTCTTAGCCCTAAATATACGAAATACTTTAGTCTTCAAAGCATGTCTCTATACCTCAAGCTTCTCATTTACTCCATCACTAGTCTCATCAATCAACACAATATCATTAGCGAATAACATACACCAAGGAATTTCATCATGAATGTGACTTGTCAACTCGTCCATAATCAAAGTAAAAAAGGAATGGACTCAAAGTTGAACCTTGATGCAAAACAATGTTGATGTCAAAATAGTCAGTCTCCAAGATTGTATCCTTACACAAGATGAAGCCCTATCAAACATATCTTTTATGAGGTTAATGTATAGGATAGGTACTTGTCTCTTCTCCAAAACTCTCAACAATATTTCACGTAGGACAGAATCATAAGCCTTCTCTAAAATAATAAAAAAACATATAGAGGTTCTTCCTTTTAGCTCTGTACACGATTGTTCTCCTCAGCAACTCGATGGCTTCAATAGTTGAATGACCTGACATGAATCCGAATTGATTTTCTTTTACTTTGGAAACTTCTCTCAACCTTTTTTTGATCACATGTTCCCAAATTTTCATAGTATGACTCATCAACTTGATACCCTGTAATTTGAACACTTTTTAATGACTCATTTGTTCTTATAAAGAGGCAATACGATGCTTCTCATCCATTCTTCAGGTATATTCTTGATTCGCCAAATAACATTGAATAAATTTGTAAGCCAAGTCAAACTGCGCTCACCTAAAACTCTCCAAACTTCTAAAGGAATGTCATCGGTCCTACACCTTTTCCATGTATCATAACCTTCAAAGCCTCCTCTACTTCCTTCCTTTATATTTGTCTGTAGCTTGCACAATTCAAGTAACTTTCATTACAAGTTAGATTTCCCAGAGTGATCTCTCTATTTCCTTCCAATCAAAAGATTATGGAAGTATTGCTTCCACCTAGTCTTTATATCCTTCTGAATAACAAGCACGTGATCTTCCTCATCCTTAATGCATCTCGCTTGAGAAAGATCTTTGATCTTTCTTTCTCTTGCTTAGCCAACCTGAATATATCTTTCTGGCCCACCTTAAAATCAAGATTTTCGTACAAAACTTCAAAAGCTTTTAACTTAGCTTCGCTTACCACCTTCTTTGCTTCCTTCTTAACTATTTTTTAGTTTGTGACAGTTTCATCTGTTCTATCTTAGGCAAAGCTTTAAAGCAGACTCTTTTAATTTTGAGCTTCTCTTGCACCCCTTCACTCCGCCATCAACCCTTCTTTTGGTCTGGAGCTCCTCCCATTAACTCACCTAGCATCTTTTTGGCTGCCCTTCGGATACAATATGTTACCGCCTCCCACTTTTCATTAGCACTTCCGTTTCAATCCCAAGAGAAGTCTTCTAAAACCTTCTCCCTGAAGCTTGATTGCTTCAATTGAAGATTCCACCATCTAGTCTAGTGATCTTGGAAACTCTTTTTTTCTTTACTAGCTCTTTTATTCACACATCCATGACTAGTGAAGTTGTTGGGTGGTCAGGCTCTCTCCTGAGTTTACTTTGCAGTCTTTGCAACACAACCGATCTCTTCTTCTTAACGCAAAATAATCTATTTGTGTTCTAGTCGAGCCACTCTTATAAGTAATTAAATGCTCCTCTCTCTTCTTGAAGAGAGTATTTGCAATGAAAAGATCATAAGCTATTACAAAATCCAGAAAGACTTTTCCCTCTTCATTTCTATCCTCAAATCCATGTCCTCCATGAACACTAGCATACCCTGAAGCATCCTTTCCCGCATGTCATTAAGACCACCTAGACAAATCATCTCTCTTTATGGGATTCCTTGCATAATTTTATCTGATTCCTCCCAAAAAGCTTATTTAATCATATCATCTAAACTAATTTGTGGTGCATAAACTGAGATGATATTCAAAATTTCTTCTTCGAGCACCACTTTTAGCAATATAATCCGATTCACAGATCTTTGCACATCACACAATAGAATCCCCAATCAAGGGGGCGGCGACTTTGATGACGAGGGTTCTCAAGCAAGGAACTCTAAATAAAGACCAAAATTCCAAGTGGGCTATGCATTGTTTTAAAAAAGGGGGGGATAGAGAGAAGCCCATTTGGGTTACTTGGTTTTCAGACCAAGTGGGCTAAGTAGAATTTGGGCCCGATTTGGGCTGAGAGATTTTGTTTAAAAAAAGGTGTGTACAAAAAAAATCTTGCATGAAAAAATTGAAAGTTGAGTCGACTATAAAAAGAAAAAGAGAGGACATAGTCGAAATAATTTAAAAAATGTGAGAAGCAATAGCCAAAAAATATGTGCAAAAAAAGAGAAAAAAAAAAGAAAAAGTTGTAAAAAAATGAATGACTTATTTGATGTTTTTTGTATCCCCATTTTCTTGTCTTTTTCCAACTTGATTGTCGTCATTGTGTTCCAACAAGTATGGGGAAAGGGAGAGTATTATGTAGAGCCACAAGTCAGATTGTCAGATTCCACAAATTCAGATTCTTCATATTCCAGAGGCCAGACGGATTTTCCAGACTCTACAGTTCAGTTTAAGATTCTATGGATTGGTTTAGAGTCCAAGTTTAAGTCACTCCATATTTGAGTGACTCGATTTCTTCAAGTTCTCCAAAGAGAATCCTTTTAAGACACGCACATGTATGCGGTCTTCAATCAGATGTGCTCATGTTTACCAACATTTTTTATGTGGTCCCCATCTTTTGTTTTTGGTCAGAGTTTTCATGGGTTTCATAGAGACTCCAGAGTAGAGATCACATTCCCTATGCCATGTAGGCTAGGATTTTCATGTGGTTTCATAGGGACTCCATAGTACAGATCACATTCTCTAAGCTAGTATGGGAGAGACCCAGTTCTCCGATGAAGACTTTTTAGACTCCATTCTCCAGCGATCTTGGACTCCGATGAGGAAGTCTCCACGACCCTTTTCAGTTCGACCCTTTCAGAGATGGAGTAGTTGTCCACAATATTGTGGCGGGCCAGAGTTCTCCAAGTAGAGACTCATTTCCAGTTGCAGTGACTCTGACATGTGCAGTATAGAGGACATACTCTCCGACAAGGAGATTCAGGTTGACTCATACTCCAGCCCGTTCATGCCTCCTCTCATGCAGGACATGAGAAGCAACGTCCTCAACAACAACCAACAATTGTGTGTGTTTAGTTGATATAGTGTCTTGTATTGTGTGTTTGAGTGATTTCTTTCTATTTGTCCAAGCTGAGCATTGCATACTCCAACTTAAGGGGGAGTGTTAGAGTATATGTCGTTATCATGTAAAATAAGTAAATGGGTAAATGGATTCTTCCAAGATCCATTTACCACATCTAGAGTTTAGCCCTACATCTAACAATGGTGGGACTTCGAGGGTTTGAGGAGGCTATATAAGAAGCCCCAGATTCCCTATATACAGTGATAAAGTGCAATGCATAAATCAACCCTTTGAGGCATTCCCCTGTCGTTTTATCCCGCTCCTTAAGCAGTAGGGTTCCACATTAAAATCCTGAATTCTTCATTTCTTTATTCTTTACTTCTCTGATACGCTTCCGCATTATAGTTTCTAACAAAAGAGGAGCAATTTGAAGTGTTTATGTATGTACTTAAGCCAAATTTCAGACATGTTAATAGGCTTAAGAAATAAAGTTATATAAGATGAAAAAATTAGGATTTTAACATGCAAATGTGCATAAATTTCACACCGATAATGGGCTACAAAAATTATATTTTAAAAGGTAAGGAAGTTAGGTGTTTTGCTTGATATTGACTTAAATTTTATACCATTAATTAGCTCCAAAATCCGTGATTTAAAAGTTGAAACATTTAGGGAGTTTGTAGGTAATTATGCCTAAAATCAGATCAATTATTAGTCCAAGTCTCATGATCTTATAGAAGATATTTAAAATACACATATTAGGAGATGGATACCTTCTCTTTTGAATCCAACAAATGATTTCATGAGATCATTACAACTAAAAATCTACATCAATTGATTCATAAGTATAATCTACTAATTATAGATCACTATTGATAAGACTGTTGACAAAATTCCTAGATCTATAAAGTTCACCACAGGAGGAATTGAGAAAAAATTAAATAATCAAGTGGGAATGATGGTGAATCAGTGATGATAATTAATTGTACAGGTCATGGAGACACTTTCACCTGATTGTGGGAGGGTGTAGTGACGCTCAGTTGGACGGGAGACAGGAAGCTCAGTTAGGACAGCGATTACCTAGTGTACGGATTTAGAATCCTAGTCTCTTGTACATTTTTTTTCGCGAGCTCACAGTTTTTACGCTTCATTGGGATCCAAGTGCTTTAGTTTAATCAATTCTGCTAACCCTATTTTCAATAGGTGCCTAAGTTGGAGAGCTCTTGGTTTTATTTTTTGAGCTCGTTTTGTCCATACCGGTGGGTCGATTTGGAGTGACTCAATCCGAAGAGTCTCTCCCATCCATCTCATGGGCATAGTTTTGGAGTGTGCCTAATGGTCCCCTAGACCGCTCTGCCACTGGAATGGTGAGGCAGAAGAGTCTCTTAGGAGGCTTCCTCATTTCTTGAGTTTGGTTATTGTTCCTTCAGTAGGTGCTAGAGAGGATAAAGATTAGAACATGAAAATCATCATCAATCATCAACATTAATAAGATCCATCGTCATATCTTTCATCTCACAACAATGATAAAGGTTGAAATCTAGATCATCCCCACCGTCGTGATCACATAATGAATCAAAGAATTAATTAATTAATAAGACTTGAAATAGGATGGGGATGAATGGAAATCTTATACAGTCATATACTGAAGACTATGCTTGTTAGATGAAGCTAGTGGGCGTGTTGGGAACTTAGTTAGGATGCATTACACTCCACTGCATACCTACGAAGGTCCTCCAACCCTAAGACATTCTTCCTACCTTAGAATCCATAGTGTGAGGTCTCAACCATATCAAGACCATAGACTACCCACTAAGCTTGAGAAATTTAACAAGGAAAGAATAAGAACACGAGACACATCATCTATACTTACTAAGACCCATCAACAAGACTTATAAATAATAAAATAATGATATCATACAATATGGATCTGATAAATAAATGAAAGTATTAAGTATGAGTAGTTGAGGTGGTGAATGAACAAGGGGATTTATATACCAGCTTGAAAACCAACTTTCATACAAGTAGCTTGTTAAATTTAAATGCCAACACCCATCTACTTACTTTCTTTTGAAACCACTAAAATATATGTTAGTTTTAATAAATTAGATTGTACTCAACCTTTGTTGACATTCTTTTCTTCCTAACATGGATGGCAAATAAAGCACATGTGTCACAGTATTCTGATGGTCGGGCTTCTATCTTCTGAGGTTCATACGTTTTGACGATACACACATTATAGCTTTTGTACAGGATATTGGAAATGATTATTTCTCTCTTCTGTTATATTTTATGATACACATACAGAATCTTAGTTCTTTTGATACATGTAATATTTTATGGAAACTAATGCAGATATCTCTTGGTGACATTTATTGTTCTATTGTTGATTATTAAATTGTGAATGTCATTCAAATGCGAAAAATTTCCCCTCATTTTCTATAATCTAATGTGATTGATAGCAAATGTGATACTGTGAATTCTATGTAAACGAGTAACATTGATCTCGGGTGTCGCATCCATTGATTGTGAACTCCTTGTATATAGATATCCCCACAACATAAGATCGTGAACTCCAGTGTGATGGATATTCTCACGGCAAGTCTAGTGACTGTGAACTTCGGTGCACATGAATAATTCCATGGCAGGTTCTAGTGACCATGAACTTTAATATGCATGGATATTCCTACGGCATTCGTTTGTTGTTTGACCCTTCAGGGAGATGGAGTAGTGTTCATTAAAGAAGGCATGTTGTTGTAGTCCAAAGTTCTCTCGCTGGAAGACTCATTTCAATTCGAGCTAGTTCATATTCCAACCTCCAGTTCCTCCTCATTTAAAACTCTTCATACTCCTATAGGAATCTCATCAGGTCCTACACCTTTCCCATGTCCCATAAACTGCAAAGCCTCAACTAGTTCCTTCCTTTGGATTCGTCTATAGATTGTACGATTCAAGTAACTTTCACTACCAGCTCGATCTCCCAAAATAAACTTTCTATTTCCTTCCCAAAGAAAAGCTTAAGAAAATACTGCTTCCATCTAGTCTATATATCCTTCTTAGTAACAAGCGCATGTCCTTCCACATCCTTAATGCATTTCACGTGAGAAAGGTCTGATCTTTCTTCCTCTTACTTTGACCAACCTGAATATATCCTTCCAACCCTCCTTAGAGTCGAGAGTTTTGTACAATTATAAGCTTTTGAATTAGTTTTGCTTACAACCTTCTTTGCTTCCTTCTTCTCTATTGTGTATTTTATGATAGTTTCCACCGTTCTATCAGTAAACATAACTTTAAAGCATGCTCTTTTTATTTTGAGCTTATCTTGCACCCCTCCACTCCACCACCAAGCCTCCTTTTAACATGGAGCTCCTCCCTTTCACTCGTCTAGCATCTCATTGGCTACCCTTCCATTACTACTGCTTCCCACATCTTGTTTGCACTTCCATTACTATCCCAAGATAATCTTCAAAATCCTTCTCCCAAAAGCTTGATTGCTTCAATTGAAGATTCCACATTTAGTTCTAGTGGCCTTGGAAACCAACCTTTTCTTTACCAACCTTTTTATTTGCACGTCCATGACTAACAAGCGATATTGGATTGTCAAACTCTCTCCTAGGATTACTGTGCAGTCTTTGAAATACAACCGATCTCTCTCCTCATCGCAAAGAAATCTATTTGTGTTCTAGTCAGGCCACTCTATAAGTAGTTAAATGCTCCTCTCTTTTCTTGAAGAGAGTATTTGCTATGAAAAAATCATAAGCCATTACAAAATTCAGAATGACTATTCCCCTCTTCATTTATATCCCCGAAGCCATGGCCTCCATGAACACTAGCATACCCCGAACTCCTGAAGCATCCTTTCCCACAAGTCCTTTAAGATTTCCACATAGGCAAATCATCTCTTTTTTTGGGATTCCTTGCATAATTTTATCCAAATCCTCCAAAAAATCTTATTTAATCCTTTCATCTAAACCAATTTGTGGTGCATAAATTGAGATTATATTCATAATTTCTTCTTTGAGCATCAATTTTAACAAAATAATGCAAGCCCGAATTTTTGCACCTCAATCACACAATCCTTCAAATCCTTGTGAACAACCACTCCAACACTATTTCTGCCTTTATCTTTACCTAAATACCTAAAGCATGTCTTCTCAATATCCCTTGCTTTTCTCTCAACCCATTTTTGTCTCTTGAAGGCATAGTATCTTAATCTTCCTTCTTTCCATCATATATACTATCTCCATCAATTTGCCAGTCAAGGTACCAAAATTCCAACTACATATCCACAACTTCCTTTGCAACCTCTTTTGGACTAACTTTTTTACTCACATGCATCCATCATGTGAGAACCATTGCAAATTTTGGGCTGCATTCGAGCAGCGATGCATCGAAACTAGCTCATTTACTCGCGTGCATCCTCATGCATGAACCCTTCCAAATTTTAAACTACATCTGATCAGTGATATAGCTGCTCTTGCCAACTTCTCATTGCATTCAAACAATGGAACATGTCGTTAGTAGGGAATGCTGCAACGAAATCTGAATTTTTGCTTAAGTCCATGTTGAAAACATCCAAACTGTTAGGGTGAAGCTACTCTAAAAAAACAATATGGAAGATGAGATGATATCTCTGTTATATGGCTTAAAGATTGGTGCTGAGAAAGGGATTTTTAACATCTGGGTGGAATTAGATTCAATGGTTTTAGTTCAAATGGTGAATAAAGGAGATTGTAATATTTTGAATCTACATCAGTATTGGAAAGATGTCAGGAATTTAACACATATCATTTACAAGGCACACATCAATATCGAGATTCAATGGTTTTAGTTCAAATGGTGCATGTTCAAAAACTTCAAAATTCAGTTGGCTTTCATCCATGGAAGTGTACCCATCACTATGATGTGTGCACAAAAGAGAAATTGCCCATCTCTATCTTTCAGGATTTGATTATGATGTTTTTATAAACATGTATTGATTATCCAATGACGAAAGAGGCCTGACTTTAAAAAAACCATGTTGTTTATCCTTGGATTCAAAACGCTTGTCAAGTCTTACGTTAGAGCAACTAGAATGTCTGGAGATTGTTACAACATTCGGGGAATTTCCTCCTTGGCGAGGGATTAGCGAGGTGCGTGCATCTGAGGATGTGTGCACAATCGCTACCTCCCTCTTCTCTTGCTGGATTTTTAATCAATCTTATGCATTTATTTTCATATTATGTAGATTTCATTTGTTTACAGAACAGAGGGCATCATCATCTGATTTGTTGGGGAATTCTAGCTTAATGAAGATTTTGCAATGTGTTTATCAGAATGGATTGGATATCAAGATTGGTGTTATTTCGGCACTATGCAAAGGAAATACACATATCTTTGGATGTATGCATAACAACCAAATCATCTACCACTTTTCAAATTCACTACTGGATTGTTCATTATCTGAACTGTCTGTCTACGAAATGGGCAATATAAGGACCACATGAGAAAATAAGACTCCTGAGGTGTGGGATTAAGGGTTGCTAAAGGGGTTCAAATATGTGTTGAAGTTATAAAGATAAAATACTCCTTTTCTTGAGATTTGGAAGTGCACACATCACTATGATGTGTAGGCAAAGCTACTTTCTTGACTTGTATTTATTTTTTTAAGGAAAGGTAGGTTGAATTAATAATCCAAGCTTTTATTTGCTGATTATGGGATCAGAGAAACAACGAAGTTTAGTTTCTCATACGAGAATTAAATCAAAAAATTGTAGATTGTAGAAGCTGATTAAACGTAAGAGCAACAGAAAGTTGGCCAACAATTGATGATCATGAAGACTGTAGAAACTGGAAAATCATATTCATTTTGAAGTCTGCTTTTTGAAGATATGTCAACAAAGATGCTGTGATACTCATTACAAGATTTCAGGAAGAATCATTGGTTCTGGACTGAGGTTGAGATATTCAGCTGTACATTTTGAACAATTTCTGCTGAAATTGAAGATATGAGGATGACTCAGGATTCGGTGTTTCTTAAAGAGAAGATCAATGCCGAAGTAAAAAGTTTCTCTAACGATGCATGGGAGGCATTGAGACTATTCATATTGGATAGTTCTGAGTTGCTGAACATGAAGAATCATTGAAATATAGGAAATAAAACTTCACTTTTTTATTTTAACTTTGGGTTACGTGAATGTGCCCAAGAAGAGCACACTTTATAATTTTAAAGGATTATGAAATGAAAGTGTCTCCCGAACACCTAATATCAGCATATGAGTTAAATAAGAACTTGATTAGTAGAAGTATGTGGAGAGAAAGTGCAACAAACCAAGAAGAGAAGGCATACGTCAAAGGGGAAGCATAACTTTGAGAGCATACTTTACTTTCTACGAACACTAAGGGTGCGTTTGGTATGCGGGTTAAGGTGGGTTAAACTGGTAGAGGGTAACCCATTTTTTAGTTTTAGTGTTTGGATAGAGGGTTAAACTGGGGGTGGGTTAGAGTGGGTTTGTTGTGATATGATTGTATTGGAATTTGAAAAAGTGAGTAGTTATTGTGATGTGATTGTATTGAAGTTTGGAAAAGTAGGTAGAACTGGAATAGTTTATAATTTTTATATGATATGATGGTATAATATATTATTTTTTGATAGGATTGATGATGTAAAATTGATTTATTTAATTTTTTAAAAAAGGAATAAAGTGGGGCCCACGGAGAGAGAGGGGGGTGTGGGTTAAGGGGGGTAAACTTGGCAATCCCGCCGGTAACCCATGTACCGAACGGGGCCTAAGGACTTGGGAAGATGGAAAAATTATGGGCCCTTTTCTTGCTTCAACTTTGTTGTTTCCAGGCCATTCTGGCAAAATTTAGCCATGTTGGCCATATCATAGCTTTTAAACTTTTATAAATAAACTCTTCAAGCCATTTTTGGCTATGACTTAGCTTTCAAATTTTCTAGATGTAAGGCTTAAGGCCCTCAATACTATGATGCTATCCAGTGCCGTTCTTGACATTTTGTGGACCCTAGACAACAAAAAAAGGGACCCTTATACAAAAAAAAAATAATATAAGATCCTTGAAAGTGGAAGGTGACGAGATGGTAAAGTTGAGTGAGCACGCCCCGATACACAGACTGGGACACGGGACCGAAATTGCAAAAGAAGTGGAAAGGACCACGAGGAGTTGGATCACTAATGGAATAGGAAGGCAACAGGGGACCGATGTAGTGCCAATGGCAGGGCCAAGATCGGTGCTAACGGGTCACGCATTCGGGTGGTGCTTATAGAGAGATTAGGAATGGAGATTCGATGAGAGAAGATCGAACATTGCCGGAAGGAGCTTAGCAACGGTGGTCACACGGTGCCCAACGTGAGACCAGGACAGAACTTGCATGAGAAACAGAGCTTTATCAGTGGTGTAGTCAAGATAGGTATCCAGCAATTTGGGGTCACGCTTTTTCATGATGATGTTGTTACCCTCTCTTTATAGATAATGAAGAGGCCTGCTTTGGAGGAGATGAGGAGGCAAGTTGCACAGGCTCATGCTTCGAGGGAAATATCATTGGGAATTGTTTCTTGCATGTGAGAGTAATTGCCTACAAAATAAACTCTTTTAAGGTAAGAGGTGTGTATCGTACATGCGTATTACATAAGGGAGGGGAACGCATGTGGATGTGAAAATATGAAAAGTTGTGATATGCTTCTCATGCATTGAAAATGAAGAGGTGGGGCCCATAGTTCTTTAAAAGGTGTATGCGTAATATCATGGTCGTTGACCGATGTGAGCAACGAACCTCATCCAGAAATTAAATACCTGATCACACATAAAGATGGGTCCCCTAAAGTTGATGGGCCATGTTGCACCCCAAGATGAAAGTTGTACGAGTCAGTAAAGCTGCTGCATGCACAATGTAGAGACCTCCCATGGGTAGCATAGAGGTAACCACGAGGAAGCCTCATGATATAAGGTGCTCAAAGTGACAACGTAAGTAGGTATGGAAGCACCCGAGGAGAATCATATTTACGTACCTCAAGTGAAATAAGATCTTAATGCCCAAGACGGTACCTAAGGTACCGAAGTGCGGACACAGCAGCCCAAATGACACATTGGGTGCTAAAATGGAACATGGCCTAAAACGACACCTTAGATGCCAAATTGGAAATGAGAAATTTTACGAACAAATTTCCTAACAATTTGTGTACATGCTCGCTTCAAGATTTTTATTTCCTGCAGAATCAAATATCTAAAATTAAGTTAAATTTGAAATAAGAAAGAATTTTCCTGTAATGGGGGACTAATTCTCAGAAGCATCGCCTTCTTTACATGATTAGCACAAGTATATTATGTATATCCTCATATCTCATCGATCTCATTTATATGAATGCGTTAATATTGACCCATGCACAAATAAAGTAAACATGTATACACGAATGTATAATCTATAAACATAATCATATGGATGGCACCCATTTATGGATCCTACTAATAAACATTGCACATATAACATATAAGTAGTTAAATCAGCTATCCATGCACTGATTAATTAAAAAGCTAATTTCAACTATTCATGCAATATTTGGGTGAGCATCTTGTCGGTGATTTCCTTTTTTCCTTTAAAAAAATTACCCATGCAATCATTAGCCCAAAGTAAATTTCATCGTGATAGGAGCTAATATGCAGGGCTTTTAACTATTATGTGACAATGAACAGAAAGTTAAATGATGATGAAGCATGCTAATTTCTCTCATCATACGTGAAATTAATAACTAATGTAGGATCATATTCTACGCTCGCTTGATCGAATGAAGAACAATACTCTGTTCTCTTGTCTACTTCTCCCGTAAGATATGTCAAGTGAGTGAAACCTTGTTGCTTGGGTTCATTTCCTACTCTTGCTACCCATTTACTTTATTGCATAAAGATCTTAAGACCACTTGCCAACCTACTAAAAGATTTAGAGTAAAAGGGAAATGGTTTCATTCATAACAAGTTGCATCTATAAATTTCAACTTGAGCGGGTATTAGATTTATATGTTAAATTAAATGAATAATTGGATCACATCATAAACAAATCACTATTATCTCTTGTTTAGTCCTACATTGCTTAGAGTTAGGACTAGTGTGGGTTAGTAATGCATAACGGATATTTGGGGTAGAAAGGAATTTAGGGAGGGGAGAAGGAAGAGGAAAAGAGAAAAACACCAATTTCACGGGATTTTAGGGGAAAATGTGTAGGTACATCTGAGGAAGAAAAGAAAAGGGGGAGGATATATGGAGGAACTCCAAATTTAATTTCAACTTGAATTGTCCCTGAACAATGACTGCCATCCCCTTTATATATGAAGGGGTGGTATTACAAATAAAATAGAAAGGACATCCAACATCACAGTATGGATGCAATTATTCCAACAGTACGTAAGAGCCAGTTGATCATATGCAGATGTTGGGGCTGTCTTTTCCAGGTGGTAGCAACCACCTGCAGGATGATTAAGATATTGACAGCCATCGTGGCATTGTATTTTGCTCGTAGGCCTCTAGAGGATGGGGTGAGGAAGACAGACCTCTCAGGTTGGATAGATCAACCAAGGGTGACTACGAGGCATGTACTTCATCATGGTGGCCAAGAACACCGGAATGTTCAGCTTACTTGTTTATGTGTGGGTGCGGATGGCTAGACGTTTTTATACAAATGACGATTCGAGGCTAGACATGCTTGTTGTTTTGCAAAAGGCTGGACAGAAACGATGACTTGAGAGTCATTGGCAACGCCTCAAACCATCGATGATGGCTCTTCTTCGGTTTTATTTTTTCATCCTCTTCTCTGTTGTAACCAACTTTAAGTGACGATTTTACATACTCAAAATGACTAAAGTTAGTAGGGTGGTGGTGCCTTTAAGTTTAATGTCATGATTAGAGAAGGCTGAGCTTCCTACTTTTCTTACTTTTTGTCATCACATGTGATGATGTCATGATGTATATATTTCTAAGAGGTTGATTTTCTTCCTAGACAAATGCATCTTCAAACCACAATTCAAACTATATATGTACCTTCTAATTTGATTTACAAGGAAACTTCATCCTCTTCAAATATGATCATGGAATGCCTATCGTACTCTAAACAACATGCTTCTACTTCCACCACCCAATACTCAACATGATCGCCTAATTGTGGGGAGGGACTACCCGTAAACCATGATTTGATATCAATTGATGCAAAAAAGGAATGTTGGGATGGAAAGGAAATTTGGGGAAAGGAGGAGGAACTGAGACTTGATGCAGGAAAGAATTTTAGGGTGGAAAAAGACTTGAGGGGGGAGGAGAAAAAATGGAGAAGCATGCTAGCTGCATGGGATTTTGGGTGAAGAAGCGCAAAGATATGGAGGAGGGAGGAGAAAGGGGGAGGATAAATGGAGAAACTCCAAGTTTAGTTTTAACTTGAACCGTAACCAATGACTAACATCCACTTTATGTAGGAAAGGGTAGAATTACAAAATAAAATTAAAAAAGGAAATTTCCTACCCTAACAAACCCTAATTTGACCCCTAAAATAACTCAACTTGAAAATTAACTAGAGATCACAAGCGACCTCATTACTTAAATAAAATATAAATTGCAAAGGACTCGCAAATTACAACTGACCCTAACACCAACTTAATAGAACCTTATTAAATAAGGAGTTATTTCATAGGAATGAATGACGAACCCTACTTTTACCATGATTCCCAATTCCGTGTTACATCAGTTGGTGGGACCGGATTGGTCAATATTCCCATGAAGTACGACGATCATCATAATCATCTCAAAACCACACAGACTATGGTGTTTTCCTTTTGTGTGTGAGAGGGGTGTGGGGGGGTGCTTGTTGTGTGTGACAAGACGCAGTCAATTTGGCAAGTCCCGATCTCGGGATGACTGCATAATTAGCATATTTTTCTTCAAAAATGGTAATTAGCAGGGTTTAAATCTGATCCTTTATGTGGAATACATGCTGCTCAACCACCAAAGCATTAAAAGCATGTCCTGGTTCATAAATCAGGCACCTTTTTTCAAAATCCAAATAGTAAAGCATGTTCTTGGTTTTTAATGTATTGATGTCTTGTTCTAAAATTTATCGTCTGCCTATCCTAGAAAATCTTCAGAAAACAAACCTGATAGGAGACCAAGCATCTGAATGAGCATAAAAGTGATGTTAACACCAGCTATAGCAAATGGGTACTCCCACAGTGCCCGATCACCTCCCTGCTTTCTGAGTAGGCCATGAAATGTTCTCTGATTTAAAGAGAAACAACATCAGACGAAAGAATTTGCACTTCGATCACAGATATCAAGAATCAACTACTAAACATCACAATGATGCCTTCCTGATATTTAGTCTTTTTCTGATGCCAAACATAATGTCTAACCAAGTACAAGGGGATGGCTCTTATATGTTTCCCATTTCTTGATCTCAGAACCATTGTTTACTAATAATCTTTACATTTGCAACTCACGTAACCATGTCATTAATCTCAAAGGAAGTGTACATGAAAGCACTGGAGTATAAGGGCATATCGACTTGCATCAAGAAAAACAGAAGCTAAGATTTCACAATGATAATATAACCATTTTAAATCTACAGATTGACCGATTATTTTAGAAATAAATTCCTTGACCCTTGTTATTAGTAAACTATTTTTAACATGTGTTCATAATTTTAAGTTTACCAATCACACATGTTGAAAACATTGTTTCAGTCATACTTCAAATCAAGCTAAAATATATGGTTTCAGTATCATCCTTTCTTATAGTAATAGATAAACTCATTTATGGACCATTTTATCAGTCTGTTATTTACAAAAATTAGCCAAACTCTGATTAAAAAATAAATCCATGGTGAAATATTGAGATGCTGCAAATGAAAGCAGAATAGATGGTATCTACCGGAAATCTTTTTGCAAAGAAAAGCAAATTCTCCAAGGATATGAAGCCACCTCCCCTGTAAAGTACACATCATAATCATTTAACAAAAACATGTAATTGGACTAAATGGATGACAACCGAACCCAACAGCCCGTAGTGTAAAAATGCACCTGAAGTCCGTAGAGGGATCTTTTCCTTGCCAGCCCATTTCCTTCCACTTCTCAGATATTAGACCATGGAATTCCACTCCCGGAAAAGCAGCATTCCAAAGGGCTTTCAAAGTTTCCTATAATAAATTGCAAAACAAACCATTTTTAACATAACTTCCTGAAATCGTGCATACAGCCTTTGCCGTGACATTGTTTTAAAATCTTAGATATGACAATGAGTACAGCATACATGACTTCTCACAAGAGAAAAGCAAGGACATTTAACATCACAGAAAAAAAAGCTAATGACGATGTAGATGGACAACTTCAAAATGAAAGTTAGGGGGAACTACAAAATAGAGCAAATGTTGACCGTCACATGATTTCTGAGGTAAGATTCTTATCCAAAGCAACTAAAAATCCATGCCAAAGAACTAAGAGATCATTTGCATGTCCCATTAGGTAAGTGCATCCGAAAGGGTGGATATTAAATCAAGTACATAATATATTTAAAAGCATGGAATCTTCAGAATGACATCCTATGCTAAATAGATTTAATGCCAGCATTACAATCACAACAAAAATCAATTTGAAGGACCATGATAAATTTTCAATCAGACGAAATTAGGAAAGGCTTCAAGATGTGGAAAACTAAATCATAAAGAAAACTCTTGATGTAAAATGGCAAGTGCACTATATGCAGAACAAACTTAGCCAGTCTTTTCCATTATATTGCATTGGGGAAAAAAACCACATCAAATTGATGCTGTCAAAAGATAAATAGTTTGAATTAAAACTAACAAACGACCAAAGCAATCAAACCTTGAATTGGACATGATAATAGTACTAGAAATTATATTAAACAAATAAACTACCTGGTGCTCATTTTTTGTACCATCATACATAACTTCTATGCGATTGTGCAGCCGTTGCAAACATTCCTCCTATGAAAGAAGTATATAATAAACCAATAGTTACGAAACTTGGTGTATTTGAAAAATCTTCAGGCCAGAGAGCAGGTGGATGATAGATGGTGCTTACCTGAGATGGTGTTAAGTCAAATAGTAGACGTGCATTATACTCTCTTGAAGGAGCACAAACACAGGAGAAACCCCTCCCAATCCATGCAGTTGGTACAGAGACAGCCTCATCTAAAGAAATACAGGAATGCAACAGTGAAATCTTGGTCCATACAAGGCATTAATAAAACTCAATGTTCAATCCAACCTAAAACATCTTTCTAAGAAAAAATAAGCGGGCCATTTCTTTAAAAACATGTCAAAAATGACAAACCATTATAGTATTAAAAGAAAAAACATATCCCCATGTTGATAGGCATCAGCAACATACATTTTGATGCATCCACATATCTTTAGGGAAGTCAGGATAGCTCGAGATCAATGAGTTCACCTCGGTCTCAACCCGATAATAACTTATGAGCCCAGCTCAAAAAGCTATTAAGTCCAAGTTCATGTCGAATAAATGACTTCTTAGGGTTATTGAATCGAGTTTGAGTTGAGTCGTGCTCAACTCGCTAACTTGAATGAATAATTTGATTAGATTTTATTTGTTTTTTATATTGTTTTCCATTCAATATGGGAAAATACATGATGTGTGTATAGGATGAGAAAATGGTGCAACACCTAAGAAAGTTATGTGATGTTTCCCATTCTCTCTCCCAATTCCTAGATTCTCTTTAATATTTATATTATGAATGTGATTAACAATGCTCGTCTCTCTCCCTACGAGCTATGCCCCCCCCCCCTCTCATGTGTTGTGCCTCCTTAAATTCTCCTTTCTAAATTTATCCCATGTGCAATGATGCTCCACATGCTTAAAATGCCACCTCACCATGTTGTGAGCCTGACACCACCAAACAGTGCTATGAGCATGTAGCACCACCAACATCGTCGACCGCTTGAAGCCATGACGCCACCTACAATGCCAACTGCAAACATCATGAGTCCAAGACACCACTAATGCCGCCAAGGTCATCTCCTTTTATTTTTGTGCTTATCCACCCCGCTTATTGCTACCAACGACCCAATGCTGAGACGTTGTAAACATCATCAATGCCACCACTGCCAAGTCATTTCTCGTGTCTCCATCATTTTTCCTTCCTGTGATGTCACAAATTTACAAGTCTAAGACCTATAAATTTTATGATCGTGTTGGACTTCTAAGCCCTTAACATTCGTTTCAGATGGACAAGAAAACACAATAATTTATATTGAATGCCAGCAGTTGGGAGGATGCAACATTAACATGTAATATTCAATAATGATCTCTGGTCTGAGAAAGATACGACAATCATTCTCTAAAAACTAATTTTCGACTGACATCTTGATGTAGATAATCTGCATATGAATAAAGATTCGTAGGTGTCGGAATAATCAAGTCAAAGAGATGACTTGATGAGGTCGACATAAACTAAGACCTGAATCGTAATTGTCACGATCAAGCACGCATCCTTTGACATGTGACAGATATACATCTATATGTCTAAATGTGCACATTAGATAGACCTTAGGTTGAAGACCTAATCATGGTCCATATACCAATGCATTGGTGTGCATATGAGGACATATGAGATATATGATCTCTAAATGGATCAAACATGTTCATACTTGATAAACAGGGAGATAGAGCTCACTCATGAGATATTTTGAGGTCATATAGAATTCTACGGATGATGTCTTGTTTATGAAATAAGACATGAATTCGAGATATTAATATATGCTCTTGAAAAGTATATGATTAATATTATCACCCAATTATCAATTAAGAAATCTACTAATATATCCTGGAGAAGACAGTCAAACAAGGGTTTGAACATTGAACTTCAGGCGTACCAAAGTCTTCTGATATGTAGGACAATGGATTAGTGGGAATACAATGGGTTATAGCTATCTTAAAAGATCATCTACCTTAACACTTCCATTCCGAGGAAATGATGAAACAGGATGGATTTTAGTGACTTTGTTTAATGACTTAATGATAAGAGAATTAATAGGATTAAGCCTCATTTCATTAGATTCAATTCCAATTTTCAGTTCCTATTTCAATGTCCAAATGTTGAAAATAGAAATAGTAATGGAAATGGACGTGAACTCACTTTTCAAAGCTCATTTAAAAGCTCCAAAAAGTTTGGATAATGATTAGAAATGAAATTGAAAGATGAGTTCATCACTCTGATCATTTGTTGAGCTCATAGAGAGTGTAATGTGTTTTATTAGGCTCCCATAAAGTGTGAATCATTTCAACTCAAGCTTAATATTTGTAAGTGACGTGTTTCACCAAAAGTGGTCTAAACCCTAAAATTGGATAGTTATCAAAGTTTCAAGTCACTATACATGGACAAAATGATCTCTCCGATATTATCTCCTAGTATCTGTGGCAACTACTCACAAGTCCTAATTGGATTAGGACTTGTACTTGATGATATCAATATTATGAGTAATAAGTGTTATTATTATAGATATGTGTATCTAGGGCTTGTGAATAGGATTCACATCATTTAATTAACATGGATATTGATTCGTATGTATATATATATGATAAATATATTATTCCAAGGCATATAAATGAATATTTAATTAACATGATATTGATTTACATTGAAAATTAAATGTAAATAAGGCATCGACGGAAGACCCATCGATGGTCTCTGTGTTCTTGGAGGAGTCGCGGCGGGCAGGGTCGTCAATGAGCTCAGTTGAGAAGATGTTGGTGGAGGGGGTGCGAATAGATTTAGAGCTCGTTACTCTCGACGAGCAATCAACGGGCGGGATAGAAGATTGTTTCTAGCAGGGAACATGGTGTGGGGAGGCCCGTGGAAGCTGAGAGGAATAGTGTATCTATAGGGGCATCAGTCCTGGTATCATCAAACCGGTTCAAGCTCCTAGACAGGGCGGTAGCAGAACGTCTGGGTCTCATCCCACCAAGGAGGTCTTCGGGTGATTCATACCGCTGAAGATCCTATCGTGGAACGTTAGAGGCATGGGGAGGTCGGAAAAGAGGTTGGCGGTGAAAAATCCGGTGCTGGATACGGGGGCTGACATCTTCCTTCTTCAAGAAACAAAGCTCGACGTGGAAAAGGAAGATGCTTTCAGGGATCTACGAGGGCAAGATCGATTTGCTTTGGTGCAGTTAGCGGTCAGTGGGGCGTCGGGGGGCTTAATGACTGGGTGGAAGAAGGACCTCTTCGACATGGTAGAGGAGTCCAGATTACAATTCAGTGTTACGATGCTTCTTAGACGGTGCGACAATGGGGAGAGTGTGCGGATCTCGAATGTCTAAGGGCAAACAAGGGGCGAGGGGGGATCTTTGGGGGCGGAGCTGGGGGAGATTGGCGTGGTCAGCATGGGTGAGGTGTGGATCATGGGTGGGGATCTTAACGTCACCCTTTTAGTGGAGGATCAGCCTCAGGGAGGGGATGGCTGTGATCCGGGTGCGGAGGACTTTCGGAGGACGGCGCACTCCATGGGGATGTCGATCATTGATGCGGCTGGCTGCAAATACACTTGGCGAAATGCGAGATCCAGATCCAGGTTGGACCGATTCCTGATATCTCAGTCGGCCGCCAAGATCTTCCCTCTTGCGTGGGCTTAGGATCTCCCGCAGGCCCATTCGGATCATACTCCGATCCTATGGTCCTCTGGCGAGGGAGGGGGTGGGAGGTTCTTCTTTTGGTTCGAGAGAAGTTGGCTACTTGAAGAAGGCTTCAGAGAGATGGTTGTGGAACACTGGAGGAGGAGAAGACCAGAGGGTTCTGCGGTTGCTAGATTAGCAGCTAAGCTCCAGGAGTTGAGGTCCTCTCTCTTCTCTTTCGAGAGGGACGCTAGGATGAGGAGGAGAGCAAGAAGGTTGGAGGTGCAGGCACAAGTGAACAGATTGGACTCAATGGACGGTGACAGGGGACTCACTCAAGATGAGGTCACAGAGAGACAAGGGTTGTTGGAGGAAATATTATTGGAAGATAAAAAGGAAGAGGTGGAGTGGCGCCAAAGGCCGCGACAACGGTGGCTAAGGGAGGGCGATGCCAACACGAGGTTCTTCCACTCCATGGCGTCCAACATAAGACGAAGAAATTCCATCCATGATGTAGAGGTAGAGGGGGTTCACGTGTATGGTGAGGCTGCGATTGGGACCGTCCTGAGGGATCACTTCGTGGAAGTCACTCGGAAGAGGAGGAGGAGAGGCTGGGGATGGCTTGGGAGAGGAGTACGGTCTCTTTCCCAAGCAAAGGCGGAGGGCCTGGTGTCACCATTCTCAGAGGAGGAGGTTAAGCGGGCGGTGTGGAGCTTAAATGCGAACGGGGCCCCTGGGCCTGATGGATTCTCGGTGTTCTTCTTCCAGGAATTTTGGGACACCCTAAAGGACGATCTTTTGGAGATGATTAACGAGTTCAGGGATAACAACAGAGGCTTTGATAAGATCAACAGGGCCTTGCTCTTCCTTTTGCCGAAGAAAGTCTCACCCATGAGCGTGGACGACTACAGGCCCATTGCCCTCTTTAATGCAGCGTACTTGATCGTGGTTGAGCTGTTAGCTAACCGGCTGAGGAGCGTATTGGGCTTCATTGTCTTGGAGGGGCAGTCGGCGTTCATCCCGTGATGGCGTCTGAGATTTGCTTGGACTGGAAGAGGTCTGGGGCGACGTGGGCGCTTTGGAAAATCAAAGGCATATGATATACGCTGATGACATTGTTATATTCCTTGGAGGCACCCAAGAACAAATCATTAATGCGGCACAATTAGTGGAGATTTTTGGCGATCTAGCAGGATTAGAGATAAACAAGGGCAAGTCAGTGGTGATAACATTCGAGATGAATGAGGTGGAACGCGGCAGAGTGGCGGAGGCTACGGAGTGCCGACTGGGGAATCTCCCCATTCACTACTTGGGGCTCCCTCTCGCCACGGGGAAACTCAAGAACACGGATTGGGAAGACATCATCCAGAGGATGGAGCGAAGACTTGCGGGCTGGAAATCTTTTACTTTGTTGAAAGGTGGGAAGTTGGTCTTACTAAAACATGTCCTATCTGCTATACCGATGTTCTTTTTTTCCACCAGATTGTTACCGACGGGGGTCAGACAGAAAATCGAATCATTGGTGAGGACGTTCTTCTGATCGGACAGGACGCAGTAGGGCCATGGGATGCATCTTGTCAGCTGGGAGGAGGTGACTAGAGGTCGCAAGGATGGGGGCTGGGAATCCATGACATAGGGAACATAAACAGGGCGCTTCTCTCGAAGTGGATGCTTCGCATCTGGGGGTCGTCGACTTCGCTGGTTGCAACTGCTGAGGAGTATATATCGGGTCACGAGCCTTTTTTCTATTGGTAAAATGCGTTTTGAGTCCCCGCTTTGGGTCGAGATTTGAGAGGTCCTTCCTCGGCTAATGAGTAGGATTGTGCGCAAGATCGATGATGGCAACCTTTTTAGATTCTGGAGAGATGATTGTTGGGGGGAGGGTAAGCTTGAGGATCGTTTCCCTCGTCTCTTTGCGCTCGCATCTCTAGAGGAAGCAACCTTGGCCCAGACGGCGGTGTCGGGTTCGTGGGTGCCGGTGTTCTTTTTGGCTTTGTCGAAGCAGCGCATGGACGAGTTACTGAAAATGCAAATGGATCTCCCTCGGATGGATACGCTTGGCACAGGAAGAGATCACTTTGTTTGGACGGGTAATAGGTTCACAGTCAAAGGAGCCTACAAAGAATTCAACAGGCACGCGCAGGAGCAGGACCAGGAGCTGAAGGAAGACATCAAAATTATATGGGCAACAAAGATCCCTAGCAGGGTAAAATATTTCCTTTGGTGCTTGAGAAGGGGTCACATTCTTGACAAGAGCCGCAGAGGGAGATTAATGGCGCAACCCGACACTTGCTGCGACAGATGCGATGAGGCGGAGGAGGACTCGACCCACCTTTTCTTGGGCTTCTCGGTCTCGACTAGGGTCTGGAGTGAGGTTGGTATCTCGTGGATCTGCACGGACGATCTCCCCTCGTTCTGGGCCTTTGTTCGTCGGATGGGGGGTGGGTCCACGGATGATTGCGCGTGGCCGTTTGCTATGTTGTGGGCCATTTGGCTCGGTCAAAATGAGGTGTTATTTAAGGGTCAGAGATGTTAATAGGAAAATGTAGTCACTCATTGCACCGCACTATACAATTCCTGGTAAATGCGGTGAGGTAATCTCTATTTATTTATTGATAGTTACCTGGCGGTGACCCCCATGATGGAGGTTCACCCAGTCTTTACTCAAAAAAATGTAAATTGGATTTACATTTTATTCTGGATTTATGAATAAGATTCATAATTTATGAAGAATCTCTCATAAAATACCCAATTATGATTTACCTAATTAAATCATGATAATTAAGAGGTTACAATCAAAAATAGGACAAGGTGGGCGTCCGATGTAGGCTCTATATGGATGTCTACCATGGAGTAGTAATATGATTAGGAGCCTCCTAATTTTTTGTTATTTCTTGATTTATTTTGATGATAATTAATAGGACAAAAGAGACTCCTATTTCCTGAAGGCAAAGGAATTATCTCTTGCCTTTAGATCGTCATCCAAGAGCTCGCATGGTGGGCGTCCCCTTTAGGAGTAGGACTCCTAGGGATATCCTCCTCTAGTATATAAGAAAGGGATTGACATGTGTCTTGGTAGCATGATTCATTCCACCAATTCTTTGTTGCCTTGAGAGCATACAAAAAAGATAAGAGAGAGAGTTGAGAACTCTCTCTTGGACCTCCCCTCTCTTTTACATATCCATCCATATACGTCCACCATATTTCCTCCATCATCTCTACATTCGCCCATCTCTTCATGAGAGAAAAAAGCCTTCTTCTCTGTGCTTCTTGTACGCAAAGAAAGATTTGATTTTGTGCAACGAAATCAGGAGACAAAGATCATCTTGATCTTTACTTAGCGTCGATAACTTCAAAAACAAGTTGATATCGAAGTTCCTATGAAGCTACATGAGTCATCTTCGTACCTGTAAGAGAAAAGTCATCGGATCAAACTCAATTCGAGAGGTCTCTTTTTTTAGAGACTCACGCTTCAAAGATAACCATAGTACTCATGTAGCTTTGCAAAACGGTTTGGAAATTGTTTCCTATAACATTTGGTTTCACAATAAATTTTTGTTATGCTTGTATCAAAGTTCATACGATGAACTCTAATTGTAAGCAAATTGTTTTTTTGTGATTCCATGATGCGAAGCTTTTGAACATCCTTCGTGTCACACTACCGACTATGTGATTGCCTAGATTCGATGATTTGTTCATGCATCCTTGGATTATTTCCTTGTTTAAAGATATGGACAAGTCATGTTATTCAAAAAAATCATGATAATTGTGGGAAAGAAACACATGGATATTAGCTGCCTTTTTTCACTTTTTACTATTATATATGTATTACATGTCAAATATTCAAAGTTCTAATTAAATACAAATGAATAAATACATTTATATGTACTGTCAAAAAAATGTAAACATTATTATTATTAATAAGATTCCTAATGAGGTCAATTTCTTATTTAAAGAAATTTCACAAATAAGAAATATAAAGTCAATCTACAAAAAGCTTGTTAAGAGGGTTATGAGTTACTCGAGCTCAACAAGTTCGAGTTTGAGTTAATGTCTATGGAGTCAAAGCTTATGGAGCCCAAGATTGATTTTGATCTTAGTTATCGAGTTTGAGTCTAAGTAGGGGTTGACTCAACTCATTCAACTCATTAAACACCCCTACATATGTTTATAATAAGAGTTGTTACAAAGGTTTACTTCCAAATTTAGAAAGATCAGGTTTAACATCCTGCAGAAAAGTTTTAATATTTTGCTTCCAATACTTCTTCGTCTCAACTCCTACAAGGCATAATCAACTAGCATTTCTTTATGTTGGCACAACCACCTTGAACATCTCTCTTATTCTATTATTTGTTGTGCCATATCACCTTTTCCTCCATTAAACTCATTCCAATCTAATCAACTTTGTGTCATGGTACACCTATCTTAACAACTTGGTCTCTTCTCGAGAAAAGCTCTATCATTGAGATCTCAATAGCTCTAAAACAGTGATATCAACACTATCCTTCATACAATATGACATGTCTCATCCATACGCCATCATATTTTAAATATGTATTCATCCCAACCTCCCTTTGTTAATTATATATGTAACTACACCACCATTTCCATCATCTTATTTGAAAACTATTCCCATTTAGTACGAAATATCATTATCCAAGCATGTAAAATCGTTCGACTTGTTGTCTTGATTAGTCAAATCGGGGGAGTAGCCGACTCAACTAGGCCTCATTGACCAATAGTTGGTCAACCTGATTAATCGGGCAAATTAGTCAACTTAGTCGATCGATTTTTAATTATTCTTATATTTCATTTTATATCATTGTTTGTAACTTAGTATACTTTGTTGGACAGTAGTTAGTAACTTAGTATACCATGTTGCATGTTATATTTTATGTCATTCCTTTGTATCTCATGTTTATGTTGTGTATTTAGTTCATACTATCATGTTGTATATTTAGTTATGTTGTAGTATACCAAAATTAAGAAATAATTCGAGGCATCAAATAATTCTTCAACTCAATTCATCAGAACATATGGTTAGGGTTCAAGGTATATCTATCAATTTTATATTATTGTTAATGCTAATTATTAGATACTATAAATATCTACCTAGGGCTGAGTTATTTTTATATGCTAAAAAAATTCATTCACTACTAATACTATTAGTTAGTGTATTTATGCTATTCATTTTTATGAATGTTAATTTGAAATAATTCTGATTAGTCACCCGATTGCCGATTAATCCTTAATCAGTGACTCGGTCAACTAATTATCGACTACCGACCTTCGCAACCTTGTCATTGTCAAGATTGAAATATGATCTAACACATGAATGCATGTGCATGCAAGCATGCTCCCACACAAAAAAGAAAAAAAGTGTGATGTCTCCATAATTAAACTTCCATTTCATATATTAAGTCCTCATTTTACTTAATCATAAAGCTATAAATTTCATGACCTCCATCCAATGCTCGACTTTTCAATTGACGCATCCATAAGAATACAATCCATAAAAAGTAGGGATATCTACACCCATAATCTTGAGTAGTTTCGTATTTACGTACATGACCCTCATGGTTATGAGTGTGAGACGAAACAACTATTTAGGGTCTCTCATGTACTTCGTAAGGGTTACGTGTGTGAACGGAGTGACTATTCGAGGTTTCTCGTGTAATTCGTGATTCACGAGGGTTGTGTGCGTAAATACAAAACTACTCAAGATTATGTGTATAAATATCCCTAAAAAGTATAGACACCTCATATAAGATGTGTTCCATAATCCCTTAACTCATTCAAAACAACCATAAAATGAAGAGACTCAAAGACAAATCGTTGATTGATGTCAAATAAAGTTATCTTTGCAATTTAAGTCCTTATTTAAGACATTAAATGATGTACCTTTTATAAGGTGGCATACAAAGCAGATTGTCCCTCTTGACACAATTTTCGACAAGATATTATTTTTCATGTCTTTTTCAATCAATGCAAAATCATGTCTTAAGAAAAAATTAAAGCATGCTTTTTCCTCTGAGATTCTCTTAAAAAAAACTACCACCCTTGTCTCTATGATTATTTTAAAAGAAAAACAATGCCCTTTAACATGACACATCATCCTTGGGCCCATAACTCACCTTATTTAGCCACTTAATAACCTAAAAAGTTAACTAAAGAATTACATGTGCAACTTGTAAATTTTGCCCAATGCAACCTAATTTGGATTGGTATTTCATCAACACAATCAAACACTAAGCTCTTAAAGGAGAATATACATATGCATTAGCATCTCATGACTACAGATAGTGGGCGGGAAATACTAGAGAAAGTAAAATTCATACTAAATGTATAGCTGGGTTTACATTATAAGTGGCTGATGGATCTTTGGATGAGGGATGCTTACCTACCACCATATATTCTACTCATCCCTCCCTTATTCCAATAATCACTAGTGAAACTGAAGAGAGAGATCTCTAGTAAGGGAGAATAAGAATTTGTTTACCCCCATGGTTTTTCCCTCTTCATAGGTTTTTTCATGTATATCATTGTCTCCTCTATATGTGTTCTTTTCAATCTTTAAAACATGGAATCAGATTCTTATTTAAGTCTTTGATTTCTTTTCTACTGTCAAATGTTAAGCGCCGGGTTATTGCCCAATGTTGAACCCTCAGCTTGGAGGTGTTTGTGTTTGTGTTGTTACGGCCCCTCATGTAGCTTGATTGGGGATCTGCATGGAACCTTTGCCTTGTGTCACCCCCATCTAGTTAGAGTTATGCATGCCCTGTATTGCCCACATAGGGATAGGAACCCGCATGGTCTCCCTCTTGTATATATTATATGCGTCCCTCCTTATTCCAATAATCACTAGTAAAGAAAGCCCTAATCTCCTATGAGTGATATTAGGGATTTATATGCCTCCATGGATTTTCCCTCTCCATAAAACTTTTCCATCTAAATCACCGTCCACTTTATGTGTGTTCTTCTCAATCATTCCAGCAATAAATAATAGTATACAACCACAAAGCCCTTTCCCCCATTAAGTAAAGCCAGCTACATGGATTTTTTACCTCCATTTAGATATGTATTGAGTCATTCTCATTCTTAGATCTAAATAACTAAGATTCCTTCAGATAGTCTCATTCCAACATTTCTTGGGCCTTCCTCGCCCTCTCTTAAGCAGCTCAGCATCTCAAATCTCGCATGTTCTAATTGGCGCATCAACCAACCTCCTTTGCAAACGGTCAAACCATCTTAAGCTTTCTCTCATCTTATCCTATATTGGATCAACACCAACTTTCCTTCTAATCGCATCAATTCCGACTCCGATCTTTTCGTGTATGACTACACGTCTAGCTTAGCAATTTTTATTTATGCTATGTCGTTCTCTGCATATGTCTATGGTTTACCGGCCAACATTCAGATCAATAAAGCATAGCATATTGCATAGCTGCTTTGTAATACTTCCTTGATTTTCAAAGGAAATTTCTTATCATATAAACAGTAGATGCTCCTTTCCACTTTAGCCAACCTGCATTAATCTATGAATAGCATCTCCATCGATTTCCCCCATCATGTTGCAAAATAGATCTCAAGTATCTAAAAGAATATTTCTTCTGAATGTTATGGTCTTCAATCTTCACCTTGATTCCTTTATTATTGCTTCCATAAAATATGCACTCCATTTTTTAGTCTTAGTCCCTACTTACACGAAATCTTGTAGACTCCAAGGCATGCCTCTAAACCTCTTCACATTAATCAACAAAATATCATCGGTGAACAACATACACCAATGTATCTCATATTAAATGTGATTGGTCAACTCATCCATAATCAAAGTAAAAATGAATGGACTCAAAGATAAACCTTGATGCAGACCGATATTGATGTCAAAATAGTCAGTCTTCCTATATTGGATCCTTACACAAGATGAAGCCCTATTATACATATCCTTTATAAGGCTAATGTACAAGACAAGTACTTGTTTCTTCTTCAAAACTGTCTACAAAATCTCATGTGAGACCGGATCATAAGTTTTCTCCAAATCAATGAAAATCATATGGAGGTCCTTTTTAGTTCTATAAATCTCCATTGTTCTCCTCAACAAGTAGATAGCTTCAATAGTTGAGTGACCTGGTGTAAATCCGAATTCATTTTCTGCATTGGGTGGAAATATCAATGATTAAAATAGCACCTTATGCCTACAAGAAACGAAGAGAAGTGGCAAACTAAGGGTGCTAAAAGAAGGGTTTAAATTATAATACTTAAGACAAGAAAGATCAAAATGCTCATTGTTGTAACAAAATATGAGGAAGAATATTTTAGGCATGTAGTTGAGATAATCATGTTAGATGAGCAAAAAAAATCACAATTACTATTTGTTCTTTGCACATCAATTTGAATTCGGAAGTTCAGAAAATAAAATCCAGAAGAAATCAGACAGGTCTAACCAACAAATTCCAAAAAAATTGGATTGCATGTTTGACACCATTTTTATAGGATGAAAATATGCTAGTTATTGAAACAGTAGTCAACAAAGACAAAATCATAAAACATAAAGAGTCAATTTACGTATGATATATTAATCAATACACACATGGGGTGGTTAAGGTGGGGTTATGCACACCATTTACGGAGCTGCTACGCTGGATTGTTTTATGGGATTGCCATTTGAAGGCTATATTAAAATAGGACTGGGCTATAAGATTTGCCTTTGAATGTTGCTAACTCCTGATCAGTGTTCACGAAAGTGGCCATGCGCATGTGGTGCCCTCAGTGCATCGTTTTCATGAAGCCCCCCATTATGCGCCCCATGCGCTTATGCGGGCCGCATAAGCGAGCTGTGCGGCCGCATACACATATTTTTTTATTTTTTTATTTAACCTATGCTATGCTTTTATTGTGTTATTTGTGTGTTCTGTTGTAGTCATTTTTGTATATATTTATTTATTTTTAAATAAAAATTAGGAAACTGCGTAGAACCGCATCAGCCCACGGCTTCCTGACACCCTGACGATGGAGATTGCCAATGATGTCCTCCATCAGCCCACGGCTAAGGTCATGTGGGATGTTCTTGCCGCGACGTACTCACAGATGAGGAATGAGACCAAGATCCTCCAACTTCAGCATGACATATTTAAGGTCAAGCGGAATCGACAACCGCTGCATTCGTTGTATACATCCCTACGAGAGATGTTTGAGAAGCTTTACAGTATCACTCCCCTGACGGCGACCCCTGAGCAGCAGAAGACGTTCTGGAATGCCACAATGGTGGGGTCTTACTAGCAACACTAGACCCGGGGTATGATGCGGCTCACTCGCAGATACTGGCAGATGCTACTATTCCTCCAGTGGACGAAGTGTATCAATGTCTCAGAAGAATTACAGTTTCTTCTACATCCACTATGCCACCTCCTTAAGCGATGGCAGCTTCCTGAGGCAGAGGTGCATCTTCCTCTTTTCGTGGTCGTGGACCTCATGGTCGAGGCAGCCGATTCCATCAGCCTTGCACCTCCTATCATCGTCCGGGTCATGCGGAGGATACATGCTATTCTAAGCATAGTTTTCCTGCATCCGCCCGTGTAGCCGAGCATGTTGTGCCTACACCGACATCTACTTCAGATCAACGGTTTGAGGATCTAGTCGCCATGCTACAAGATATTATACCTCCTGCTACTACTGACTCGTAAGGAGGTCACTCAGACATAGCAACTTCAGCCTCTACAAGCACGTCAACCACAATTAGCACATCAGGTAGCGTTTATGCCTTTACGTCCTGTCACAGTTCTGATGTTTCGGATGGGATCATGGACTCGGGTGCGACACATCATCTCTGTCGAGACAGAGATAAGTTCACATCCTACAGGGAGGTTCCACCAGGGAGATCGGTAGTAATAGTAGATGGACGCATTCCCCCATGATCGGATAGGGGAAGATCAATTTGACACCCTCTATACGACTACTGAATGTGTTGCATGCTCCAGATTTCTCAATGAACTTACTTTCCATTAGTCAGCTTACAAAGGATTTGCATTGTCGAGCTATCTTTGACCCATCATTTCTTATTTTTCAGGACATTCTAACGAGCAGGGTGATTGGTTGTGGTTGTGAACAGGATGGACTATATCGGTTGGTTCGCACTTCCTATGTTGGTGTCTCATCTCAGTCCAGTGGATCTACTTATCCTTTTATTTGGCATCTGCGTTTTGGTCATATCCCTCTTCAGAAGCTGCAACATATCTTGCCCCAGATTTCGCCAAAGTCTTCTTTTCAGTGTAAAGCGTGTCAGTTGGGAAAGCATCACAGGTCTACTTTCCCTAGTTGTGAGTATCGGAGCAGTCGCTCCCCTTTTGAGTTGTTGCACATTGACATTTGGGGTCCGAGTCGTGTTCCTAACCACCAGGGACACATGTTTTATCTGGTGGTCGTTGATGATTTCTCTAGATTGTCTTGGGTCTTTTTATTGAAAAATAAATCGAAAGTGGAGGATGTAATCAAAAAACTTATCAATGAAGTTCGGAATGTTTTTTCTTCTAATGTGAAGATTGTGCGCACAGATAATGCCTTAGAATTTTGCACTCGTGCTCTTTCCCATTTCTTCTTGTCTCGTGGTATTATTCATCAAACAACTTGTGCCTACACATCTCAATAGAATGGTGTTGCAGAAAGAAAACATCATCATCTTCTTGATATAACTCGGACTTTACTCGATCATAGTTATGCTCCTCTGTCTTTCTGGGGTGATGATGTTCTTATGGCGTGTTATCTGGTCAATTGTATGCCATCCTCTATGTTGGGTGAGAAGATTCCTCTTTCTGTTGTCTTTCCTGACAAGGAGTTGTTCTCACTACCTCCTCGTGTTTTTGGTTCAGTTGCTTTCGTCAATCAATTCACTACGGGGATTGATAAGCTCTCACCTAGGGTTGTCAAGTGTGTGTTTCTTGAGTACTCTCGTACTCAAAAGGGTTACCAGTGCCATGATCCTATGAACAAAAGATATTATGTCGGTATCGATGTCACCTTCTTTGAGATTACGATGTATTTTTCTCCTATAGGAGACAGGATGACTCCTTCAACTACTGATGATGAAATTTATGTTCCACCTCCTCCTCTACGTCAGTCTGATAACATACCTTCTCCTGTTGTGCCAATACCGTAACCACCATCACCACCACCACCCCCTCTGTAACCACCAGTCCCACCTTTATCGAAATTTTATACTCGTCGTCCTATTCCTGATCATGGAGGTCGTCAATCATCCATCATGCCCCAGGTATGTCCAGGTGATATTACTAATGATGGGTCTGACAATGTACAAGTGCAGGACAATGACATACAGGTGGATACTACTAATGATTTGGATGAACATATTGCCTTGAGGAAGTCTAAGCGGACGTGTACGTCCTATCCACTTGCTTCACAGGTTTCATTCCATCGCCTCACTAGTGATTTCCAGATATTTCCTATTGCCTTATCTACCGCGGAGATACCACGGAATTATCAGGATGCCTTGAAAGACAGTAGTTGGTGGTTAGCCATGGAGGAGGAAATGGTTGCTCTACGATCTCGTGGTACATGGAGCTTGGTTGCTGCTCCCTCAAGAGCCTTTGTGGTCAGTTGTAAATGGATCGTTACTGTTAAATATAATACGGATGGCAGCCTTGATCACTACAAAGCTCGACTAGTGGCACGTGGATTCACTCAGACCTATGATGTGGATTATATGGACACCTTTTCTCCGGTGGCACGTCATTCTACTCTACGTGTTCTTCTGTCTGTCGCTGTGATACGTGATTGGCGTTTGTTCCAGTTTTATGTTAAAAATGCCTTTTTATACAGGATCTGCAGGAAGAAGTCTACATACAGCAGCCTCCGGGATTTGCTGTTGAGGGGGAGTGTCAGATGGTGTGTAGACTTCACAAGGTCATCTATGGTCTTAAACA
Organism: Ottelia alismoides; assembly: GCA_037367405.1. Lineage (NCBI taxonomy): Eukaryota > Viridiplantae > Streptophyta > Magnoliopsida > Alismatales > Hydrocharitaceae > Ottelia > Ottelia alismoides. The sequence continues at coordinate 222,230 of JAZKJV010002068.1, forward strand.
GAGTCTGTGGGCATGGTTCAGAAGCTTTCAGATCTCATCCAGAAGCAAGGATTCATAAGATCAAATGCTGACCACTCTTTGTTTGTGCAGGAGACTCCCAGAGGTACTGTTGTTATTATGTTGTATGTTGATGATATACTTGTTACGGGAGATGACATGCAGGGGATAAAGATGACAAAAGAATTTTTAGGCCATCAGTTTGTGACTAAGGATCTTGGTACTCTAAGATACTTTCTGGGATTGGAGTTTGCAAGGAATGCATAGGGTCTTGTAATGACTCAAAGGAAATATATTACAGATATGCTTGTTGAGATAGGTATGATCGGATGTCGTCCCTCCACTACTCCCATGGATCCTAGTATGAAGTTATATGGAGATGATACAAAGGAAGTTGACAAAAGAAGATATAGAGAAATGGTGGGAAACTTCTCTATATTACTAGCACTAGACCTGACATTGCTTTTGAGGTTAGTGGGGTGAGTCAGTTCATGGAACAGCCCAGACAAGTACACATGGATGCTGTATTTATGATACTAAGATATCTAAAGTCGTCTCCAGGTGCAGGATTGTTGTTCAGAAAAGAAACAAATCTCTCTATCTCTGCATGTGCTGATGCCGATTATGCAGGATGTCCTCTAGACCGGAAATCTACCACAGAATTTGCAGTGTTTGTTGGCAGTTCCTTAGTTTCTTGGAAAAGCAAGAAACAGACAGTGGTGGCTAGATCTAGTGTCGAATCTGAGTACAGGGCCATGGCACAGGCAAGCACGGAGATGATGTGGGTTCATGCCGTATTAACATATCTGCATATAGATGTACCATTACCCATGCAATTACAATATGATAATCAAGCAACATTATTTATTGCTAATAATCCTGCATTTCATGAAAGGACGAAATATATTGAGGTAGACTGCCACTATACCAGGGATATGGTTCAGAAGGGTTTTATTTCTACCTCCCATGTCAGTTCAGGAGAGCAGACTGCAGATATCTTTACTAAGCTACTGTTCAGAGGACCGTTTCAGAAATGCTCTTCCAAGCTGAGCATGATTGACATCTATGCTCCATCTTGAGAGGGGTGTAGAGATATTTCTAGTATTATATGTACTCGTGTGTTATGTTTATTTTCATTGTTCCATCTTATGTAATTTACCCATAAGCTTCCTCTATATGAAAGAATCTAGGGTTCTCTCGAATAAACAAGTTCTCATCTTCATTTCCACTAACAAAAACATACAAAACATATAGGATCTTTTTGCTTAAACCAATGACTCACTAGTCATTACTACAATTTAGCACATACATTATCCCTCGGTCCAAGCCCAAGCTCAAATGTCAGACAGCCTCTACGACTTAGCCTTAGCCCAAATTCTTAACAAGCGACCACCCAGACATGGAAGCCATAAGGTACAATAGTAGATATTACGAATACTTATATCGTACTATGGCCCCCAAGAATAATGTACGCCAGAAAAGAACATTTAATTAAGAAATCAATAATATGCACCAGCACATAATATTTATATGAGAAATCCCGGAAAGGGCCCATATCCAAAATATACAATCTACAAGCAAAAGCAAGTCTTTTAAGGATCTAATGACTCAAGAACTGCCTCAGCAGGAACCAAGACATTCATTAAGCTCGATGTGAATCTCCACATCGTAATTCAATCAAATGAAGCTCCTTTTCGTCACATTCCCATCCAATATTCCAATTCCCTCGTCGTAGTTCCAACCAGATTGCAATTACACAATCGCGCGCATTAGAGAAATCGCATTGCATTGCAATCATCGCATTGCATTGCGATCATCGCATTGCATTGCGATCATCGAAACCAGATCACCGACCTCGTGACGAACACCAAAAGGAGCTGAATCCTAACACCAACCTCCAAATCCAATACCTACTTACCGGAGGCCGAGCGGCAGCCAGCACCACGATCGACCCCGCCGTGCGAGATCCTCCTCACCGCGGCAGCCATTCCCCTGCCCTCGTCCATCTCCGCAAAACAACCCGCAGCACCTCATTCCATCGTCGTCCCCCTCCAGACCACGATCTACAACAACAATAAGGAGAACAGCAATAACAACAACAACAATGAGATCAACAACAACACGATTATCATCATCAACGGCAAACACACGATCAATCGTAGCCGACGAACCTCGAAGATCGTGGTGTCGTTAGGGTTTGGGGAGGGGGTACCGGCTTCGCCGTTGGGGTTGGGGGATCTGCGGAGGGCGCGTTCGTCGGTGGTGGTGATGGCGGGTTTTAAGGGGCACGGTTGCATGTTGACTGTGTGTCTCTGCCTTTTTCTAAAACAGAAAAAAAAGGGAGAGAGAAGAGGTGTTTAACGACGTAACTGTCGTCGTTGATCTCGTTCTTTACTCCTTATAGGCCGGGCCCGACAGGCAATTTAAAATCTCCGTTGGACGGATATATTACATGTTTATTGGATGAGTTAATGGTTTCTGCTTCTTTATTTTTTTCTAATTTTTTGAAAAATAAATCGGTGGAAATTCATTATTATATTTCTATGTTATGTCATTTAAGTTTCATGCGAAACAGATACTCATACAACGCTTATATAGACATTCATTTTTTAACTGTTCCAAAATTGTTAAAATCGACCATGTTTGGATGGATGTTGTAGGAGCATCTATTTTGCATGAAATTTGATTGATATAATATAAGGATATAGTGATGAATTTTCACATATTCATTTTTCAAAAATAAAAAATGAGGAAAATGGGGCTCAGAGAGTTAGCTTAGCTCCTCTCAATGGGCAATCTCATTTTTACTTATATATATATATATATATATATATATATATATATATATATAGAGAGAGAGAGAGAGAGAGAGAGAGAGGGGACCGATTCTGTGAGATGGATTTTTGTGAGATTGTGAGATAGGAGATTCTGAGCCATTAGTTTCAATTAGAAGAGAGAAAACCAACAGATAAGGTTGAAACTAGTGGTCCAGAATGTCCCATCTCATAAAATTCCATATGAGATGGGATTTTGTGAGATGGGAGATTCTAAACTACTAGTTTATGTCTTCTCTCTCCTGGCTATCTCTCTCCTGGTTGATATAGTGGTCCATAATCTCCCATCTCACCAAAATCCCATCTCATATGATCGACCCTCTATATGTATGTATGTATATATATATATATATATATATGACATGTTCATTCCATCTCTAAGGAAGGCCAACGATCATAATCTTTAGATTCGAATCTAACGACATCATTAATTTGGTTGTCTAAAAGGGTATTTTTGGTATTTTCTCGTAATGCTTTATTTAGATAACGTCATATTTATGATTGGCAATATTACGTAGGGTGGATGTTTGTATTCTCACATGTATTTTTTTTGTAAAATCAACAGTTCCTTTATAGCAATTGAATGTTTTTTTTTGTAAATCCGTGGTTCCTTTAAAATTCATCACTCATTTCTTTGTATAATATAATATATATTAGTATTATACTAAATATATTTATATTTTCTGCAAGTATTTTTATGTTTTTGTGATTTATGTGAAATCTGCAAATCTTTTGTAAAAGTTGCATGGCATTCTAGAAAGAAAACGCCAATCATTCAAAATGTATAATACACATCAAATATACAAGATGTCTAAAAACTACAATTGACATCTGTGCCTAATCAATATGCAAAAATACTCATCAAATATGTATAATACATATCAAAATTGTATAATACACAACAAAAAATGTATAATACACATGAAATATGTAAGATATAATAGTTGCATGGACTCCTGCTATCACCACTGTGTTACACATGTCATCATCGATCTACGCATCGTCATTACCTCCTGCATGAAGATCTACACTCACCGCCATCGATCTATCATTGTCCTTGCCATCTGCGTAAAGATCTACGCAAGTCACCGTCGATCTACATGTTGCCATCATTTGCAACATTGCCAACATCATACATGATGAACCTCACTTTCATCATATTAATTTTCACATATTAACCCCCTGGCTTAAATTAGTGTTAACAAAAACCAGATAAAATGTGGAATAAATTAAAGAAAAAAAATAAAAAAGCAAAAATCACAGTGTTTTGATGCCTTTAAAAATGCTCACAAAAATATTTTTCCCTTTGTTTGACCTCTTTTGCATTTTTGGTCAACATGAAACTTGTAGATCTCATCGAGATCTACAACTTTTATGTTTTGAGTTTTTCCAACTTAGGCCTCCTTCTCTTCATTTTTGTGTTTTATGTCTGAATAACCTGATTGGGCCACGTGGCTCCCTCTGGTTGAGCCATGTGGCCCGCTTCCTCTCATGCCACGCTCCCTCGCTTCCACGTCATTCGATCTACCTCTGGCGCCTCCATCTCAGCCACTCATCTCATCTCCGTCCTCAACCCTTTGATCGCACTCCAGATTACATCTGGAGTGCCCACTGTCGCCCGATCCTTGGTCGTTGGATCACTAGAAACAACGGTGTCATGCGTCTCGCCCACGACCCTTGGATGTGCCATGATCATTCAATCATATCCACTCCTTTGTGCGCTCCTCTGGACCGTTGGATGGTAAGATCCAATGGTCAAATCTTCGTCTTCCACCTCTATCTGCACCCTCTCTCCCACATTCTCCTCTACTGCGCTTCGCCCCCTTTCCCTTTTCCCCATCTTCTCATCACCTCCCTCACCTCTCTGAACGTGCTCCACCCAAGACAATCCCCCATGACCCTCGCAATCAACATAGAATCCTAGGTCTCCCTCTCCCTCGCTTTATATTTCAACCGATACCCACATCATCCACCACCGTCAACTCAACCCTTCCACCTAAAAATCGGCTACCTCCGCCCCAATTTCAAGGTTATCCAACTTTACGCGGGCCTTGGCCTAGCTCCTCTCCACCTCCTCGTGACAGGGGGAGGCCAGATTGAGGTCATGAAGATGATCAAGGCCCCGGTGATGATCCCTGGCCATGGTAGGCCTTGCCCCCGGCTCTACAACACCGAAAAGCTGCTCCCCATGGCTGGGGGAGTCCAGCGATGACTGGAGCGCCACCGGTGCTCATCCCAAGCTGTCGTGTCCGCCATTTCTTCAATTGAGAGGGAGAGGCCACCAGCCCCTGAGTGTTGTCGATGACAGCTTCAACACCCTCCAATCAAGCAACAACAGTCGTAAAGGCGAGATCCACAAGGGATCCTCCTTGTGGCGTTGTACATCTCTTCAGGTCACAACCGAGCTTCTCTGAGTTTTCACTGAATCGGATCAAGGCAATAATCGGAGTTGTAGTATAGCTCCTCCAAAATCCAGCGAACCATAGGTAAAATTCGATATCTTCACTTTGTCATATTTTTTATCTAATGTCTCTTGTTTGTCTTGTGCATCTTCATTACATGTTCACCATCATCTTGTTCAACATTCACAATCACCACCACCACCATCATCATACCAATTCTCTAAATCCACATATATTTTTCATCATCAACGCCATCACAGTCATCATCACTACCACCTTTGCATTTCTATATTTTATTTCCTGTTAAAAAATTACAAAAAAAATAAAAAATAAAGAGAGAGGGGAAGCAGTCACAGCGTCTGCCCCTTTCTCCCTCCTCCTTCGCTCTCCAGATCATTGCCGCCCCCAACCCTCGGCCTCCGCCAGCCTCCAGCACGTACAACCACTCATCACTACTCCAAGACCTGCAGCCACCAGCCACACGCCCTCGACCGTCTTGCTGCCGACACACCTCTACTGCCACAACTCCACGTGACCGCACCTCCAACAGTGGGTTGTCACGCCTCCCTCCCACCATCCTCCCAAGCCATGCGCCTCTAGCCTCGTACTAGCCACGAGTCCATTCGCAGTCGTGCTTCCGCCTTCACTATGTGCGTCGACCGACGCCTCCTCCTGTCGTGTGCACCCCCTAGTTGCATGCCCTCTGCGCCCTCAGTCACCCTTGGCTTCTCAAACACCCCCATCCGTACTTCCTTCTTCCTCTACCTAGCCTCCATCTTCCTAAGTGAGGAGAGAGAGAGATCCATGGAGTCCTAGTGATAGTGAGACGAACCTCAGTTGAACAACGACCTTCTTCTCTAGGCGAGATCCAAATAAGAAGACTTTGTCGTCGCTGCCGCCTCCCTGTTGCAGCTTGACCTCCACTGCCATCGAGGTGTTGAGTGACAATCGGCCAGAGTTAGAGCTCCAACCATATCCAGGCGAACAACTCCAAGAGTTAGCTTATTGTGGCAGGGTCCCTCGCCGATCAAGGAGGCGAGGAGCAGGAGCTCTCGCTGTAAGGAGATGCAGAAGCAACTCTTAATAGTATAGAATTAACACTCTCATGCCATTGCAGTCGGGCTAAATAGGATCTATAAAAAACTACTTGGATTGATTTATCAAATAAATGCAAGCGGTCGAATATATTTTACTTGGGCAAGACCAAGGTCGAACTCAGGGACACGAGCTTCTTAAGTAAATATTTAGACTCCTAATACTCAGAGTATGTGACGAATTAAAAACTCATAGGTAAAAATGCAAAAAGACACATAAGGACAAGTGATGCAAATGAGGTAGACACAAGAGGACACTTTTTATTTGATTTTATCATACAACGAGATGCAAGTAGAAATATATGCAAATATACCCTACCTCACTGAAATCATTGAGCAACGAAAATGAAGTCAATTTCAGGATCATTTCACGAATCCAAATTAATTGATAAAATGAAAAAGGCATGAGAGATAAACAAGTGACACTATGTTTCTAGAATTAATCATCAGAAGTTCAAGTGTCAAACCAAGAAACAAATCATGCCATTAGATAGAGAATGAAATGAGCTTCGAAAAGATACAAAAATCAGCTAAAATAGAGGTCAGATGCTCAAGGTATTTACGAAAGAGTCCAGCGGGCATAAACGCAAGAAAAACTTTAAAATAAATAGATAAGGTACTACAAACAGGTCCCTGGAAGGACTTAAATATAATTATGAAAAGTCGCGATGCCTTCCCTATAATTTACCCATACGTGCGGAGGCTAAATTGTAATTATTAAATTCTGGAGGGGGTCGATTGCAATGAACCCCGTGCGCACATGTTCTTCACATGTACAGAGGACCTATTGCAAATTGAAGAAAACGGCGTGGCACCCCTGCAAATTACCCAGCGCTCACGTGACCTGGTCACGTGAGGCTAGGATTGGACGTCAACTCAGGCTCGGGTGCTAGGCTCGGGCGCACTTCTGGAGGTTCGGCCCACATGCCATCAGCTGGAGATCTAGCTTGGATCGGGTACCCTGATCCTGGAGGCTCTAAGTGGAGGCTCGGGGCAGTGACAAGGATAAACGTGGGCCGTTGGATGAGCACCGGGATGGTTCCATCCAACGACACCTGTACGTCCTGGAGTCCCCTACTCTGTTGATGGATGACGGTGATTTTAGATCTCCGGCAGACCCGTGTGAGCTCCACCGCCATCTTCAATGCTCGATGATGATCCACGAAATCCATTGAAGGACAGCGACCAAGCTTGGATCATTGGGACGACGCTGGAGTGTCTAGAGGAGGGCGTCGATGTCCCTACACCTGAGGCGGGGCTTAAGAAATCCCCTCCGATGATGCTCCAGCCAATGAAGAAGGATATTTGTAATTGTTAGTAGGAATAGCCGAAGCATCGTGCACGATGTGAAATAAGTGGAAGGGAGCCTTGGCGGACGAAGAAGGTGGAGGCTCATTGAGCTCCTCCACCATGAAGGGAGGAGCATATGGAGCAGAGTGGTCAGAGGGTACAGAAGATAGGAAAGGTGATAGGAGGGCATGATGAAGATGGTAGAAGCGAAGGGAGCAAGTAGGGTTGTCAACGGAGGGTGACTGTGCATGGAATCGCCTAATTAATTCAAAGAAATATGGAGAAAAAGTAAATAAGGATTAGGAAGACTTACATGGAGAATTGGTGGACGCGACGGCTTGGGCTAAGCTCTAATGGCGCTCCGGTCATCGCTGGACTCCCCTAGCCATGAGGAATAGCTTTTCAATGTCGTAGAGTTGGGGGCAAGGCCTACCATGGCTAGGGGTCGTCACCGAGGCCTCGGTCATCTTTGCGACCTCGATTCGACCTCTCCCTATCACGAGGAGGCAGAGAGGAGGTGGGCCAAGTTTCGTGTGAAAGTGGACAACCTCGAAAATGGGCGGAGGTGGCTGATTTGTAGGTGGAAGGGTTGAGCCAACGGTGATGGACGATGTGGGTATCAATTGAAATTGAAGCGAGGGAGAGGGAGACACGGGGAGCTATGTTGCTCGCGAGGGTCATGGAGGATTGGTCTTGGGCGGAGCACGTTCAGATAGGTGAGGGAGTTGATGAGAAAATGGGGAAAAGGAAAGGGGGCGATGTGCTGTCGAGGAGAACGTGGGAGAGAGGGTGTAGACGGAGGTGGAAGACGAAGCTTTTACCGTTGGATCTTGTCATCCAACGGTCCAGAGGAGGGCATGAAGGAGTGGCTCCGATCGAAGGATCATGGCACATCCAAGGGTCGTGGGCGAGGCGCGTGGCACCTTTGGATCTAGTGATCCAATGGCCAAGGATCGGGGCAATAGTGGGTGCTCCAGATGCAATCTGAAGTGCGATCGAAGGGTCGATGATGGAGATGAGATGAGTGGCTGAGATGGAGGCGCCAGAGGTGGATCGAACAACGTGGAAGCGAGGGTGTGTGGCAAGAGAGGAAGCAGGCCACATGGTTCAACCAGAGAGAGCAATGTGCCCAATCTGGTTATTCAGACATAACACATAAAAAAGAAAGAGAAGGATGTCGAATTTGGAAAAACTCAAAACATGAAGTTGTAGATGTTTCATGTTGATAAAAACACAGGAGAAGTCAAACAAAGGGAGAAATATTTTTGTGAGAGTTTTTAAAGGCATAAAAATACTACAATTTTTGCTTATGTTATTTTTGTATTTTTTAATTTATTCCAAGACCCAAATATATACCACATTTAATCTGGTTTTTATTGACACTAATTTAAGCTAGGGAGTTAATATGTGAAAATTAATATGATGAAGCCGAGGTTCATCAGTAAGCAAGGATTGTGACAATCACATGTCGAGGATGACAGAGACGAGCGACAACGGAGATGGAGACGAGCGACACCCGACAGAGGCAGAGACAGATACGAGCGATGATAGAGACGAAGACGACGGAGACGGAGGAGATGTTTTAGGTGTGCATGTGGGATTTTGAAATGAATGGAAAGATTATGAGAGAGAGATTAATGAGGAGATAAATTAGGTTGTTACAAACTATATTTAGATAATAAAAAATAACAAAAATTGATTTTTGGTTAATTAAATAATAATTGTAACTTACTTTTATAACAACCGATAAATTAAATATGGATGCATGGGAAGATGGAAGGACCATGTCACATTGGAAGGATATCATATATATATATATAAAGAGAGAGAGGGGGGAGGGAGGGAGGGAAAATGGAGCTTACTTAATGAAGTAGGTAACCTTACCTACTTCATGCTCATTTTCAAATTTTTTTTATTTTTTGGAAAATACCATCATGTATTTTCATCACTATATCTCTGTATTATGTCATTCCAATTTCGTCAGAAACAGAGACTCATGTGTCCTCCATCTCGAACATGTAATTTTAGCAATCTTAAAATTGTTGTCATCGATATGTTCTGGATGAAGGGTATATGAGTCTTTGTTCTGACGAAATTGAAATGACATATTTGAGGGTTAGAAAATAAATAGGGGTATTTCAAAAAAATAGAAAAAAGTGGCGAAAAATGAACATGAAGTAGGTAAGGTTACCCAATTCATGTGTGTGTGTACACACGAGCAAAGGGGGCCTACTTCATGTCCATTTTGGTAAATTTTTTATTTTTTTAAAATACCACCATGAATTTTCATAACTATATCCCTCTAATATGTCGTTCAAATTTCATCAGAAATAGAGACTCCTATGCCCTTCATCCAGAACAAATCGATTACAGCAAATCTATCACCGTTAAAATTACATGTTCTATATGGAGGGCATAGAAGTCTCTATTTCTGATGAAATTTGAATGGCATATTCGAGGGATATAGATATAGAAATCCACAGTGACATTTTTGAAAAAAAAATTAAAATTTTTACTAAAAATGAACATGAAGAGGTTACCTACTTCATGAAGTAGGCTCCCTTTCCTCTATATATAGGGTAAAATGAGGCTGCCTCCTAGAGGGAGCTAACTTGTTTCCTAATCTATCTTGTAATTTTTTTGTAAATATGCTTGATTATAAAAATTGATAAATAAATAAATAAATAATACAAAGTCTTAAGAGACCAATCTGGTGGTTAAAGGATAGGAGCCTAAACAACTAGTCCCTTGAGAGTCTCAAATGAACTCAGCGCCTTTGAACAACAAATCAGAAAGCGGACGAGCAATACAACTGAAGTCCTGTATGAACCGTTGGTAGAAACTGACAAGCCCCAGAAAAGACTGCATCTGTTGTAAATTAGACAGTGGATTGAGTTTCTTGATGATATCCACCTTGGTCGGATTGACCTCCATGCCACTGTTGGAGATGATATGACCAAGGACCATCCCCTGAGTCATTATGAAATGTCTTCTCCCAAGATAATACAAGGTTGACCTCTATGCAACGTTGAAGTACTTGGTCTAGGCAATGAAGATAAGTATCAAACCCATCACCGTAGACCGAAAAGTCATCTATGAAGACCTCTAAACAATCACCCACCATGTCCGAGAAGATGGAAAGCATGCACCTTTGGAATGTAGAAAGGGCATTACATAAACCAAAGGACATCCGTCTAAAAGCATGTGTCCCAAACGGAGAGGTGAATGTCATTTTCTCCTGGTCCTCGAGCGCTATGGACACCTGATTGTACCCCAAGTACCCATCAAGAAAACAACAAAGACTCTTCCCAGCTAGCCTCTCGATAATCTGATCAATAAATGGCAGCAAGAAATAATCCTTTTTGGTTTCCTGATTCAATCTCCTCTACAGACTCGCTCACAACTGTAGTGATACCCGTCTTCTTGGGTACCACATGTAATGGACTAACTCACTTGGAGTCGGAGATGGGGTAGATAAAATCGGTGCTCCACCACTTTGATATTTCTTTCATGACCACTTCTTGATGATTTGGGTTCAACCGTCGCTGGAACTTAACCCCTGAAGATCAGCTACACTCCATCTGATTGTCTTGTGGTTTATTTGAAGAACCTCCATCAAACGAGATTCTTGGTCTTCAGTCAAATCTGCTGAGATAATGACTGAGAACATATCTAGCTCACCCACAAGGAATCTGTACTTCATGCTCTACGGTAAGGTCTTCAATTCTGGACAAGTGGAATCTGGAAAATCTTGCTTCTGAAATGTCTGCGTGAAGGCTACCAGATCCGTATGTGAGAACTCTTGCTGCAGTGGTGAATCTGACGAAGACGGCCCTGCTGGTGTATCTATCAATTGTCCTGACTCACTCTCCATTCTAGATATCAACTATGTAGTCACAAGACACGGTAAATAGTCATCAAAATCATGATAATAAAAATCAGTGTATGTGTCTGAGGGATCTGAATCAGAACCACATGAAATAAAATCGGCCTCACTATCCTGCCCGCGGTCATCAGCCTCTAAGGTGCCACGTGTGACGAACCGCCAAATCGGCCCTCTAATAATGTGTTTTTAGCACATGGAAATCGTCATCGTAGTCGGGCCGATTTTGGTCATCAAAAAGATCATCCCATTTAGATATATGCCATGATGAGTAAAAATGAGATGATCGTATTTATTTTTTTTTACTTGGTAAGATACCAAGGTCGAACTCAGGGACACGCGCTTTACTCGTATTAATCGGATTTAAATGTGTTTAATCAAGTGTTGAGTTAAAGATGTATAGGTCAAATGATGCAAAGACACAACAACATGACATTGCAATTAAAATAAACATGCATCTTTTTTTTAAACATTTTTTTATCATGCAAATAAATGCGATGAAATGTAATGGAAGTGTAATGGAAATGTGCCCTAGGTTAATAATGATGAGCAAAATTCACTATGAGTCAATTTCAGATTTGCTTAAAATGTAAAGCTTGATCGATAATGTTAACAAGGCCTAAATAATGAACACATGGCAAATACAATCATACATAAAATTCAAGTGTCCAAAATGCAAAACTTCATATGCCATTAAGAAGTACATCAAACAAGCTTTCAAATGAGACTGAAATCAACTGAAACGGAAACATAATGCTCAAGATATGCATAAAGGAACACAAAGGCATAAATGAAATACTAACATGAAAAGTATCTACAAACCAGTCCCTGGGAAGGACTCAAATGTAATAAAAATAAGTGTGGAGGACTTCCCTGTAAATAAACCATACGCGCGGGGGCATATTTGCAATTATTGAAACCCGCAAGGGTATGAGTGCAAATAGCCCCAGGCGCGCAGGTGCTGCACGTGCTCAGGACCTGTTTGCAAATTGTGGAAGGTGTGAGGGCGACTCTGCAAATATCCCAGAAAGCACGTGCCTTGCACGCGCCATCCAGGCTCGGAGTGCGGCTCGGGCTTGGCAGAGGCTCGCTGCTGCTTCGGGTTGGCTCGGGATATCCGAGCCTCCAGGCTTGGTGGCGATCAGGCTCGGCGTAGTCTTTGGATGTGCCACGTGTATCAGGACCTGGATGTAAAATGCGGGACATGCGAGGGCACCGATGCAAAAAGCCCAGACCCCACGTGCAGATGGCACGTGAGCTCAGGCTCGGGTGGGGGGCGAGGCTCGGTGCAGCTTCGGGTGGCCGTAGCAGGTGGCTCGGGCCTGTGGTGGCTCGAGGGTGCCTCGGGCGAGGCTCGGTTCCACCGAGCCTCCGTGCTCCGGAGTAGTCGACGTGGACGCTCCTGGGCCGTTGGATCTCCGCCGTGGGGCGAGATCCAACGGTAGCTGCTCTTCCTCCTCCTTCGTCAGGTGGCGGCGCGATTAGAGCTCCGGCGAGAAGCCTGGAGCTCCGCCGCACTTCGCCGTACTTGTTGAAGCTCGTGGAAGATTGCTGAAGGTCTGGCGATGCAGGTCCGAGGTCGAAGAAGACGCGGGGGTGCCTGGGATGCCCTGTCGACCCCTGGTCGCCGGAGGCGGAGCTCTAGAACTCAGCTCCGCCCGAGGTCCGGCCATTGGTGCATGGTTGACCTGCAAGGGGTTAAGGCGTGCGTGCGTGCGAGATGAAGTGGACGGAGGGCTCTGGTGAAGCGTAGAAGGCGACGCCCTGTGTGAGTCCTCCTCCGCCTCCGGCGGAGGAGGAGGCCTGGGATGGAGGGAGGTTGTGGCAGAGGAAGGTGATGATCGGAGGGGTGCGCGGGGAAGGTGGAGGAATGGTGGAGCTAATGGACTGGTTAATGGAGAGGGAAGGAACTTGAAGAAGCTACGAAAATTAGGCAAAAATAAGAAAAAAAAACAAAAGAAGATCAGAGAACGTACCTGACCGGAGATGGAGGTTGTGGCCTGGGCTGGGCGTCGGAGAAGAAGCCCGGGTCGTCGCACATACTGGGCGGCCTTCCCAGCGAGCTCGGGCGGGGCTTAGAGCCACCGCAGCGCCGCCTGAAGGTCGGCGGGTCTCATCGGGGCAGGAGGTCGTCGTCGCTCGATCCAAGCTCCTCCCCCTGTCACAGGGAGGAGCTGGAGGGCTGGGCCACCGCCCCTTGGTTGATGGACGAGGGTGAAGCGGGGCGGAGGCACGGTATTTAAAGGTGGTGCTCGGTGGTCCATGTGGTGGAAGCCGAGAATTTCGAGGGAGTTGTGGGTCGTCTGGAAGGTGGTCGTGGGCGGTTGAGTGATGCGCGGAGGAGGTGGATGATGGGGCTCGGTCGTGAGGTGGTTAGAGAGAGGAGAGGATGACTAGAGCTATGGCTAAAAATGGAAGGGGGAGTGGTGCGCGCGAGTAAAAATCGTGGGGGAGAGAGGGTCTTCGGGAGGTAGACGACGGAGTCCTGGCCGTTGGATCGTGAGATCCAACGGCTAGGGTTTGGGCGTGAGCGAGCGGTTGCGATCAGATCTGCGGCGGTACGATCGAAGGTCCAGGATTCAGCCACGTGTCGCGCTGCGGAGTAAGGCACTGACGAGCGGCTTGGATAGGGAGCTAAGATGATCGAAGGGTAGAGGCGCGTCATAGGAAGGAGCGGCCGAGATGGAAATCAAGAGCACGATCAAAGGGCGCAAGATGTGACACGTGGCACGCTCTGATGAATGGCGGGAACGAGTGGTTAGGATGGAGGCGGGCAATGATCTGAGGGCTTAGGAAATTGAGGAGGCGTGGAGAGACGCTGGCCGTTGGATCAAGAAGGCGGATCCAACGGCTAGCCATGGGGGCGGATAGGACAAAGGAGGCGGGCCACGTGGCTCGCCCAGATTGGGCCACGTGGCCCAATCAGGTTATTGCAAGAATATTTTTGATTTTTGAGGGCCTTATTGGCCGAATTTGAGAAAACTCAAAACATGAAAGTTGTAGATCTTGAAGAGATCTACAAGTTTCATGTTGACCAAAACTCGAAAAGAGATCAAACAAGGGCCCGAAATATTTTTGAGGATATTTTTGAGTCTAAAAATACCACGATTTTTGTTTTGCCATTTTTTTTTGTGGTTTTTATTTTATTTAGGACTCTGTTAATTATAGGACATTACAGGGAATTATTGACAATCTTTTAAGCAAGGGGGTTAATTATGTCAAATAAAGATGATGAAACTGAGGTTCATCACCCCCCTATACTTAAACTATGCTCGTCCTCGAGCATCACAAAGAATGATTAAGTTGGATTAGCCCCCTTGTGTATGTGAATACAGGATCCAATCTGATCAAGTCGACTCGGCTTCAGAGATCCAAAATTTTAGAGTTCAACCTAGCCTTAATCAAGAGGCTTCCAATTCCTCTATTTTTCTAGACTCTCTCTGATATACATATAAACTAAAGGATATGAGTTTAGTGTTAACTGCAATTCTGAGAGTAGAGTCAATTCGTCACCCAAAATCTTGGTCCAAGAAAATCTCCTAAGGACCCAATCCTCAGCACTAGGGAATAAATCAAATCTTGCATTCAGTCTACCGTCTCTTTAGTTGTCAGACTTAGAAAATGTGGATGGCAGGCCAGAAAATGGAGGGCATGGGATTGTGTCAATTCTTCTCTCCCTCTCATTGGAACAAGGATTCTCTCTAGTGCCTTTTTACGCAACACCTTTTTTTTTTGGTGTTGATCAGTGTGTCCGTCAAGAGAAGTTGGAGCCGTCTGCACTTGTTTTCCTGGGAATACACCGGGGTGTGTCTTTTTTGAGTATCTATTATACCTTCTACACCCAGACTTGTAGCATTTACGATGCAGAGCCCTTTTTTGGTGCAAGCCCGACTCCTGGTCCTAATAGCGGTGGTCCAAGTGGACACTTTGAAAAAGTTTTGGGAGCGCTCGCCTTTGGTGGAAGCTCTTTGATAATTTGACTTTGTGGAATGAGAGCTTTTCTTTGAAATTTCATTGACTTGTATAATTTTTGGCTAGCTCCACTGCTTTTACCAAGAGTTGGCGCACACTGATCAACAATTTTTTTATTTATATCACACCCAGGCACTTAGGTCAATGTCAAGAGATTAGTATCAGAATCAAGTTCTCATACTGGCTATTATTGCTGACACTCAGGTTTCCTGAAGCCTCCAAAGATTTTATCCCATCCTCGAGCCTCATTAGATCAAATCCAAACTTGACTTCCTCATCCCAATCCCTCAGGTGAAAAATCAACTCATCTCAATCAAAACCGCAATCGTGCATGTGATGTGCTGATCATATTCTTTTTGTCTGAGACTAAGCATGGAATATAGCATGCAAATCTAGAGACCTAGGGGAATGTGGATGATTACGTCTAAGACCCTGATGGTTAAGGCTGGTTAACCGCAAATCTCAAAGACCTCAAAAAGCTAAGTCTTCTTGACCAATTCAGATCCCGGGTGAAAGTGAAAATGTAGAGGATTAATCCAACTTCTTCATTCAAAAACACACATTTTTTTTTTAACTTCAAGAGATATTAGAACTTCCTAAGCTCAATTGAGCAACCGCGGTTCAGCCAGTATGGATGTAAGTACAGGCCAAAGCCCGTTGCTTGAGGACGGGGCCTTGCGCGATGTCCTCTAAACCATCCAATCTGCTAAGGGCGAACCCTCACTGAACGCGGCTGACTTAATTGGGCTTAGTTAGTCATTAATAGCTCCTAAAGGTTTTTAGGGTTTTTCTCATTTTTAGGGATTTTAATATAGTTAAAACACAAGTTAGACTCAAACTTTCTTGAAAAGAGAAGGCGACTTTTCAAAACCCATGTCACACAAAATAAAAAATTTTCAAAACATTTTCAAAAATCATTTTCAAAAATATTTCTATAAAAATAGTGTAACATAATATCGAAAAACCGCGAAAATCCTTTGAGTTTTCTTAGTCCAATGAATTTTACCTTAGCCAAAAAGTTTTTAATTTTTCAAAATTTTCAGATTTATAGCTAAAGTAAATATACAGTATATACGGTATACCCCCCTATACTTAAACTTTGCTATGTCCTCATAGCACTAGATGTTACAAGAACACATGTCCATTTAAATATAGAAGAATATACGGGACTAAGAGGGGCCCCCCTATACTTAGTTAAAAATAACCTAAGTATAAAGGTAAGAAAAGATGAGTAGAGAAAAATCACGGGGACTTGGGTCCCCCCTATACTTAGGCTGAGATTAGCTTAAGTATAAAGATGGAAATTGATGCTGGAAGAGACCCAAGGTGAACGAAGAAGAGGGATGGATTTACAAGTGAGTGGCTGAATCTTCGGAGATGAAATGGAGTGACTACGGTTTTGGGGTGTGTGTTGCAACAATTATGGCTCAATCAAGCAAACAAACCCGTAATTTCACCAACTCACACGTGAAACCAACCAAAGTTGGTTGATTATCTTGTCAGTTTTATTGGTGATAAAACTTTTGATTTTTACGCAAAGAAAATGTGAATCAAGGCATATGCGCGGGTGTTGCTCTCCCAAAACCGAATTTTACTCCATTTTAAGTTGACTTGCAATTAACAGTCCAAATTTTATTTTTAAATTGTCACTGAATTAAGGTTAGCCATCAATCAGAAAATCATCGTCTACCGTTCATTCCATTTTCCATTTATCCTAGGTGATCAAGCTAGAAAAATGAAAGCCGAGAAAAACATGTATTCGAAGAAACCGCGATCGAGGCTAAGCTAGAAATCATGCAGTGATTTGACGATAAAAGCCGCGAAAAAATTGAGGCCGTTTTGAAAACCAAATCAAACATGTATGCAAGTCGAAAAAGCCGCACCTAATCATGCATCTATTAGCGGTGTTTGATTTTCATTAATTTTAGCTAAGTGATGCGAAATTATGTGCGTCTTCATTTAAAGTGTGTCTTAACCTACGATCAAGCACAAGAAAATATGAAAATTGAGCTCGGCAAGCCGTGTGCCTAAGTCCTAGGTCGACACTCAAGTGGGGACGTTCCCCACACACCACAATCGTTCGATTACAAGCGCGAGTCTTCGATCGAAGACCGCTGTAAAAGACGAGTTTATTAAAAATACAATGCAACAAAAATGAGAGACATTTTTTTTAATTGCTCCAAGCATGCTCCTGCGGCTCCTCGCAGCGGGGAGTATCCTGCTCCTCGCCTCCTTGATCCGTCAAGGGCCCTGCCACAGAAACAATGGTTAAGAAAAATTTTATATGCAAAAATATGTGACCATTTAACCTATAAAAAGATACACTACATTAAACACACAAAAATCCAAAAAAATAAAAGAAATGAGCCGTGTCCCCGGCAACGGCGCCATTTGACGAACCGCCAAATCGGCCCTCTAATAATGTGTTTTTAGCACATGGAAATCGTCATCGTAGTCGGGCCGATTTTGGTCATCAAAAAGATCATCCCATTTAGATATATGCCATGATGAGTAAAAATGAGATGATCGTATTTATTTTTCTTTTACTTGGTAAGATACCAAGGTCGAACTCAGGGACACGCGCTTTTCTCGTATTAATCGGATTTAAATATGTTTAATCAAGTGTTGAGTTAAAGATGTATAGGTCAAATGATGCAAAGACACAACAACATGACATTGCAATTAAAATAAACATGCATCTTTTTTTAAACATTTTTTTATCATGCAAATAAATGCGATGAAATGTAATGGAAGTGTAATGGAAATGTGCCCTAGGTTAATAATGATGAGCAAAATTCACTATGAGTCAATTTCAGATTTGCTTAAAATGTAAAGCTTGATCGATAATGTTAACAAGGCCTAAATAATGAACACATGGCAAATACAATCATACATAAAATTCAAGTGTCCAAAATGCAAAACTTCATATGCCATTAAGAAGTACATCAAACAAGCTTTCAAATGAGACTGAAATCAACTGAAACGGAAACATAATGCTCAAGATATGCATAAAGGAACACAAAGGCATAAATGAAATACTAACATGAAAAGTATCTACAAACCAGTCCCTGGGAAGGACTCAAATGTAATAAAAATAAGTGTGGAGGACTTCCCTGTAAATAAACCATACGCGCGGGGGCATATTTGCAATTATTGAAACCCACAAGGGTATGAGTGCAAATAGCCCCAGGCGCGCAGGTGCTGCACGTGCTCAGGACCTGTTTGCAAATTGTGGAAGGTGTGAGGGCGACTCTGCAAATATCCCAGAAAGCACGTGCCTTGCACGCGCCATCCAGGCTCGGAGTGCGGCTCGGGCTTGGCAGAGGCTCGCTGCTGCTTCGGGTTGGCTCGGGATATCCGAGCCTCCAGGCTTGGTGGCGATCAGGCTCGGCGTAGTCTTTGGATGTGCCACGTGTATCAGGACCTGGATGTAAAATGCGGGACATGCGAGGGCACCGATGCAAAAAGCCCAGACCCCACGTGCAGGTGGCACGTGAGCTCAGGCTCGGGTGGGGGGCGAGGCTCGGTGCAGCTTCGGGTGGCCGTAGCAGGTGGCTCGGGCCTGTGGTGGCTCGAGGGTGCCTCGGGCGAGGCTCGGTTCCACCGAGCCTCCGTGCTCCGGAGTAGTCGACGTGGACGCTCCTGGGCCGTTGGATCTCCGCCGTGGGGCGAGATCCAACGGTAGCTGCTCTTCCTCCTCCTTCGTCAGGTGGCGGCGCGATTAGAGCTCCGGCGAGAAGCCTGGAGCTCCGCCGCACTTCGCCGTACTTGTTGAAGCTCGTGGAAGATTGCTGAAGGTCTGGCGATGCAGGTCCGAGGTCGAAGAAGACGCGGGGGTGCCTGGGATGCCCTGTCGACCCCTGGTCGCCGGAGGCGGAGCTCTAGAACTCAGCTCCGCCCGAGGTCCGGCCATTGGTGCATGGTTGACCTGCAAGGGGTTAAGGCGTGCGTGCGTGCGAGATGAAGTGGACGGAGGGCTCTGGTGAAGCGTAGAAGGCGACGCCCTGTGTGAGTCCTCCTCCGCCTCCGGCGGAGGAGGAGGCCTGGGATGGAGGGAGGTTGTGGCAGAGGAAGGTGATGATCGGAGGGGTGCGCGGGGAAGGTGGAGGAATGGTGGAGCTAATGGACTGGTTAATGGAGAGGGAAGGAACTTGAAGAAGCTACGAAAATTAGGCAAAAATAAGAAAAAAAAACAAAAGAAGATCAGAGAACGTACCTGACCGGAGATGGAGGTTGTGGCCTGGGCTGGGCGTCGGAGAAGAAGCCCGGGTCGTCGCACATACTGGGCGGCCTTCCCAGCGAGCTCGGGCGGGGCTTAGAGCCACCGCAGCGCCGCCTGAAGGTCGGCGGGTCTCATCGGGGCAGGAGGTCGTCGTCGCTCGATCCAAGCTCCTCCCCCTGTCACAGGGAGGAGCTGGAGGGCTGGGCCACCGCCCCTTGGTTGATGGACGAGGGTGAAGCGGGGCGGAGGCACGGTATTTAAAGGTGGTGCTCGGTGGTCCATGTGGTGGAAGCCGAGAATTTCGAGGGAGTTGTGGGTCGTCTGGAAGGTGGTCGTGGGCGGTTGAGTGATGCGCGGAGGAGGTGGATGATGGGGCTCGGTCGTGAGGTGGTTAGAGAGAGGAGAGGATGACTAGAGCTATGGCTAAAAATGGAAGGGGGAGTGGTGCGCGCGAGTAAAAATCGTGGGGGAGAGAGGGTCTTCGGGAGGTAGACGACGGAGTCCTGGCCGTTGGATCGTGAGATCCAACGGCTAGGGTTTGGGCGTGAGCGAGCGGTTGCGATCAGATCTGCGGCGGTACGATCGAAGGTCCAGGATTCAGCCACGTGTCGCGCTGCGGAGTAAGGCACTGACGAGCGGCTTGGATAGGGAGCTAAGATGATCGAAGGGTAGAGGCGCGTCATAGGAAGGAGCGGCCGAGATGGAAATCAAGAGCACGATCAAAGGGCGCAAGATGTGACACGTGGCACGCTCTGATGAATGGCGGGAACGAGTGGTTAGGATGGAGGCGGGCAATGATCTGAGGGCTTAGGAAATTGAGGAGGCGTGGAGAGACGCTGGCCGTTGGATCAAGAAGGCGGATCCAACGGCTAGCCATGGGGGCGGATAGGACAAAGGAGGCGGGCCACGTGGTCGCCCAGATTGGGCCACGTGGCCCAATCAGGTTATTGCAAGAATATTTTTGATTTTTGAGGGCCTTATTGGCCGAATTTGAGAAAACTCAAAACATGAAAGTTGTAGATCTTGAAGAGATCTACAAGTTTCATGTTGACCAAAACTCGAAAAGAGATCAAACAAGGGCCCGAAATATTTTTGAGGGTATTTTTGAGTCTAAAAATACCACGATTTTTGTTTTGCCATTTTTTTTTTGTGGTTTTAAATTTATTTAGGACTCTGTTAATTATAGGACATTACAGGGAATTATTGACAATCATTTAAGCAAGGGGGTTAATTATGTCAAATAAAGATGATGAAACTGAGGTTCATCAACGTGCCATGAGTGTGCTCTCCGAACTCTTATCTGCTATCAGTTGTGAATTTGCAGTGTATATAAGCGTGATAAGAGCTCAAGATACGGGATCTGCCCACACTGCTTCATCATCTGTAATCACAAAGTCACATTCCTGGTGGATGTCTAGCTCTGCATCTGTCATCTGCTCTAAATCGATGGTCTACTCTGAGCAAGTTGAATCTCTGGTTGTGGTCTCATTAATCGTTTATATTTGTACACTTTCACCCTCGACGTGAAAGTATACCTTCCCGCTATCATGATCGGACACTGCCTTGGTTGTGGCCAAGAAGGGTCATCCTAAAATGATGGGGATATCGGTCACAGACTCAGGGATATCCATGTCCAATACAACAAAGTCCACAAAGATTTCAGGCCCTAAATTGTGATGACCACGTCCTTCAGTATCCGCTTCGGCCTCTTGACAGATTGATGAATCCATGATTGTCACTCTTTATTCTTTTATTTTAGCTCTTCTTTTTGGTAAAATCACATGTAAATACTTATAAATATAATAAATTAGCATTATGCATGCCCTTGTTAATAATGCATAATTAGCATTTATTTTGCAAAAAATAAAAGAATAAAGGAGAAGAAAAAGAATGATGTATTTAGAATAAACACAGAGTGACCCAATTCCCAAGAGAAGGTCAAGACTTGACATGATTGCAAAATAAAATGAGTAGAGAGAGATAGGGTTCACTATGTATGCACATATCACCTATACTTGTACATATAATTTATTTATGTATTTTTTATAAAACCAAATTATTTTATTCTTTTATGATCTTGTATATAGATTTAATAACATTATCAAAATTAAAAAATTTAGAAAAATAAAAATAAAAATAAAACATCCAACCCTTGTACAAAATGCACATATGCCTACCAAATTCATTATTTATTCTATACCCTTAAAATAACTATAAAAATAAAGTAAAAATTATTTTATACTCCTAAAATTATGTTGTAAATAAATAAAATATAAAGTAAAATTATTTTTACAAAAATAATAAAATAAAAATACATTACATAATACAAAGGTATATTATCCATGTATATAATACTATATACTAAATATACATTATTTTATTTCTCATAAAAATAATTAAAAACTACAGAAAAATACTTTGAAAATAATAAACATTTTTTTATTTTATACACTTTTTATTTTAAATTCATTTCCTATTTTTAATCTATTTTCTTTGAATTTTATAAATTCTTAATTCTGATTGGTCCAAACGAGATTGTTGACCTCGGTCAACGTCCCCTTACAGACCGGGTCGGGTCGAACACCTCTCGATGAAGCTTCTTCTCTGATTTCTCTCGTCCAACTTTGACTTCCGTTCCCCTCGATTCCGTGACCCTCACGGATCCCTGGGAAGGATCGGATCTTCTTAGGGTTACGTGCTTTCTCCCGATCTTTCTAGACCCTAGAGAACCCTATAAATTCACTCTTCCGTATCCAATACCTCCCATCTCGTCCCACGTGCCCCCATTCTTCCTAAGCCACCTTCCACCTAGTGACAACCATTAGAGGAGAGCTTTAGGATCACTCGGAGGCTTGGAGGCTTGTATCTCAGACTTGGCCGAACCTCTCCGTTGTGTGAAGCCTCTCTTGCCCGTCGTAGTAGATCGAGACCAAGACCCATCTGACCCTCTTCTCTTGAAGCTAGGAACTCCTCTGACCCTTCAGGTAACTACCCTCCCTCTTGCATTTCCATTCTCAATCTACTTTCACAATTTCGTGCCGCCGCAATACCTTGATGCCTACTCTCCTCCGTTTCGATCGAACCCCCTGCTCGCCTCGCTCCTTCACACGAGTTTGATCACCCTAAGGCCCGACCATCAGGTTGAGATTAGGCCTGGATTTTTCACTCATCTTCGTCTGAAGACCAAATCACCATCCCCAGTCGCTTCGCTCTATCTATCTATGCAATAACGTTTGTCGGAGCCTTGCCTTCGAGCGTAGAACACTTTGCAGGAACAGACGTGCGCGAAGCAACTTTTGGACCCTCATCGGCTCAGGCGGAGTAGCTTGAGGAGGAGCTTCACCTCTACTACCATCCGACTATTAGCTCCTTCATCTGAGCCCTCCACGAGATGTAGAGCACACTCATGATACTATTGGACTTTGCCAGCCCTTCATCAGAGCGTCGGATCCCTTCCAATGCTCGGTTGAAGCTCGCTAGGGAGCAATTCGTCCATCACCTTTCGGAGCCGTTCAATGCACTTTTGTTCCTCATTCTGATCATAGTCATCCGTTCACGCTTATCCTCCAATGACCTGATCATAACCTGATCTCATCTCAGCCGCTCGACCGCGACAACCTATAGACCATTGGATCAAACCTGCCACAATATATTTGACGTGTACGTCTTCGACCGATCCTGTGTCGTAAGATCACTTTGCAGTAGGAGATGAGAGTTGTACATCAGCAATTGTCTCCACACGCACCACATACCCCCGCAAGGGTATATATCACAGTCCCACCTACATTTTTCTCTATTTAGTTTTAATTCATTAAATAAATATTGTAGTTAAATACATTTGCAGTGTGGATCTCGTACTTTTATATTCACACTTTAGTCCCTCCAAGTTTGAAGCACGTGTGAGCTCACGTTAGTTTTGGGTTATTTGCATGTTCTGTCCTGGACTTCTCTATTGTTATGGAATGAATGTTAACTCATTAGAAATTGCATTTATACCCCAGTGCATTAAGTAATGATCATGTGTGCGGTTTGTTTGGGCTAATTGCATATCGACCCTAAGTTGTCCAACTGAGTTATTCATTTGGTCTAGCAAATGAAAGTATTTACGGATAGGTCCTTGTAAACTATGCATAATTGTATGCTTTGTTTTGGAATGAATAAATATTAAATTAATACGAAAAATTACATACAAATTAACATTGGCTCTTGTTAGTATGTAATATTTACTATAATTTTATTGGGTTGATTTATTTGCATTTTCTACTTTTAAAAATTCAAACACCCTTAAAAATTTCCCTGTTTACCTTATTAAAATTATAAAAATTAGAAAAATATTTTAAAAATTCTATAGAATTTTGGTGTGTGCTTTTTGTGTGTTTTAACTTCTATATCAATCTTGTTCAAAAATTCACTTTGAAACCCCTAAAAATTACAAAACATTCAAAAACTTATAAAAAAACATAGAAAGTTATAGAAAATTCCAAAAAAAAAATCTAATTTCAGTTCCTGTTTGTAGATTTTTTTATCTATATTTTCACAAAAAATTATTCATTAGGACCTTAGAGCACTTTCGATATTTTAAATTTACAATTTGATCCTAATTGTGCATTATGTAGAGTTTTTAGCCTTCTATAAAATTCAAAAAGCCTAAAAATATCTTTAGTTTAATTTTATGAGTATTTTTAGCCTTATTAAAAAATCTAAAAAATTTGTCTACTTGTTTTCTTTATTCTTGTGCTTACTCGTCTTTATTCAAAAGTTAAAAATTCGAAAAATTAAAAATCGCCAAAATATTTTATCTATGAACTTGACTACTTCATATTTTTCTCATGCTCCTTGTGTTCGACCCTAGTGGCTATACCAGATAAATAAAAATAGCAAACCACTTACAATCTTGATTGCTTGATTCTTCCTTGAGTGGTTTTTTTCTCGTTGATTATGCTTGGCGATTTGGGTCACATCGACCATTGTTTATTTCTATACTTAACGTGAGTTGCCAAGCGAGTCTTCACAGATCTATCAACAAACTGAAGGATTGTCCTGCTCTATCTAAGAGGGATAAACTTGAATTGATCGAGTAAGGTAGCTGGAAGAAGGTTAATCGAAGAGCCACTGTCTAACAGGGTACGATCGAACCGCTGCTTATGGATATGGTATCTGACATATGGTGCTCCTACATCAGGTGTCTTGGCTAGAAATCGATTCTGCATAGCGAAGCAAGTGGCACGAGTAAGCACATGGATCTCTGCATTATGGTTCCTCCTCTTTCCTCAAGTTCTTCAGGAAGAGGGGGATGTTTTCTACTGCCTCTTGTAGAGTCAGTTGTATCTGTAATATTTCTATCAACTTCTCTCTGATCTCTATCTGGTGTCTCTTTTTGGGATTTTCTTTTTTTAGTCCCCTTTCCTAAGCGGAGTGCTTGAGGGAAAGGGATGGAGGGACCCTCTCTAGAGATATGAGGGTCAGGAGTAGGTTCCTGTGCATGCAAGAGGCTAGAATCCATACAATGATCACTAGGTAAAGTAGATGGACTCATAGGAAATACAGAAACCTTTCCTTTATTCATATTTTTTATTTTTATTTTCTATTTTTGTATTTTTCTAGAACTATACTCAGGTACAGAATGAGGCAACACAACTGAAGGTAAATTGGTGGCATCAGTACCACGGACATCATCTGACTTTGCGGCATCAGCATCGTACTCTTGCCAAGCATCTGGAATCATGGTGGCATCAGTACCACCATTTGCAACTGGAATCACGACGGCCTCAGTGTCGTCGGTTGGATCAACATCCTTGGTGGCTTCACCACCACCACCATCATCATCGTGATAAGCAGCATCAACGCCACTTCCAACCTCATCTGGCACTCTGGAATCAGTGTCTGGATGTCGCCTAGAAGAGTCTCCATCGGCTAGCTTCCTACCACTCCTAAGTGTCACAAAATCAGTATCAAACAGAGTGGAAGAAGTATCATGCAAAACATCACTAAGAGTGATAGTCTCTGTAAACTGTATAGTCTTATATTTTCTTTTCAGATTGTTCAGATTGGGTTCAATCTGAGCTAGTATGGAGGCCTAGTCCTTGATAATCTCCCTCATTTCCTGCTAGAACTCGCCCATCTCTCACCGGAAGTATGCCTGCTGGTCAAATAGTAAGCAAGCGAGGTCGTCAAGGGACGGGTTCTCATAAATACATGCGTGAGAATCGGACGGGTTTCCTTGCTGGAAATGAGGGTGAGACTGTTGTTGCTGGTAGTGAGGAGGGGGTTGGGAGTAATGTTGACACTATTGAGGCTGCCTCCACTGATGTCCCTGAAAGTTGGGATGAGGACCATGTTGCTGGTACTGCTGGGAGTGATGGGGCTACTGAGCCTAGCTGCTCTGCCCTATTGAGCTAGAGGTTGTTGCTGGGAAGTGGTTCCTCCAGTGGACCATTGAAAGCCAGGGTGGTGATAAATCATGAGTTGAGGTTGGTACTAGGAGTATCAGATCCAGTTGACTTCCATCAACGACTCCTACTGCTCAAGGTATGGTAGGCAAAGGGCTACCAAGGCTGATTTGGCTGGTAGACCACCATCTGAGTGTCTGGAGATGGTGGTGGCTGCTGATAATGTTGGAGATGTTGGACTGACTCTTCCTGGATATGGTAGACCTGGAGGTACGAGATAGATGGTTGGGTAGAGCTACTCCTTGGATCGGACCGTGACTTGAGATGGGGCAAAGAAGCCATCTATGCCTCCTGCATACACATGATCTGGGTCTTCATGTCACTCAAGGTCTAGGCAAGCTCGTTAAGCTTGTTGAGCTTGTGCATCCCTGTCTTTTATTCTTCTCTATGGTCTCGATATGGTCCAACTTCTGACTGATGATACCCATGTCAGCAGCTGAAGACTCGACAAGTGCTGGTGTTGACGACGAAGTGGAAGGACTGGCATCAACGCGTGCAATCCTTTGATAGGAAACAACCTGTGAAAGGGGCTTCCCCTGAGTGTAGATGGAGGTCTGGACATCACTGTATAGTTCTATGCCATCTTCTCATAGATGGCTCAGACCTGGTCTTCGTACTTGGCAAAATGGGACTCTCAATATGAGGCATTCACTAGCCCACGCAGCTCCGGTGTCAGTCCACAGAAAAAGCTCAGAACAAAGTTGGGATTGGATATCTCATGATGTGGACATCGGTCAAGAGATCTCTAAACCTATACCAAGCCTTGTGGAACTGCTCGTTTAGGATCAAGGTGAAATTGTTAATCATGGACCATGCTGCATTGGTTTGGTCGAGTGGATAAAGTTGTCCAAGTACTTGATCCGGAGCGGATCCCAAGTAGTGACTGTCCTCTCCAAGTGCTTCAGCCAGTAGGCTGCTCATTCAACCAAAGAGAACGGGAAGGGAATCAACTTGATAGTGTCCTCGTCCACAAATTTATCGTGGATAATGATACAGATCATCTCAAACTCCTACAGATGGAGGTGTAGCTCCTTGGTGGCTAGCCCATGGAACTTGGGCAGAAGCTGAATGGTCTGAGGGTAGAGGTCGAAGTTGCCCAGGATCTCTAGCAACTGGATCCATCTATGGGTGAGGATTGCACCAGGGTTGTGCAAGGGCCTCATCAGCCGTGTCCGGGGTCCTCCCTTAGCCCTGGGAATCTCTCCACTGGCTGGTCTCTATGGCTCATCTCTACCGGCTCCCATCTGCGTGAGCTCCCTCCTAACTTCGGCCATAAAAGCTCCCTGGTCCCAAATCTGACGCTGCATGGTCTCCAGGGAAGTAAGCAAGGTAGTGTTGATGGTGGCCTGATTAAGACATAGGAAGAAGTCTGCGGCTGCTCATCGGTACGGTTCTTACTCCTGGCCATCTTGTGGGTCTCTACAAAGGCAAAAGATCCCAACTCAGGTGTTGTCATATGTACAAATAATTGTGCTGGCATCCGCTCTAGCACCTCAGGTAAAGAAGAAGGGAGATTGAAGGGGAAAAGGGTAATAGTGAACTCAGGTTCAGATAGCAGGTCTGAGCTCTTTGAAGCCATTCCTTGATGAATGCAGATCGTTTACCTGCTACCCGATCTGCCCAATCTGCTAAGGAAGTCCCATACCGATTACCAGCTATACGGTAAAATCCTCACTTGAAAACAACTAATCGCAAGACCAGTACTCTGAAGAGAGATTAGACGTGTCTCTATCCTAATATGCGGGCCAGTCTATATAAGACTTGAGTCTGGTCTTGGAAGCCATTCAGTGCCCACCACAGCAGGTCATGCTAGCGCAGTATGTGACTCCTTACGGTGTATGGTCTCATATTTAGTCAATGCTAACTTTTTTGGTTTATTTTAGCTAAGTCCAATTAAGGAACAAATAATCAATTAGGTGTTGGGATCTTACCTAATTACTAGCACAAAGAGATATAACTCCAAAATCTAAGGGCCAAATCATCGGGAATCAAATAGAAGTAAAGGCGAAAATTCCTCAAAAAAAATCGGTGAGGTCCCCCAAATACATAAGTACTCAGCGAAACAGACCCTGAATAATCTAAGTGTCCAACAACCTCAAAGTCTAATTATTACAATAATAGAGGTTTTTTTGCAAAAGTAAAACTAGTCTATTAGCTATAACTACTCTCTCTCTCCCTCTGCTCTCCTCGGATGCGGCTCCTACAAAAGAAAACCAAAGCATCCCTCCGGCGCTTCCTCGCATAAAAAGCAAAACAGAAAGGTATTAGCAAGCAGTTATAACAAATATATATAAAAATGAGCAAAAATGAAATATGACTACTAATCTGTGCTCTCCGGCAATGGCTTCATTCTGATGAGCGAGTCTACTAACTAGGTTTAAGTATAAAGATAAACAAAGGTCATTGTGACCCCAATCAATCGGCCCACTCAATGAGAAAGTTAAACCACTCAAGAAATCAAACAAATAATGTAAGTGGCCTCTCTATTTTATTTACTTGGTATAACGACCCGGGTCGAACACAAGGAGCACGATTTTAAAACTAAGTAGTCAAATATGTAAGAAAAAACTTTTTAGTGGTTTTTATTTTTTTTTTAAAAAATTATTTTTTAATAAAAGGCAAATAAGCACAAAGAACTCAAGACACACGCAACACTATTTTTGGATTTTTTTCAAAATAGCTAAAAATGCTCAGAAAATTATAGTAAAAATATTTTTGTGTTTTATGGGGTTTCAAATGTTTTTGTTAATTTTTATAGAGTTTCAGATGTTTTAATGATTTTATAAAAATTAAACAATACAAAAAATACCAAATAGTGCACAACCAGGACCAAATTGCAAATTAGATATACTTAAAATGCCCTAGGTCCAGTATAGAAATTTGATGATAATAGGTAAAAAGTTATGAACATGAACTAAAAACATAAGTTTTGGATTTTTCTTTGATTTTATATGATTTTTGCAAGTTTTGTGTGTTTTTGTAATTTTAGGGGTTTTTAAACAAAAATGATACGGGAGTTAAAGCATACTAAAAGACAATCATAGGAAATTTTGGGGAATTTTTAGAGGATTTTTCAAATTTTTATAATTTTTATAAGGCAAACATGGTCTTTTTATGGTTTTTAAATTTTCAAAAATATAAAATGCAACAAAATTAACACACACAAATCACCACAAAAACTACACCCTAGCCGGAGCTATCGTTAATTTTTAAGCAATTATTAGAATTAATTTAATATTTATTATGTCCAATAAAATACATGTACTTAAACACAACTCACAAGGACCCAAACACAATTTATTTAACTATGTAGACCAAATAGATAACAAACTAATAAAGTATATGGTCAATCATGCAAAAAGCCCGTTCGTGCACATGCTCAATATTTAACGCACAGGGATATAAATGTAATTATAAAAACTAAACATGCATTTCATAATATTAAAAGAGTTCAGAGAATATTCTACAAATAACAACCAAGAGGGACTAAAATGCAAATAGACAAAAATATAGGGTCCAAACTGCAATTGTTTTTAACTACATCAAATATTTATTGAACTGAAATGAAATAAAGGAACATGCAAGGACAAAAGAGGAATATACCCTTAGCAGCACTACGTGGTGCAGGCACGAGGAAGCGGAAGTGGGCGGTTCTAATCAATCTCTGAAAGAATCTGACGGTCTGAGGAGAATGTGGCAGATGTTCGTGTCAGATGCGCAACACGTCCTGATCTAACGGCTGGAATGCTACAACGATCGGGCAGTTTTGATGCAATCTAGCAGAGGTGTGCTCATCCGACGGTGGAAAGATGATCTGTAAGAACATGCCTAGGGTGAACTTGAACTTAGTGAGGAATGAAATCTGTCGCTCCGATGAAGGCCATGATGGGTCTGGCAGTGTCATGAAGGTTGGTCGCGTTAGGCGGGCTACTTTGATGAGTTGGAGGACGGTCGGATGGGTCTCCATCGGAGTAGTAAGGGCATCAACTAGGCTTCCTCGTGTGAACAAAGACCTGCAATAGATAGGGGGACTCGAGGGCATCGCTTTGATCGAGTTGTTGCTTGGTAAAATAGGGTGAAGCAGTGGGGAGTGGGTGTTTGGGTCTCCGGCAAAGGCGAGGGAGGAGTCCCGACCTTAATATCGATATGATGAGCGATCTTAAGGGTGATGAGGTCACGTAAGAAGGTGAGCGATGGTCTAGGGAGTCGATCCGTGTAGATGGATGTAGGTAGCGGGGCTCTGACCAGCTGGTCGTAGGAAAATGTACAGAGGAGCTGGATTAAAAGATCAAAATGGACATGGGAATATGGAATAGATAGTCAATACCTAAAGGCACTGACTAACTTATGGACTCTTGGCGAGGTGGAAGGCGGTGTTGTGGCCTTGATCCTCTTACGACGGGCAGAAGAGGTTTCTCGTTACGTCTCTCCGATGACGCAACGAGCTCTTCTCAATCGGACCTCCAAACGACACTTCAAAGGGACCTCCGAGGAACTGTCACTCTCCTGAAGGAGTCTAGGGGGTTGTGATGGCATGAGGAACGAGCTGAGGTGCAGGAGGAGATGAAGAAGTTCTTATATAGGCTGCTCAAGGGTCCAAAAAGATTCGAGCGTGGAGCGGAACCCTAGACAGGTCTGGCGGCACCTAGAGATCAGCAAGATCATGGATATAAGTGTTGTAATCGAGTGTAGGAATCGTAGACAAAGGTGGTCGGGTCCGGGCGCTAGAAAATAGAGAAAGAGCTTCGACGAGATAAGGGCTACCCGACCTGACTGGAAGGGGATGTTGACCGAGGTCAACGTTCCAATTTAAACCAATAGGAAACCATGATTTACAAAATAAAAAGAAATTCAATAAAAATTAGTTATTATTTTAAATCAAAAAGTGTATAAAAAATGTTTATTATTTTATGAGATATTATTTTCTGATTTTTAATTATTTTTATGAAAAATAAAATAAGATATATACAGTATAATGTATTATATACAAGTATAATATACCTATTTAATTTGTACAAGTATTTTTATTTTCTTATTTTTACAAAAATTCTTTTTATTTATATTTTATTTATTTACAAAATAATTTGAGGGATGCAAAATGATTTTTATTTTATTTTTATTAATTAATTAAAGGTGTAAAATAAACAGTTATTGTAGTATATACATGTGTATTTTGTACAATGAATTGATGATTTTATTTTTTTATTTTATGATTTTTGTTTTAATTTTGTGTTATTAGTAGAACTATATACACGTGTAAAAATAATAAAGTATTTCCAAAAATAAGTATATATATATATATATATTTGTACAAGTATAGTTGATGTGTACAATACATAATGTACCCTTATCTCTCTCTACTTATTCTGTTTGTGCTCAGGTCAAAGCTTGACCTTCTCTTGAAGTTTGGTCACTCTGTATTTATTCTAAATTAACCATTCTTTTTCTTTTCACTTTATTCTTTTATTTTTTCAAAATAACTGCTAAATATGAAGTATTAACAATGACATGCAAAATGCTAAGTTATTGTATTTACAAGTATTCATAGGTGGTTTTTTATAAAAGAAAGAGCAAAAATAAAAGACTAAAGAATGTGAATCGTAGATTCATCACCCTACTCTCCCCATTCTCGATCTACCATTCTATAACCCCTCAGCGCCATTTTATAACACACTCCTCCCCATCCTCGGCCCACCGACCATCCTCATTACCTGCCTCATTCCCGATCTCCACCGATGATCCTCTATCTCGTGCGCTCGATGCATTAACGCTCTCCACTGGCAATCTGCGACTAGTTACATTGTCGTCCAATCGCCCCCATCGAGGAGATCCACATCCAACTAGTCCATCCTCCACTTACCCCTTAGTTGCTAGATCTCCAGGTATTCTGTCTCCATTTCCTTTGTCCTAGTTTCGGATATTCCTAGTTTAATGTCGCTAACCATTACAGAGCCCGAATGGAATGCGCTTGAATAGTTGAGATCGGGATTTTACTGTCTAACACCAATAATCTTAGTTTAACTAGATTTGCTTTGATTTAACGTTGGTAAACTTAGTTTGCTTTAATTTTGAGATTTAGCACACGTAATCCTAGTTATAGGGTGCTTATTTGATTTAATGCATGGATACAGAATCCTAGAGTACTTATTTGCTTTGATTCGACCCACAAAACTTATTTCTGTTTAAAAATTAGCAGGCAATCTGATATCCAAATAAGTATATAACTAAGCAGCAATTGTGCGTAAACACATGCAATCAAGGGATATTGGATCGAGTCCCTGTATCAATATCAGATGGTGGTAGGAGAATCACGTTCTCCTCGAATTTCCATGCCTCTGATTTCTGAAATAACTGAGCAACATGTGGTGAATCAGTGCGTTGCACTTTTACAAGGGGTGGTTTCCCTGACCTGCCCTATGATCTCCAGATTACATAGCAATGTCTGGTGAGTGCTCGTGTAACTTAAAATTTTAGGTTTACACAATCTGTTGAACTTTTAGGGCATGTTTGGTTGCAGGGTTGGGCAGGGTTGGCCCAACCCTGGTTACTATTCACAAGGGTACTTCCTCCTCACAGATTACTATTCACCCATCCCAACCCAACCCAACCCTGCCCAACCCTGCAATATACTCTGTTTACGGTTTCAGAAGATCAGATATTATAAGAAATTTCATTAGATTAAACTTAAACAATAGTAAACTTGAACTTTGACATGATTTAATGACAAATCTAATCCTAATAAACTTATATGAAGTATGGGAACACGTCCGGTTCTAATTAGTATAGCAAGACCAACTCAGAATCCATATTTTAAGGTTGATCCACACTCTTTATTTAAAATCTTTATCTAATGAGGATCTGATGAACATTCAATGGATGATGGCTCGTCTCTCAACTTAAACTAAACAAGATCATGTGCAAGCTATTGAAAGAATATAAGGTAACTCTCAGTTTTACTGTAAGAAACCTTTATCATTGCATATGTTGAAGAATGATCTTGGTGGACAGTGTTTAGTACTACATCTTGGAGTGGTAACTTTTGGTCACATTGGTAGGATTATATAAAGAGCTCCACACCCATTGTAACCTTTGAGAAAGATGAATGCAAAATCAACCCTTTGATGCGGTTCTCCCGTGGTTTCATCCCGCTCCTCACGGAGTAGGGTTCCACGTAAAATCAAAGTCTTCACTTATCTTGTTCTTGCTTTGATTTGCTTCCGCATTTTATATTTCAACATGATATCAGAGCGGGTTCGATTCTCGCGGAGTCATTTACATTGTTATTTGAGATTCGATTTTATAGGAGATTTTTTTATTATCATCAGGCGGCACGAGCCGCAGGCTGCAACCTCTGTGGTGGCAGGCCACCCCCGCAGCAGCCATGACCTCCCCAATCACGTCGCTGCAGTCGTGTCTGGCGGCGATATCCAGTGGCGGCGACGGCTATCTCCAATAAGTAGGCTTCCCCCGGCGAAACCCCTTATACGCGACTCTCTCCCACACCCTCCTCCTTCGCGGCAACGTACTCCATGTGATATTCCCCATCGCTCGGGAAACCCCAGGCGGCGCCTCATCTTCCTCGAGTACCTCCAGGCGGCACGCGAAGATCCTCGGCGCTTGAGGTCTCCTTGTAGCGGCACCCTTAGCGAGATGACCTCGCTCCCAGCAAGCAAGAAGCCCCTTCGCATCAGTCCTCTCCCACATCGCAACTCCAATACAATCACATCACAATAACTACTCACTTTTTCAAACTTTAATACAATCATATCACAATAAATCCACTTCTAACTTACCCGCAGTTTAACCCTCTATCCAAAGACCAAAACCAAAAAATGGGTTACCTGCTACTAGTTTAACCCACCTAAACCCACTATCCAAACACACCCTAAAGGGTGGGATGCACGTTTTTGGTCGAGGGCCGAGCGGGTCCTATCCTATGGCGTTAAAAAAAAGGGCTACGGCACGTTTGGGCCAAAAAGGTGGCCGTATGTTAAAACAAAAAAAAATTGTGTGAAAGGGAAAAAAAGAGGAGAGTGGGCTGAAATTTAAAAAAAAATCGTAAAAAATTGGGAGATCAATTGACGTGAAAAATTGGAGGGGTGTTAAAAAAACGTGAATGAATGGTGGTTGGGTCTGTGTGAAAAAAAAGGTGAGTTGCTGTGTAAAAAAAGAAAGAAAGAGAGGGGCAAATATGTGAAAAAGAATGAGATTGAAAAAAAAATGAAAATTTGAGATGTGGTGGAAAAAATGTGAAAAAATGAGATTGAAAACCAAAAAAAAGAGTGATGAATGTTTGTGAAAATCAGTCCAAAAAAATGTGGGACTACAGAAAAAATTTGTTGATCCTTCATTGTTCTCCTAATTTGATCGTTTACGATAAGCTTGGGAGAAAGGGGGAGCGAAAGGCTTGCTCTACCATTGTTGGGTAGTGGAGTCTTCCCTACCATTGTTCAAATTGTTGGGTAGTGGTTATCATGCCCTACCATTGGTTGATGCACTCTATTTGAGTGACCTATTGTGGGGTAGTGGTTTATGAGCCTTACCATTGTTTGATGTGCTCTATTTGAGTACCTATGTTCTGTGGAGTTCTCCAGAGGAAAACTCATTGCTTGAGGTGCTCTATTTGAGTACCTATATTTTGTGGAGTTCTCCAGAGGGAGACTCATTGTTTGAGGTGCTCTATTTGAGTACCTATGTTTTGTTGAGTTCTCCAGTGGGAGACTCACTGTTGGCTTCATTCTCTAACGGTCGTGAACTCCACTATGTATGGATATTCCCACGGATGTCTTCATAGCCGTGAACTCCACTATGTATGGATATTTCCACGGCATGTTTTCATGGCCGTGAACTCCACTATGTATGTATATTCCCACGGTATGTTTTCATGGCCGTGAACTCCAGTATATATGGATATTCCCACGACGTTCTTGTTGCCCTTCGGAGTAGTGGAGCAGTCTTCTGTGAAAGCACGTTGCAGGCAGAAATACTCCTTGATGAAGACTCAATCGCTGATCAGATATTTATGCAGATCATTGTTCACCTCCAATCTCCAGTTCCTCATCAACGTCCTCAACGACAACAGACAACGTGCATTGAGTTGATATTATATGTAGTGTCATATACTTTGTATGTGGGTGAGTACATGCTTTCTGTTTTTTCAAGCTTCGCATTGTATGCTTAGCTTGAGGGGGAGTGTTGAAGAATGGTCTTGGTGGGCAATGTTTAGTACTACATCTTGGAGTGGTGACTTTTGGTCACATTGGACTATATAAAGAGCTCCACACCCATTGTAACCTTTGAGAAAGATGAATGCAAAATCAGCTCTTTGAGGCGGTTCTCCTGTGGTTTCATTCCAGTCCTCACGGAGTAGGGTTCCACGTAAAATCACAAAGTCTTCATTTATCTTTTTCTTGCTTTGATTCGCTTCCGCATTTTATATTTCAACAGCATATTCTCATATTCAATTAGATCTTATGCAATGTTAGTACTGGTGTATTCATCCCACTTGCATAGCTCTTATAAATATCATGTGTGTACCTCTGGAGTATGGATTCTTCGGCTATCGAGGCGATGCGAATCACGCTCAATTCAGTGTTTCCAAGCCATGAGTATTGTTGTTAGTTGATATGAATATGAAGCACCTGATGCATTACCTGCTCAATGTAGATGGTCGTTACATTATAAAAATTATATATAAGATCCCACTTTATAACCAATACAAAATTTTATGCAGGAATTTATATGAGATATATTAGATTTTTGTTCTTTATTAACAAAGGATTCAGTTTTACTCGATTTGAACTTGACCCATGTATTCTTGAATTGGTTTTATGCTTGGATTTATCTTTAATTAAATTGGTGATACGCCAAATTTTTAGCCTAATGCTTTTGATGTTGAGACAAGGAACATATAGTGTCAAATTAGATTGAACACATCAGGTTCAACTAGATGATGATGCTATCCATCATTTACCATAAATAAAACCAAACCAATGAGATGGGAGGTAAACTAAATCGGATAAATACTTGCTAAAAAGCATGAATTTGTATGTTCTTTTATACATGTATGCATTCTACAAGATCAGTTCTACCTCTCCTTTTTTTTAATAATAATTGTTTTCCTAGTCTATTGTACCTCGGTTAGAGCTTATGCATTTAGTACTTGCCATAAGGAAAACATTTCGAAGTGGATTATGGGCTTCATAGCATCTCATCATTTTTTGCAAAAAATAGAGCATAGTTCACTTCCTACAGTTCAGTCCATCCTGGTAGATCTGTAGCCATTACCGATGGGAGATGTTTTCTTAGCAGAGGCATTCTCTCCATCTACCGCAATTATCTGGGGGGTCCCAGCATAGAGAAGGGGATTCACCAACTATAAAGAGATTGGCGGACTTGGAAGCTCATCCTACCCCCTCGCTCCAGTCCCTCCAGACTTTGCTTGTGTATCAGATTTCGCTGAAAGTCCCATCCTTCCTGCATTATAGGACCAGGGAGATTTAGTTGAAACCATACATGTTTCTGCACAACATGCTACACGCTCCTAGTTTTCTATGATTTTATTATCTATTAGATTACAAAGGATTTGAATTTCCGTGTTATTTACTATCCACAATAATTATTGATATTGTGGATATGATTCACAATATCATATAGAGAGAATTAATTGTGAATAGGATTCACAATTTAAATGCTCATGTCCCATCAAGCAATTAAATATAAATGTGATTTACATTTAGTTTTAGATGGATGAATATGATTCATAAATATCAATGTTTTATTTGTAATTCTCATAAATGATTCACAAATTATTTGGT
This sequence comes from Ottelia alismoides, assembly GCA_037367405.1. Taxonomy (NCBI): domain Eukaryota; kingdom Viridiplantae; phylum Streptophyta; class Magnoliopsida; order Alismatales; family Hydrocharitaceae; genus Ottelia; species Ottelia alismoides. The sequence continues at coordinate 259,190 of JAZKJV010002068.1, forward strand.
AACATTTTGTTAATAAATAGTTCTATCAAAAAGATAAAATGTAATGAGATTACATTAAAGGAGATTTGAGGGAGAAAACTCTCTCCAAATCTCATGGTGGATGCCCCCCTCCAAACGAGGAAGGAAGCTATTCTTTTCCACATCTTCTGTAGGAGACTCTCTCTTTCCTCTTTATTCATGAGAGAATATTTATTTTGAGATTAAACTTTAGAGCATGATTAATAATTGATTTATTAATTCTAAATTGTATTTTACTTGGAGTACAAGTAAAATCTTTCAATCTCAGCCATTGATTATTAATTAGGAGAACATCTAAGCCATTGTGGTATAAAAGAGAGGTAAACCCTAGCTCTTTGTTTCATGCAATTGTTGCCAACAACAACACTCTCTCAGTCTCTCATTCCACACATCTACCCTCTCTCCAAACTCTAGTGATCGCCCCATTGCCGTAGGTTTGTGGACATTGCAATCATCACCGCATTGTTGTAGTCCTGCCGAAATAATCGCATGTGGATCTTCCTCTTATTTTTGGTGCCTCATGCTTTTGAAAAAGATATCAGATTTTGTGAGACAAAATCAGGAGATTCATTACTCGGATCATCGACTTGGATTGTGGGAAGCACGTGTTTTATTCACACGTCCAAAACAAAAGTGCTCTCTCGTTGAATCGGACTTGAGACAAGAGGCCTCTTCCTTTAAAGACTCTACACTTCAAGAGGTAAATCTTTTACTTGCATGATCATAATGAAATGGCATGGGAAGTATTCCCATATCATGCGGTTTCATAAGAAAAATATAATTCTGTTGCACCATCGACTAGTATGTCACGTCAACTGAGATCGGATAGGATTCAATCTCCACACTTCCATGATGTGCAAAGGATAGAAATTTGCCATCGTGGTATGCAAAAATCTATTGGATATGATCCAAATCCTAAGCAAACATGGTTTAGGATATCAAATGCGCAGGATCTTGTTTGTTCGCATAGATGCGATTTTCGAATCGATTTTTGCAAATATGATATATCTATTGTCTTTGCGTTGATTTGGATGAATTTTTGGGAAAATAAATCTTATTTAGAATTTTGAATATGTCATCAAAATATTCGCCAAAGTTTGGTGACAATCGAGCACCGATTTGGATTCGAAAAGTTCTTGCAGTGTGTTGTTTTTGTATGAAATTCAAATGTAACTTAATGATTTTTTGCTACGAATGAGAAACTTAATGATAGAATACTGAAGAAGATATGTCAAATAAGACTAAAACTTCGGGTTTATTAAAAGTTTTCAAGTATGCATGATGTACGGGTATTGGAAATATTCGAAAGTGATGTCACCTTAATCGATTGTATAACCATGACACTTCCATTCCAAGGGAGTGATGAAACAAATTTGGATTTTAGTGCCTCCACTCAGTGGACTAGTTATCCAATCTTGGCCCAAATATTTGACATTGATCTGAATATTATTCGGATATAATGAGAAGATTGTATATTCTATCTGACTTGCTGCATGTCGGTGATGGCGTGCAACGACGATAGAGGGAGAATGTCGGTGGTGGATATGGGCATGCTACTCTTCCAGCGACCGATATGGAAGTACAACAGCTTCTTCTATCGACGGTGCAATGTTTCTTTAATCTTCAGATCAGGAGGAAAGATGGGTTCTCCATCATTTTTTTCTTGCAGGCAATGGAGGGGACGTCGCATGGAGGCAGTGGTTGCGTGGAGGAGGTGGATCGTGGAGGAACGGGTAAAGGAGAGTTCGGATGGAGGAGGGCTGTGGGCAAAGGAGGGTGCGTATGGAGGAGGTGAGTCGTGGAGGAGAAGGGCGGAGGAGGTGCAGGTAGAGGAGTGATGCGGATGAGGGAGGACACTATCAGTTTTTACAATTTGAAATCATTTTTACAATCTCGGATTTTTTTTACAAGATCAGATTTTTTTTACAATTCGCATATCATTTTTACAATCTCAATTTTTTACATATACTTTTCTTTTATAAATTTCTTATAAGTTCATATCCTTTTTTACAATCTTGTGTATTTTTTTACAATATCAGATCCTTTCTTACAAATCTTAAATCAATTTTACAATAGCATATTATTTTTTATATTTAATATAATTTTATCAATTTCCAACAATCTCATATCTTTTTTTTTACTATCTCATATCATTTTTTTACAATCTCAAATCACTTTCTACAAATCTCATGCCATTTCTTACAATTCGTGTTATTTTTTTTACAATTATCTGTTTATATATTTCTAACATTAAACCTCAAATTTTTTTACATCTTTCTCTTTCAGCTTAATATTTGATGAGTTATTAACTATCTATTTTTTAGATCTCCATAGATTATTTCAAAACAATCAGGAAGTTTTAGAAATGCATTACCTAAGTTACAATTATAACAATAAACGTATTACTTTGATTTTATTTTACAAAGCATGTTACAATCTTACAATGGCAAGGAGTATTTTACAAAAGTTAAATATGTGTGTGTATGTATATGTATATGTATATGTATATGTATACGTATATGCATATGCATATGCATATGCATATGCATATGTATATGTATATATATGTATGTATGTATATGTATATGTGTGTGGGTTCAATGGGGCTGCCCCAACACAACTGCCCTCACCTTATTTTCGACGTTTTTTTATTTTTTAAATATCATCATGTATATTCATCTATATATCCCTCATATACATCATACAAATTTCATCAAAAATAGAGACTCCTATGCCCTCCATGTAGAATAGGTTAATTACGATAATGTTTATATCGTTGAAATTATATGTTCTAGATGAAGGGCATATGAGTCTCTGTTTCTGACAAAATTTGAATGACATATATCGGAGAGATATATAGATAAACATACATGGTGATATTATTAAAAAAATTCTACGAAAAATAGGGGCGGGGCAGCCCCATTTTTTCCTATATAGGAAAAAAATGGGGTTGCCCCCGCCCTTATTTTTTTAGATTTTTTCATTTTTCTCAAAAATTTCACCATGTATGTTCATCTATATATCCCTCGTATATATGTCATTCAAATTTCATCAGAAATAAATACTCATATTCCTTCCATCTAAAACATGTAATTTTAACAGTCTAAACATTATTGTAATCAACCTGTTTTAGATGGAGGGTATATGAATCTCTATTTCTAACGAAATTAGAATGACATATAGGAGGGATATATAGATGAATATACATGGCGATATTTTTTGAAAAAGTAAAAAAACCCAAAAATGAGGTGGTGGTGGTCATATTTAATACACACACACGCACACACATATATATAGAGAGAGGAGTGATCCTATGAGAGACAAAACCTGTGAGAGAGCATGAGAGCATGCATTCTGGACCACATGATCCAACTAGGAGAGAGAAGACCAGGAGAGAGAAAACAGAATCATGTGGTCCATAATGCATGCTCTCATGCTCTCACATTTTTTGCTCTCATATGATCACTCCCCTCTCTCTCTATATATATATATCCCTCATATATGTCAAATTTTGTGTCAAATTTGTAAATTGTGTAACAATTTTGTAAATTCAAACTGCACATTGTAAAATAATGATGATCATACAGTTTTGTAAAATATATCATCCATATTGTAATAAACATTTTTTGTCAAATATATTAATATTTTCGTAAATCTTTTGTGATATACATATTATGTTTATATTTAGTATTAAATTTATAGAGTTAGAAATTGTAAAATAAATTTTAAAATACCTAAATTGATGTGGCTTTCCATACATCCAAGAAAGGTCCACCTAATTGGAAGTTCCCCCCTCTCTCTCTATATATATATAGAGAGAGAGAGAGGGAGGGGGGAGAGAGAGAGGAAAGGGAGCTTACTTTGTGAAGTAGTTAACCTTACCTACTTCACACCCATTTTTAGCTAATTTAAATACTACCGTGAATTTTCATAACTATATCCCTCTAATATGTCATTCAAATTTCATTAAAAACAAAGACTCTTATGCCCTCTATCTAGAACATGTCGATCACAATAAACCTAAGACCGTTAAAATTACATATTCTAGATGGAGGGCATATGAGTTTTTATTTCTAACGAGATTTGAATGACATATTTTAGGAAGATAGTTATGAAAATCCACAATGTTATTTTTCAGAAAAAATAAAAAAATTATAAAAAATGGATGTGAAGTAGGTAAGGTTACCTACTTCACAAAGTAGGCTACTTTTCCTCGTGAGTATTATATCACTACAAAAAAACGTATTTAGCGTGCAAAAACTTGTGTGCCCTGGGTGAGAACATGTGCTCGATCGGCCCTGGGCGAGCACAGGAAGAGCACATATGGTCGCCCACGTGGCTCGCCAGTTTGAATCATGAGGAGTGGTCGGATGGCGTGCGTTTGCTAATTTAGGCGAGCACTTCTATTAGACATGTGCTCGCTCGTATGTGCTCTTCCACTTGTATTTTTATGCGCGAATAACACGAGCGCCTGCAAATTTTGGGGCGAGCACCTATGGACGGATGGGTGAGCACTTAAGTGTGCTCGCTCAGGTCCTTAAACAGAACGACGGGTGCCCTTTCTTCCTCATTCTCGCGCACGATTCTGATGAATCCTCATTCATCACTCTTTATTCTTTTATTTTAGCTAAATATCTTGGCAAAGCATCATGTAAGTAGTTGTAAATATAATAAATTAGCAATAAGCATGCATTTGTTAATATCTAATAATTAGCATGTATTTATGCAAAAATAAAAGAATAAAGAATAAAAGAAAACGAAGGAAATACTAATAATAAATATTGAGTGACCTGATCCCAAGAGAGGGCCAAGAGTTGGCCTGATCGCCAAATAAAATAAGTAGAGAGAGATAGGGCCACTCTACCTTGTACATATGCATCACTTATGTGTGTATGTGTATATATATATTTATCTGTATAATTTATTTCTATAAAAATAAAATTAAGAAGATGTTCCTTTCTTCTTGTGTATACTTCTAAAAATATAACAAAAATTAGAAAAATAAAAATAAAACAAAAATAAAAATCTCTCTCACTTTATACATAACATATGTAAATATGTATCTTCCCTATTTAATTTATACTTGTAAATAGATGATAAAAATAAAACAAAAATTATTTTATACTCCGAATATTATGTTATATATAAATAAAATATAAATTTGGGGTATTTGTATAAAAATAACAAATTAAAAATAATTGTACAAAATACATATGTATTTTATACCTGTATATAATACAATACACGGTATATACCATAAATTATTTTTCATAAAAATAAATAAAAACATAGAAAAATACCTTGAAAAATAAGGAACATTTTTCATCTTATTTATTTTGTAATTTAAAATCATTTATTATTTTTTATCTATTTATTTTCAATTTCCCTGATATTTTATCGTCTGGCCTATTTTGTCTTATTCCTCTGTCGCACTTGATTGGTCCAGGGCGGACTGTTGACCCTGGTCAACTGTCCCCCTGGACCTTCATTTTGCGCGGACCCGGTTTCACCCGATTTTGCCTAATTTCTATGGCCCAATCCGACCGCCATTCCCTTCAACTCGTTGCTTCGATTATTGAGGGATGATCCATGATTCACGCCCGATGACTCCTCTAGGATCCATCCCTCGGTTCGCGCACCCACGCTCCACACTTCTCAGACCCCGTAGCGTATAAAGTCTCCTGGAGCCCCATCTTCTTCCGCATCTTTGGCCGCCCCTCGTCTCCGATGATCTCCATCTCTTCCCACGAGTAACAACGTGCCATAAAGCCTGTTTTAGAGAGGTTTCGAGCCTTGTAGCCTTAGATCCGACAAACACTCTGCCGTGCTCTGCCACAAAGTGAGCCCAGCCTCTGGACCCGTCGACCCATCGAGGCAAAGACCCCTGGAGGTCCCTGACCTTCAGCCCAGACGACTGCAGTCACTAGGTAACTTAGATTTCTTCTTGCTCGTGTTTGATTCAAGATCTTCGAGTTCGGGTCAACCTGAGTTGCGTGGCCCCGTTCACCGTGATTGAATCTTTCATTCGTTGTTCTGACAATCATAGCACCTTTGCCAACCTTCTCCCCACCTTCTACGCCCACCATTCACCTCGTTCGCCCCGGGAACGAGCTCCGGGCCCTCCTCCACCGTCACTTCACCGGAGGGCCACGCCTCGCCTCGTATGCCATCCATCCCATGTACTGACGGGTTGAGGCACTTTGCCCTCGACCCAGTAGCGTATCTGTGCAGGTTCATCACTCAAGGGACCTCATCTGGAGGTCTGTGTATACGAGCACAACTGCTCCAGGTCTTCCACCTTCGCGGGCCGTTCTCATCGGTCTTGGCCTCATCGGAGCATTATCACAGCTGCAGACCGTCGCTGGGAATCTTTTCCCCATCAGAGCAGCCCCGAAGGATGTCCCGGCCGCACGTATCAGCCGACCGAAGCTCACCGGAGGCGAGTTCTTCGCCGTTCTTCCAAGGGTCGTCCCTGTTGTTGGATCGAGGCTCCCTCCAGTTCTAATCCCGCCCGTTCATCTTCATGGAGACCTCGATCGTCCGATCCATCTGTGGATCAACTCTCAGTCGTCCATCGTCGAAGGGTCATCCGAGGAGCTCAGCCATCTGATCATAAGTGAGATACTCTTGGTCGTTCGATCACTAATAAAGAAGGGTATTTGCACTTAGGCCCTATCATCTTTTTGCATTTCTTTGTTAGTCCTGTAAATATTTTTAGCAGTTGTTTTTATCTTGGACATTTTGCATCTTGGACCTTGTGTTTTTAATATTTGCATTCCAGTTCTTCCGTTTGTGTGGCACGTGGTTCCCCCACGTGACTTTTGGGTTATTTGTTTCATTCTAGACTTCATGGTTGTTAATGAATGAATCTTCACTAATAGAATTTGCATTTATACCCCTATGTGACTGGTTCACGTGCTGCCCATGTGCGGATTTGGACTTTTTGCAAACTAAGCCATGTACTGTTTTGAAGTGTTATTGTTTAGCTGGAAATTTTTCAATAATTGCATTTTAGTCCCGGTGTGCTGTGTTATTTATTTTTGATTAAATAAATAGCAAAAGTTGTCCAAAAATTATGAAATTTGACACATGGATCCTGCCATGGGTAGGAATTTCGATGAATTTTGGTTCTATTTTGATTGTATTTGTTATTTTCAAAAATTCAAAAACCTTAAAAATTATCATTGTTTGTTTTAAAAAATCAACTGAAAATATTTAAAAACCTTGAAAAATTCTGAAAACTTTTATGATTGCATCTTTTATTTTGCTTGAGTTCCAGTCCAATTTTTGTTTCAATCCCATTTATAAAACCTAAAAAAATAAAAAGAGCAAAAACTTTAGAAAAATCTGTAAAAATTCATAAAAATTCAAAAAATTGTGTTTTCTTCTTATGTAGTTTGCTTGTAGTTTCTCATAAAATTACTGCTCGAATTTTATAGGCATTTTATGTAATTTTAATATGCCTTTAGGTTCCGGCTGTATATTGGTTTTTTTCCTGACTTTATTTAATTTTTAGAAAATTAATTAAAAATCACAAAAATCTAAGAAAATTCACAAAAACATCTGAATATTTAAAAAAAAATTTAGTTTGAAATTTTGAGTATTTTGGGCTATTAAATAATTGTGTGAGTGTTGATTTTTACCTTTTTGCTATACTAAAAATCATAAAAAATTTTGAAAAATTAAAAATCACCATTCCTTTGCTTATCTCGAATTCTCGACTACTTCGTAGCTTTTGCATTACGTGCTCCTTGTGTTCGACCCTGGTGTCTAAACCAGGTAAAAATAAATAGCAAGACTGCTTGTCACATTTTGATTGCTTGATTTCTCTTTTGGTAGTCTGATTTTCTTGTTGAGTTCACCTTGTTATTTGGGTCGCAACGACCTTAATTACACCTTAACTCGAGTAGCGAAAGGCGTGTCTTCAGATTCTCCCTCAAATTTCCCCTCCGGTGACTCGGGAACCATCGTCTCCGCCACCAGTGTCCACCCTTTGCGTGTTTCGAGTTGATACGCATCTACCCTTTAGTAAATTACTTCCTCCTCTCTCTCATTTTTAAAAACTTCATTAAATATTTATCTTGTTTTGATAGTTTTAGGTTTCAAATTTTTTGTTTTCTTGTTGGATATTTTGTATATACCATACGTATTTGAATGTTTTTTACATGTTCAAGATAAGAGTGGATCATTATATTCTTTTTATATTCGATTGTGCTTGTCTCATTTACATGTAGAATTTTATGCATGGTAGGTGTTCGATAAAATGACACAACCAACATTAGGTCTAAACTTTGTAAAATATAAAGGATATAAAGTCCATTAGAACATTTACACTTGTTGGTATAGTTATTTTTTTATAATGAAGAAAATTAAGATATAGGAATATCATGCCATGATATTGTATATTTGTGCTTAAATAATTAATATTAGGTATAACTTGTGAATAACATTAAGTATAATTATTGCAAAGAGTTGAGTTAGACATCCTTTCTACTGTGGATATGAGATATGATAAACATCCTTAATATTAGTTAGTCAATTTCATATAGTGTGGATATGAGATATGATAAACATCTTTAATATTAGTTAGACAATTTCATATAGTGTGGATATGAGATATGATAAACACCAACATTTCTTCTGTGATAGTTTATTATCATATTAAATTCTAGTTAATGTGACCAAGTATATCACATTAACTTATAGTTAGGTTGATGATAAGGCTAAAACACTAACCACTAATTAGAACATTAAATCGTACAAAATCATTCACACATAGTGTGTCCCTCCACACCGGGTGATGTGTGGCCCTGCACACCGAAAGACGTGTGCAATACATTGGTGGATTTGATCCCCTCCAACTATGTTATATATATTTTTTTCACTGCACTATTGGACTCACTTTGGGATGACTTATTCCAGACCAATGGTTACGGATTTTGATATTTGTAGGTGTAAATTTTAGTTTTTGCAGGTACACTTCCAATACTATTGAACCAAACACTTTATTAGGCAATAATTTAGGATCACACTTATCTCTATCTTCATCGTTAACCAACCAAATTTACGTAAATGTCCGGCTAACATAAATGATTAAATATTTTAAGATTATTTTATAGTCACATTTGTAGCACATACATATGTATTACGTAAAGTGATCTTAAACTATTACATTTATGTTAGTTTTCCTTAGTTCAGAGATCCAAACTAAGGAGGTTTGTAAGGATTCAAACTTACTAAAAGGTGATCGTTGTCACAAGCTGTTTGTTTCTGATGGGAATTCGGTTCCATGACCCCTTCCTCTTTGGTACACCAAATCAATTATAATTTACTATCGAAATAATCACCAATATGATTATTTTGAAAGTTGATTACGATTGATTTTTGAGGTATGCGGGAGAGGTGCAGGGTTACGCTCCGAAATTTCCTCAAAAACAAACAGATTGTGACAACGAGCATCTTTTAGTAAGTTTGAATCCTTACGGACGGGCTTAAGTGATAACATAATTAAGACACTTCTCTTCTCATCCTTGAAATCAACAATGGGTTAGGTTTAGGTGTTCTTCACGCGTTCTCCTAGATTAACTCAAAGTTTAATTTTCCCATTTCATTAAACAATATGAATTATTTCATTCAGGTTGATCAATATGACTAATAAAGAGTGGATGTACAAGCGTGTAGTAGATGGGCATGTTACAAATACCTTTCAAAGAGCTGTTCAGGAATTTATAGAATTTGCTTACGCACAAGGTTCCCATGTCGAGGATTTAAATGGAACTATCTTGTGTCCGTGTCAAAAATGTTGTTTAATGAGGAAGAGATCCAAGGATGAAACTCAGTTACATCTTTATAAAATGGGTTTCAATGAAGGAGATCAGATTTGGTGGAGGCATGGTGAGGATTACAAGGGCAAGATGAATGAGTCAAAAGAAGTGGACAATATTAATCAATTTGTAGATATGGTTATGGACGTTGCGGTCCAGATTTTAATTGTATAATATTTACAAATTTTACCAAATGCAGGGATTTTTTGAATAGCAACAGAGTGGGAAAGGAGATAACCACCATAATCAAGAAACACTTGACTAGCATGCAATTTAGATGGTAACGCATCCCTACTACCGAACATGAGAGACTATTTGAGATGTTTTTGGTAAGAATAATTTCTAAAAAATGATATAGAAATTTTTTGTCACATTTGCTTCTGATATTTTGCAGTAATTTTTAGAGTAGATATTGCCTACTTCCTGGTCTGGGGAAGGAGGCTTATCGTCGAGCCTTTATTCGTTTGGTGGAGAAGAGAATGAGTGATACATTTTTCAAGGCAAGGAGAGACTCATATGCAAAGACGGGATGCGAGGAGATGAATTTTGAGGAGATGAAGAGGTTCCTGCCAGCATGGTGTACGGAGGATAGGTATTGTATTTCCTCAATAATTTATGATGTAATTTTTAAAGTAATCAATATTAATAACATATTCCTTGCAGATGGGCGGGTTTCTGTGATGCATTCGTTGCAGATGTAAAGCTTGGAAGGAGATCCACGGCGGGAAGGACAAACCGTAAAAAACAAAGGATTAAATCAACAAGTGGATCTAAAAGCCAAAATCAAATTAGAGCGGAGATGGTACTACAATATAAAAATTAATCTTTCAAATATACTTTAATATAATGCAATTTTGTTATTATATTTTAAAATTAATTTTCAGGCAGCTAGGTTGGAAAGAGAATCCTCATTTCAAGAGTGGCGGTCTAGGTCTCACATGAGTGGGAAAGAAAGAGAGTCGCAATGGTCCACTCCTGAAGCAGGAGAATTGTAGTTAGTCTTTTAATTTATTTGCAATTGAAAGATATAATATAACTTATTATTCTCTATTTCATTTTGTATTTCAGGATCGTTACTTGGCACTGTCTGCAGAAAAATAGGGTGGTGATCTAACTGGAGAGCAACCAACATTTGATAAAGCAATTTGAAAGCATGTATAGATAAATATTAATTTACTATATTCATTTTTTTATATGTAAATGCATATTAAACAATGAAATTTTATAAGGTATTGGAGGAGATGGACGTTGTGGCAAATAGGAAGCAGACGCTTGATGGTCTTCCTCCATATTATGTGGAAGAACATCATCATTCCTATTCTGCGTACTCCCAGCTGACGTACACACAACCACAATCGTCCCAACCATCATTGCCGATGGAGTCGTAGATGGCGATGATAGTGGAGCAGGTGACGAAGCTCCGAGAAGATTTCACTGCGTACATATAAGTATTCTACTTAGAATGAGTAATAATTTAATATTTCTATATCTTCAAAATGCAAATAATATGTCCATATATAATATGGATCACAAGGGTGTGCATCAACCTGAGGAGATTGAATCGGATGACGAAGAGGATGAGCAGAATGATCCTGAAGAAGAGGCACGCATGTATGCTAGGTTTAAAGAGAAGGAGAAGGAAAAAAAGAAAGCAAAGCATGGTTTAATATAAAAAATTTTTAGATCAAAGAAGAAATGATTTTTGTTGATATTGGCTTTTTTCATTGTTGAACTTTTAGCATGTCTTTCCATTTGTATGAACTTTGATAGTATAATTTGTTGTAATTTTACTTGTGGATCCTTTCGAACATATATTTATAGTATTTAGCTCTTAAATATGAATGTTTAGTTTATAAGTTTATATATATATATATATTGTGTGAGTTCGACATGTCAAAGTTAGTTAATTTAGTTGACGAACGGGTATATTATAGACACTCTTATCGACTCTATTAAGCACCTGCAATGGTTTCTTGGCAGTTATACATGTTCGGCGGGGTTTAGAAATCCCGCCGAACCTATATATTTTTTTCCTGCACTTCAGTATGGGAGAGCACATGTGCTCGTCAGGGGCTCCGTATATGATCGCCATATCTTTTAGGGGCGACCATGTCGACGAGCACATATGTGCACGCCTAGAGGCGGGCAAGGACATAGCGTCCCCAAGTGCTCGTCCACCTGCCCTGACGACTCTCGTATTAGCGACCACTCATGAAACGAACACATATGCTCGCCCAGTATACGGACGTGCACATGGCGTGCAGTTGGCGTGCACATTACGAGCCAACATGTACATGCCAATCGCATCTTTTTTTTGTAGTGTATGTGTGTGTGTGTGTGTGCATGTATGTATGTAAGTATGTGTGTGTGTATGTGTGTGTGTATGTATGTGTGTGTGTAGATAAATGGGGCTACCCCTTAGAGGAAGCTAATTTAGCTCCCCCCACTTCATTTTCTCTATTTTTATTTTTTTTTGAAAAAATCATCAGTGAATATTCATCACTATATCCATATATTTTGTCATTCAAATTTCGTGTGAAACAAAGACTCCTACAGCCTCCATCCAGGCAGTTATTTTTTAATGGTCATAGAATTTTTTAAATCGACCATGTCTGGATAGAGGTCGTAGGAGTCTCTGTTTCGCATGAAATTTGAATGACATAATATAGATATATAATAATAAATTTACATGATTTTTATTTTCAAACTAATAAAAATATGTGAAAATGGGATGGGGGAGCTAAGTTAGCTCCCTCTAGGGGGCATACACATTTTACCCATATGTATGTATAGATATATGCATATGTGTATGTTTGTCTCTCTCTCTCTCTCTCTCTCTCTATATATATATATATATAGAGAGAGAGAGAGAGAGAGAGAGAGAGGAAAAACTTCAGATAAGATTGTCATTTCCTAGATGCATGGAAAGCGAACTATCTTATCTGTATCAATCTGATGGTTACGATTAATGGATCATTATTTATATTTTTTAAATATTGAAAAATCCATTATGGTCATTCTGGTATATTCTGTATTTAGAATACAACAAATATCTCCTAAATAATCTCACATCTCTCTTTCTCTCGTCTCTCTCTCATATCTCTCTCTCAATACACATACACATACACACACACACACACACACACACACACACACACACACACACACACACACACACACACACACACACACACACACACACACACACACACACACACACACACACACACACACATATGGGGAAAATGTGGCTGCCCCATAAAGGGATCTAACTTAGCTTCTCTCATGTCATGTTTCCAATTTCTTTATTTTTTTCTAGAGTCTATGTTTCGCTTGAAACTTGATTGACATACTATAAGGATATAATGATGAATTTTCATAGAAGTATTTTTCAAAATTTTTTTTAAAAATAAGAAAATGGGGGGGGGGGGGGCTAAGTTAGCTCCCCCTATGGGCAACCCCATTTAACCCTACACACACACACACATACACACACACACACCACTACTAAAAAATACTGTATTAGCCACGCTATTAAGCCACGGTAAATTTACCGACTCTAAAGAGTATTAGCCACAACACTTTACGGTGTCCAATTTATGTTGGCCACAATAATTACCGTGGCTTTTAATTTTAGGCCACGGTAATATTATCATAGTTAACAGGGTAAGACCTGGTAACTTTACCGTCACTTAAAGGTAATAACCAATGAAAACCTACCTTGATTGTCCCATTTGTGAAACGAAAAATCCATGTACTCCCGCCCAATTTTCCCTCCCCTTTTTTTATCCTTCATCCGAAACACATTACCCCTACAATTCCAAATCCATATCCCAAAACCCTATTCCCTCTTTCTCATCCTATTCTCCCCTCACCGCCATGGCCTCTCCCTTCCTCCTCATTTGTTTACCACCGCACCCCCTTCCTGTTTATCCTTGTTAGTAAAATCCCAATATTGTTGCATTCACTCCCTCCCAATCTCTAACGGATTCAGTCTTTCTTCTTCAAGTCGACGATATCGGTCACCTCACCTTACATTTTCCAGGTCACCATGGACATTTTCCTCTCCTTCGGTTCGTGGACGCTGCTGCACCTCCTCCGCCGGTACTAATGTTGAGAAATTTAGGTTTGTTTTCATATTATCTTTCTTCTTCCTTATTCATATTTTTCATTATTTTATTTTGTTATTTAATCATGTAAGTATATATGAATTTCTTTCGTGATATGGTGTCGTCACTTATTTAGTACATCCATCAGAAATTGTGAGGTCTATGTAGTATGAAGTCTTTGAGATACCCAATTTTGCAGTTACGCATGACTGTAATTTAACATTTAATTTTATCTTTTTTATCATCGATATTTTTATAATGAATTTTTTGGAAAGAAATACCATATACTAAGTTTTAGATTGTATGGCATGTGTGGATCTTGGATCGTTACTCTGTTCTCTTTTAGTTTTTCCTACCGTTAACGGTTTTCAAAATTCTATAGTTTGGATTGTCCAACCATCGATCTCATCTTGTGCAGGTACATGAAGGTTTCTATGGTCATACTTGACGACACAATTCTATTTATTTGGTACTCCCTTCTAGGTCCTCATATTCCAGACTTTGATTTGATTGTTGCTTTGTTGCTAAAGGCTAGATCAATTGGATTCTCATAAATTTCTTTTGATTTTCTTAGTTCATTGTTGGGTTGTAGGTTTTGTCAATTCTTGGAAGTTATTGCATCATTTTGGCCTTATTCTACATAGGTAACCTTCTTGCATTTTTCATCTTTTCTTTTGTCCCTAATATTTATAACTGTTAGACTAGTGGTCAGGTAAACACGTACAACTCTAAGTAATGTATTGGGTGTTGGATGGAAGGTAGATAACAACTAGAATAGAACTACTTCACTTATTTTTTTTTCTTACCCCACTTTCATTATGGACACGAATAGAAAGACTACTCTTCTGTTGGGTTTACGTCGAAAATCTAGTGAATAAGTTATTTGTATTTCATATTTATGAAGACATGGTGGTAAATGTCGACATTAGTAAATCACATAAACAACTAATGTAAATCACGTAAATAAACTAAAATCACATATTCCTTGTCATCTCCTGAATACTATAATGTCAAAGACAGAGGCAAAAATTTTGCATTGGAAGTCTCAAGTAACCTCAAGCATGTTATGGTTTCCATTTAAAATTTTAAAGATGTTTAGAGTTTACTCTTTCTAATATTGTTTTTAGATTTCTTGTGCTCGTTGGCTTCTTGTATTAAGGATAAGTCCACATATGAGATGGCATTAATATCTAAACTTCTCCGTTCACTCTTGGAGGTATTGGTTATAGACTTTTGCAACAAGAGAAATCCTTATACTCAAAGGTCAAGAAAACGGACCCTTCAATATTTTTCGTTGTATAGTCTCTCAAGTGTTTAATATTTTCTTCTATCGACAACGACTTACTAAAAGAAGGTATAGTCCTTATGAAGGTGCGATAAGAAAATACTACATTATAAATTTTCCTCTTTATAATGTAAATATCATCCCTACTTGTAATTTTACAGGGTGATATGTAATAAGAAAAAAATGATTCCGTAGCTTCAATCAACCTTTATTGTACAATCTATATTTTGCACTTGAATGAACATTTTAGGTTCAAGTTTCAACTGCCGGAAGTTACTGCGATTGCTGTGATCATCCGGAGATGAGTAATTTGTGTTTTTGACTCATTTGTGTATATGTTCTCATTTATAGTCAATTTCCATCTTTACTCCACTTGATCTTCTTGTTTTCTTAATTATTTGTGTATCACATGTATCTATCTACTTTTGATATAAGATAAATGGAATTCCACTGGTTTGTACCTATTTTTCTTACATAGAAAACATCACGTATTTCATTTTTTCATGCACTTACATCTACATGTGTTATGTTCTTTAAACCAATGGAAGAAAATCATGCGTGAAACTTGATGTACAAATTATAAATTGACTTAAACAATGCTATTAAACACGTATATGATCCATAACACAAAACTAATGTAAACGATAAGATATCTTATGCCTTTATCAACCGTTATGTCACTACAAAAGTTCTTTGATTCACCATGAATACTGTGAATCCACCAAAGGGATCCACTAATTTATCTTCAGTTTGGGAGTTGTCAGTTTTCTTTTGACTTTGAAGTAAATGTTTTAAAAATAAATATCTTAGCTATGATGTTGTGAAGATATCTGATTATTAATTTCTTTTATATTTGATGTCTAATATGATCTTTGACATGTAGGTTTGTGAAGGACAAAGTTAGAAGTACATCAAAGATCATAGGAGTCAATTCAAACCTACCAGATTAGATACATGTAAATTAACATCTTAATGGTTCCTTATTCAAATATATCTATGGATTTTGAATACACAAAATGAATTGATGTCCATATATAAATTAATACAGATGACAAAAAAAATGGAAGTCATGGACATAGAGACCACGGAGCATCCTCATCTGGAACTAGTGTGCGTCGCACAGAGTGTTCTTCATATGGAAGGAATAGATATAGAAGCAAAAGAAGAGATAGAGCTGAAAGTTCATGAGCCGATGATCTCAATTTTGATGATTTTTTGCTCCGGAGTAGTGATTGTTCCCTTTTTGAGAATAGTTAGTCGGCATCTACCTAGAGATGTCTATACATTTCATTAACTAATGAAACCTTAGTTATCTCATTTTTTGTTAAATGTTTATCATTATCAGTATCATGTGTACTTATATGTGTATGCAAGTTTAGCACCTTTCGTATACTAAGTATATTCTTTTCTTACAGGTTTATTTTTATTATTTGTGTCATATGGTATGATTGTGAATTGAATGGTTTATCACTATTTGTCTATGGATTACGATTGTGTTGCAGCAAATGTGGAAATGAACTAAAGTCCACTGAGATTTGTTAAAAAAAGCATATACCTTTTTACTATGCCCAAAGGTTTTCACCACGGTTTTGTATCATGGTTAATGCATATAGACCACATAATACTGTCGCTAATGCATATATGCTATGACATCTGCACCATGGCTTATTCGTTAGGCCATGGTAGTCTTATTGTGGCCAAAGATTTAAACCATGATAAGATTATCATGGCTACCGGGTTTAGTACATGGTACTACAACCGTGGTTTAAAACTATTGGCCACAATAATTGTATTGTGGCCTGAATGTTTTAGTTGCGGTAATTTTATCGTGGCAAAAACCCAAGAGATTTGGTCACGGTAAATTTTTTGGCACGGTGGCTTTAACCACGGTAATTTTACCGCAACCAATAATTTTACACCACAGTAAAAGCACCTTAAGTGACGGTATAAGACCGTGGCCTGTTCTTATACTTTTACTAGTGTCACACACACACACACACACACACACATACACACACACACACACACACACACACACTTGTGCGTGCGCACATACATGAGAGCATTGAGTTTGGACCACTAGATCATGCTATCTCTCTTCTCCTCCAATCAATCAATGCATGATGAACAAAATCATGTGGTCCAAAGTCATGCTCTTATGTTCCCTTTGTTTTTGGTTCTCACAGGATTATGCCTCTTATATATATATATATATATAGAGAGAGAGAGAGAGAGAAATAGTTATTATTTTATAAATATCATATCATATTCTTACTATAATTACCATATTTACAAAAGAGTAAATTTAGATAAATACAAAATAATCATTTGTAAAATAGAAATGACATTTGTAATACAACTATAAATACGATCATTTTATAGTAATTTAGGATTTTTCTTTAAAATTTTCATTTATGGTAATAATATAATATATTGTTCGTGTCGCACTCCCAGAGCCTGCTTGCATGCGTCCAAAGCTTTTCTAAGCCTAAACGCAAAATGAGGGTGTGTGGAGTCTTCAAAGCCTAGAGGTTGCTTGACATAGACCTCTGACTTAAGAAAGCACTTTTTACATCCATCTAAAAAGTGTAATCTTTTTTAAACAAGCAAATGCTAAAAGTATTCGGGTTGATTTGATCATGGCTATAGGAGCATAGATTTTGTCGAAATCGATGCCTTCCTAGTGTGAGTACCCTTGAGTAATGGATTTGGCTTTGTTCCTGACAAGTTCTCCTAATTCATCCAATTTGTTTCTGTAAACCATCTAGTACCAATTATCGAGCGATTCTGACAAGTTGGTACTAGTCTCACACCTGATTTCTTTCATATTGAACAAATTCTTCTTGCAATGTCAAGAGCCAAGACTCATCATTACACAACTTACCTATGGATTTCGACTCGAGAAAAGATATAAAAGCAGACAATGTAGTGGAGTTTAAGTGTGATCTTTTTTGAACTCCCTTAGATATATATCTAATCGCCAACTCTTGGAATGATTTTTGACAAAGCTGTAATCCTTCAATAGTCCATGAGAATTCACATTCTTAGGTATACTGAATGGATCAGTGAACCAATCTCATCCTCATTTTCTAATTCTTGTGGTTGAGAGATTTGACTCAAGTTGGACGATTGTCATAATTTTCTTGATGAAGAACCTCTAAACTTTGATGCATGAAGAGTATCTTGTGAAAATATCTTATTCATTTTTGGAGTCAAATTTATCAAGATCACCCTAAGTGTTAATGTAATGGAACGGGTCGAGCCGACCGGTGGAAGCATAAAACATTGAGTCACCCGACCGAACCGTTACTGATCACTTGCATGGTATTCAATGAGCGGATAAAATAATCA
Source organism: Ottelia alismoides (assembly GCA_037367405.1). Lineage (NCBI taxonomy): Eukaryota > Viridiplantae > Streptophyta > Magnoliopsida > Alismatales > Hydrocharitaceae > Ottelia > Ottelia alismoides. The sequence continues at coordinate 277,777 of JAZKJV010002068.1, forward strand.
TTCTAAAAAAGTCCATTACTCTATAGAGTTCCATTATTACATTCCAACAAGGAAAATGCGAAATGAACTACGAAATAAAATAACATAACAATGTTCCAGTGGGCATAAAGACATCCTTCCGTAAATAATCCATCAATGGTCTCTACCGGTTCAACTTCACGTGACAATAAGTCTCCTTGATCTGGAAATAATTCAATGCTCGTATTCCCCTGAAAAAAAACAACACATGTTATGAGCCTAACGCTCAGTATGTGCCGAGTTGGGGTCAAGCCAGCTAGCGCGGAAAAACAAGTCTTCCTAAGCTAACTTTACATCTTTAAAATATAACCTCTTCTATACAATCAGTTATCAACGCAACTATACAATTTGCATAATTATCTTATTGCATGTGATACTAACTTGTTCTCATGTACCGTCATCACGCGACTCATAATTTCACACAAACATGCATAAGAAATGTATTCCTTGTGAAAACTTTCGTTAAAGCCATAATACCCATAAAGTTTGCCACATTTGCATATATGCCTTAACATTTTCATAATTTTCACATATACCCTCAGAATTTTTCTGTAGTTGCATATATGCCCCAGAACAATCATAACACTTGCATAATGCCATTACTTGGCCATAGTTGCACATATGTGCCTTAGCAATTTCAGAACTGTACACATACCATTGGTTTGTTTAGTGGTTAAGGTTGTCTTACTTGTTACTTCTTAATGGCTTTGGTGGCTTTGCTGGCTTTGATGGCTTTACCGCTGGCACGAGCGGTCCATGAACATACATGACAGTGTAGCTACAACTGTAGAGGACTTATCTTTTGCCTCTCAATCGGTTCCTTGAACCGTACGCCCCCAAAAGGCGTTGGCCCCTTTTGGCCTACGATAATTGGACTCTAGAGGTGGCTCCCACCATTAGGTGTAGCACTTAGCTCCGCTTATCGTTATCGTACCATTACTCATGTTAAGGAAAAATTTTATTCTTTTAACTTTCTTTTCCCTTTCACACGGAAGTTGTTCATGTTAACACTCCAATTCCAACATCTTATTTTTTTAAGTTCTAAGACGTGATATGTCTCATTATTCCAGGTATAAGATAAGCATGACTTTAAAAATATATAATACTTAGATATATGGTAAACGTATATAGCACCGCATTGTATATTACTGTATACATTGAGACATGAATTTCCTATTGACGGCAATAATTGTATACAGTATAGAGACGTATGTAGCACCATATCATTCTACATTCTAACTTTTATCTAAAAGCACCATTTTTTATAATATTTGCAACCTTTTTATTGGTTACTTAATATTAGTGATTTTAACATGAATTTATGAAATTAGTATCAAATTATACTACACGTTAATGCAATGTCACTTTTACATACATCGTTAATATCAGATCTATCATTTTTAGCCGTGCGATTCACGACTATAAATTAAATACTCGAATGGAAAGTTCTAAAAATTAGGACAATTGTCTGCACATAAAGGTGATCATGACTGTATCCATTACAAACTCTTTTCTTCCTCACGTAATTTACATGTATAAAAATCAAAATGAAATACGAAGGGCATTCCATACATCTGACCCGTAAGTCTTATGATAATTCAAAGCATATAGATGAAAGTTTGATCTAACTGGCATGCACGTGTGTCTAAGGCCAAATCATGCTTCCAATATTTGATAATGTCACGTGAATAAGATTTGAGGAGAAAAACTCAATTAAAGTTACAGTCACAATTACCGTTAACAATCACCCAATACCATCGGGATCGACACATACCTCGAGTTGATGAAAAATATCTACGAGCCTCTCCTTGCTCCTAAGCCGACTTGCTCCTCTACCGGATCGACGCCGACGTTCTCTGCGACGAGAACACTTCTCGGTGAGATCTCTCTCCCTCTCTAGCCCTTACTCTCTCCTTCTCTCTCTTTGAAAATAAGTGGCGGCTAGGGGGGATCCCTTGGGATTTTATGCCTCCCTCAAGGCCAATTAATGGGATACTAATGCTATTAATTTTTAGAAATAAATCACCTCTCTTAATTGGAGAAATACAAGGCAACTATGGCTGGAAAACAAATGGGAAAAAAAAGAAGGAAATATGGGTTGGCAAAAAAAATCAGTCGTTACAGTTAAGAGCAAAAAAATTTACATCCGAAGATTCGTAAATAACTTATCCTTGGAGAGCGTTCAAAATACAACTCAAAGGATGTCTTTTTTAGGTCAAATTTAATTTTAGTTTAAGACATAGCATGTAGTATTTACAATTTCTACGTAGAAATAACAAGGCAGATCAGATTCACAGAGAATAATGTGAGCACATTCCTGTAGTGTGTGATTCTTTCGCTCTAAGACTCGTTCTTGGAGCTGAGAATTCATGCTTGACTCTAGTCTTTGAACAGTATAGTATACAGAGAAATTTTCATTTCGAACTCACTACTAAGCTTGACTTCTGAGTCGAGTTTGAGCTAAAAATGGACCGAAATAGGGAGCAAAACAAAGCTGAATCTCACAAAAAATTTAGAACCCAACTAAAGTTGCATCCCCTAACCCTTCTATTTAAAAACATGCGCCCAAATTAATTAAAAACACTACTCGAATTTAGAGAAAAGAACGTGTATTAGAAAAACACATTTAAATGGATAGATAAACACGTTGTAGCAAAGAAGATACCCGATTTTATAAAGTGTTGACTTGAGCACAAGTTCTATTAGTTATAACTATATAATCCCCATTTCAACGTGAAATTGAAACTAAGCAAGCATTCCAAATTAGACGGATAATAGACGCACATCTGAGAACAAAAATACTGAATTTAAGAAACAATGGAAATTTACATATTGAACAAGATATGGATGCTTATAAGACCAATAACCAATAATCATTCAAATTTTATAATAAAATCTGAAGGAGATATGGATCAACCTTGTGCTTGGAGAGGAGAATATTATACACTGCTCGATAAGGAGAGGTCAAACATCTAAATGACGATAAACCATGCCTCAGATGGCATGAAACCTTTGATTCAAAGAGTATGAGATTCTTGCCTCAGATGGAATGATATAGATGGATACATTTATTCAAACCACAAAGGCTCCTATCCATTTGCAAATGTTCAATTTGAAATTCACAAAGATCCCCATGTTGTTGATAAACTTGGAGTTTAAATGTCGGAGAACCATCTCTGTGGATGGGTTGACCTTGTAATCTATGTGAGTACACCAGAATCCTACTAATAACTAGTATACAACACATCTAACATCCCTCATTAATGAATTAGGTTGTGCTACCAAGTATAGAAGTCCTCAATTGGTCTTGTATTGCTTGGACCTTCTTTACACCCAACTAGTAGGTCAAAAACATGAGCCCACGACTGCAAAATGGGCCTATATTGATTTTTTTTAAAATTGCGTCACCATATAGTTCGTTGTTTAATATATAAGACTATATTATTCATTACTAAATTAATTTTATACTTACAATTAGTGACAAATGCCATATTCGATGTTATATACAGTCAATACCGCAATGTTTATCCATTGCTATTTTAATATTTTAACTAATCAGTGTTAAATTTTTAATTAAAAATTAATGATGATTGCATTGATGCTAATGATATATATATATATATAATGTGGATATGGCATTCATTGTTGATTTCAAGTATAAAAGAACTAACTACAAATAAAATCATGGCTATATATAACAACAAAAGATATATTGACGGATTTAAGAAATATTACTATAGATCTATTTTATTGTGGTTATTTTCTTTGGCTCGTAATCTCCATATTAACTAGGTATGTTCATAGGGCAACTACATGATCCGTTCATTTATTGACCCACCATGGACCTTCATTATTGGGTAATTGAAAAACCAACCAATCGGGTCGTCTAAAAAGATAGACAATTGTCGCTGTGGTGACCAGTTAAATCAGAAAATTTATTTTTTATTATTTATACTCCTAAACTAATGTATACATCAATACGCACGGGAGTGTCGAACTCACGAAGACAAACTGTAGAAATTAAGGTAAAATCCAAGATAAATTAAGTTACGAGGGGTTTCTATTTTTATTTATTTATAGTTTTTTTGAATTTTAGTTGGTTTTATGAATTTTATCTTGTTTATTGTGATTTTATATACCTATAAGTAGAAGATATATGTATACGATTTTATATTTTTTATTTAGTTTTTATTTTGTAAGTTTGTAATTTTTATTTTTATTCATTGTTTTTGTGTATTTTAGAGAATCTTAAGATGTTTATGGGTTCTAAATTATTTTTAAAGTGAAAAATGATATTTTTATTGAAAATAGGCACTATTTTTTATTTTAAAAATAATAAATAGTAAGAAAAAATTTATTTTATGTGTACTAGAAAGTAGAAAAAATACCTTACTAATAAGGCATTATACACATTTCCGTGATTTTTCTATAATTAATTATTTTCAAGTTTTTATGTATCTTGATTTTTTATTGGTTTCAATATTCTATTTTTATTTTGCTTTTCGTTTAATATGAAAAATATAGTAAAATATGTGTAGGTAATTTGTGTAGATTTTTTAGAGTTATTTTTCTTTTTATGGATTTTATGAGTTTGATGTATTTTTTGTATTTTTAAAATCTATTTTAAAAAATAGAGATTATTTTTATTTTTCAAAATTGATTTGATACTGTATATAATATAGTATAAAGTGATTATACATATTTTTATTTTGTTTTTATGCTAACTATTATATTTTATATGTATATAATATGTATAGTAAAAGTATACAGTGTGTGGGGTATATCTATACTAGTATAGAAAATAAGAAGGCATGTTGGGAAATAAGCAGAGTATGGAGGGTTCGCTTACAAAAAATCCAGAAGCACATGGATTCCACGTGACTAACTTAACATGTTCCTATTTGCAAGTAGATGGATGGTCAATCTCAAAAACACTAGTAGAGCACGTGTCGTATCACGTGTTTTCTCCTGCTAAGGACCTATTCGTAATACGATGCAGTACAAGGGCGTTTAAGCAAAATGCCCACAAATATCCGTCACGCGTATGAGGTGTCTGTGTTTCGTTAAGCGGTAGGGTGGTGCCTTGATTTGGAAGCCGATGCATGGCTGGACCCATGAGCTTTCTGAACTGCTGGATCAACGGGAATTGTATGGCTGTTGATGGATCTGGAAACGAGGTATGTTTTTCCCCAATATTGAAGACCTGCTCCAGGCGGATGCACTCGATCTCGGATTGCTGTTGTGGTTCTCAGAACTATTGAGTGCGATGGACTAACTCTCCAGATAGGCTTCATAGGTTGCGTTCGCTGATCTCTAAAAGCTCGATGTTGATCGACCTCAGCCTTGATTCCAGTAAAGCTTCAGGTGCTAGTTGATACTACGACTGATGATACTCGATCGGCGATGCTTCATTGATGGTGGAGCTCTTCGATCAATATCAAGTATTGTTGCTCTTCAGATGCAGACCTCCAAGTGCTCGACGGCATGTGAATGCAGATGTGGCTCAGTGCCTAACCTCTAGGTGTTGCTCGTGTGTGAGACCTTGATCTCCTATAAATTCTCGATTTGGTCCTACAGCAATGATACACCTCTGATGCTTCGTTCGTGCATCGACTTTAGAGTTGTAAAGTTCTAGTGTCTCCTTGCTGGTAATCGATCGGCGATGTTCGGATCTGTTGCTAGTCGCATTCAGATGTTTCATCCTCAGATGCTCCAGGTGATGTGATTCTTCTCAGTGAAGTAACAATGATGCTCCTCTGATGTTACATGAAAAATGGAAGCTGGATGGATGAACTAATCCTCTGACGATAATGGATGAAGAGGATTGGATCTCCAATACGTGTCACCAGAATTGATTATGTTGCGAGAAAAATACGGAAAAACGGAGGTGATAGGCACGAGATAGATTCGATGCTCGATTGCGTCCAAGCGCTTGATGGCATGCTCAAATGAAGTGGAGCTACTCGAGACTAATGCTACAAGTGACGACTCGGTCTGGGCATCTACTAGTTCATTCCCGATTCAACCGATGCATCTTCAGATGCATGCCTAAGAAGGTCTGTCCAAACCTACAAGGAGGAGAATGGCTCGAGGTAGAAGCCTCGACCTGAGTTGCAGAGAGAAAGGGTTGAGTGGAGAAGGCTACCATTGGTGAGTATTGGCCTTCACGATCCGACCACCGTGCGTGGCCGGATATGATAGATCTTGGGGATTTAGCACAACAATGAAGAGGATTCGGAGATGATGGTGATCGAATTGAATATCATGTAGATAGAGTCAGATTAAAGGGGGAACAAAGAAGGAGATTGGAGAGGGGAATAGAGAAGAGGAGAAGATGAACTAACTTGTGAATAAATGAAGAAGAATGACGGAGTATGGAATGCTATCGTATGGGAAACCTAGAGCAGCAGCTCCAAGTGGTCATGGCCTCGAACGCGATGGCAAGGGCGCGGAGGCTGGGCACTCGCTGGAAGAGCATAGCAGAGAACGATCATGTAGGACTTCACGCATTCCCTCGCTGCGACAAGGATCAAAGGACGAGCGTCTATCACCCAGATTCCTTCCTCGCTCAGAGCTCAATGGGAAGGTGGAATGATAATGGCGGATGGAGCTCGGAGGAGGAAGAGTGGTCTTATTTATAGAGGAGGAGGAGTGAGAGAGAGAGGCCGGTGAGGGCGTAGTTGGAGCAATAGCCCAACGGCCAGGCCGTTGAGCAGTTGACGGGATGAAGAAGAGGGAGGTGAGAAAGAGAGACGGGGAAGAAGGGGGTGACAGGAAGAAAGTAGGAAGAAGAGAAACACAGGAGGAGAAAGGGAAAGGAAGAGAGGGAAAAGAAAATAAAATATTAATAAATATAAATAAATAAATAAAATTTAATTAATAATTAATATGAATTATAAATAATATAATAAATAATTATAAATTAAATAAATAATATTTTTATTAGTTAAATAAATTGGTATATAAATAATATAGGTATATATACATATATACTTAATTAATTTAATAATTTAAATAATTTATTTATAATTTTTTATTTTTATTTTATCGTAATAAAATAAAATTAATAAACTAGTAATAAAATATAAAAAGTAAGAAACAAGAATTAAATAGAATAGGATTAAGAAACATTGTACACTTTATTTCAATAGGGTCCCAAAAGCTATATTTTGCATATTAACTCTATTTAAGTGAAATCAGCTTCATTTGATAGGTAATTCTATAAAACGAACTTTAAAAGTGAGTACGTCCAATAAGGAGTCCATATGGTCGAGTTATGAGATCCGCAAGTTTAGGGTCACGGCTTCGTAACATTGGGATTTATTGGCTTATTTTAAGTTATATTTTTGTATTTTTTAATGCTTTTATAAATACACTAGAAGAAGAATTAAATTAAAAAGGATTAGGAATAATTAAAAAGAAAATGAAGAAGATCTATATACATATAATACATATATACAAAGAGGTCCAAATGACAAAACTCATACGTTTTATTCTTGTATTTTTTTGATATTTTTAATAAATAGTATTGATTATAAAACAAAGTTTAAAAGTGAGATTAGTCAATTTAGAGTTTTCTTATAAATAGTTATGAACCTTAAATTAGCATTTATAATTTTTCGGTTCATTGTAATTAATTATTTATATATTAAATACTTTTTTGATATTTTTATAAACTAATACGTATTATTATAAACAACATTCAAGAAGGAAATATTTTAGATTGAAGTGATCTTGGTGATAAATAAAATAGGTGAATATTTGTACATGAAAAATGTGTAAATGTATAATTATGATCTTGGTATTCTGACATTTTCATAAATTAGGATTCTTATCTTCCCCTACTTATTTATTTTGTCAACTAGTCTGGTCTCGGGGTTTGGCAGTCTGTACATATTACACATATACATTCTTTTTTTCTTTTATTTTTCATTTTCTCTTTATTATTTTATTTTGGTTAAAATAAGTATTAAATATATAATATTAACAAATATGGTTAGAATATTAATTAGTAATAATTAGTGAATATTTACATATATTTTACCGAGGTTTTGACAAAATGAAATAATAATAAAGGCGATGAATCTTGGATTCATCATTCCCCTATACTTTACCTTTGATAGTCCCTTAGTAAACACTTATTATCCAAATAAGTGAAAGTAAACAGAAAACGATAAAGGAAAATAAAAGAACTTAGAACATGATTGTTTCTTTAAACTAAATTTCACTTCGTCCAAAATTAAGAACTTGGAATAGGCCTTTGGATTAATAGTTTGGCAAGACCTTATTAGAATTACGATGTAAGTCTCAACAACCTTCAAGTTCCACAAATACCTATCCAGGTTCACCTCAAGAGTCAGCTCAGATCCACACATCCATCATATAAACTATTCAACTTTGAAGTCAATTTGTGCTGTGGGTGAAAGGTGTTAGCTCTTCCTTCTTGAAGAAGTGCAGAAACTTCCCATCACAGTAATACACTCCCATTTGACCCTCATCTCACTACTCGATCCTCGAGTAGGGGGTGTTTCCTTCTAAGGTCAGGTCGTGTTGTGCCCACAATCGAATATATAGAGAAGTAGAAGAATGGGAAGAGAACCGGAGTGTGACCAATATAGTCACATCTCATGTGAGGCTTGACAAATTAGCCAAGTATCCACTAAGATATGCGGGGTCTCTGAAGCTTGGACCATTGTGGTCATGTTTATATTTAGTATTTGGCTTCTTTTTGGTAGAAAATGATTGTTGCACTACATTGATCTTTTGTGTCTCGATGGTTATAGATTCTTTTATTTTCGTCCATGTTCTGAGGTCTTGGAAAAAACTGTACCAGCATATTCTTCCCTCATCTGAAGCTTTATTTCAACTCCACACTCCCGTCTTTACACGTCTGACCCACTAGATAAGGATGAACTTAGGGACACGAGCTATCTTAATAATTAATCAAAGATTAACACATAAGTTAAGAGATTAGTGATTCTACTTAGTTCAATAATGCATAGAAAATATGATGCAAGACATGATGCATGCCATAAAATGCATTTTTGGGTTTCATACAATTTAAATAAGATAACATAATGCAATAGAATGACATGATATGCAAACATAGACTAATGTAAAATTATGCCACTAAATTAATCAGATAATTGAGTAATAAAGACAATTGTGGATTCATTATTCATTTCATATATCAAAGTAGCTCTAGGTTCATTTAATGGCATTTAACTATCAATCAAATAACATATTAGATATTTGATTAAATTCATACTATTAAAGGTGTCAAATCAGTGAATAAGCTATTCCATTATCAAGATAATTAATTAAACTTCCAATATGAAATTTAGATCTTTAACAATGTAATCCATATACTCAAGATTAAGCATTTTAGTTCAAGGTCATAATTGAAAGAAAATATGCATAAAGTATATACAAACATTCACAAACATGCCTCTGAGGGGTATTTTTGCAATAAGAAAAAGCTGCAAGGGCTTCCCTGTAAAATTCCTAGCACGTAGGAACCTTTATGTAAATCTCAAGAAGCGGTGGGTTCCTGTGCAAAATACATGGGTGCTTCACGTGAGGCACACACACAGGACCTGTATGTGATTATGGAGAAGCGAACAGACAAAGCTGTTATTTACCTACGTTGGTATGTGCAGTGCATGTGGGTGGAGGCCTGAGTGAAGGGTCAGATTGTTGTTGGTGGCTCGGGCCACATGGGTAGCCCGAGTGTGTTTGGAATAACCTTGATCCCATCGAAGCTTCTAGACTAGCTCTGAAGATAGGTAGAAATCAGGTCATCCAATTAGGGAGATCGGATGGTGCTTGCTACCCCAAGCTCCTCCTTGGTGCGGTGCAGTTGGATCTCCGACGATCTCGTAATTCCTTCTCAAAGCTTTCTTGTATGATTTGAAGGTCAGTGAAAGATCTTGGAAGGTCGACGGAGATCCTGTAAGTGATAGGGAGTGATATGGGTTGATCTATGGTCAGGACGACACCCCCTCATTGGAGCAAAGCCTCTTGAAAAGAGAAGCATCAGATCCTTCGGACATCTAAGATTTGACCTATAAGAAGGGTTAGTCAATAGCCAAAGCGTGCAGTACTAGTGAAGAGATGTGAAGTGGAGGGAGGCAGAGTGACGAAGGTATCGTCCCTAAGTAGGTTGTTGATTAATCGTTCAAAATACGGTGCCTAACGTATAGTCTTGAAGGGATTGTGGTGTCCGACAAGTCAGATCCGACAATCGATGTATTGGTACCTCCCTTGGATCTCCGTACCCGAACCAATCGAATAAGTCAACAATCAACCCATGAATAATATGTAGCAATGAAAATATGTGAGATGAAATTTAGTATACTCTACAAAATATGCATAGTAGACAAGTAGTAGGGGCCAAACCACTAAGAACAATGGAGGATAGATATAATTATTAGTAATTAGTAATATATAATTATTATTTTACTATTCTTAGTTTTTTTTAATTTTGTGGGTTTTTAATGATATTGATTTTTTATAGGTTTTCAAATATTTTATGAATATTTTTTATATCTTTATTTTTAATTTTTCATTATTTAGCTTTTTTTCTAAATAGAATATATAATTATACATATTTATAATGATAATATATATTATATAAATAACATCTAGAGTATATAATAGATATAGGGTTTTATATTTTATATATACGGAAATATACGACAAATACAGAAAAGAAAGTGTTTTTTTCTTTTTAATTTCTTTCTCTATTTTTTATAATTTTTATGGGATTTTTGTAAATTTTTATGTATTTTTAAAGTGTTAAAATGAATAAAATAGTGTATAGAATAATATAATCATATTTTTTGGATTTTAAATAATAGATAATATGCTCAAAAATTCCCAAAACTATTTTAATATATACTATATATAATGAGGAAAAATACTAGACGAAAAGATATGTTAAAATTTTGAATGGATTTTTTTAATGTTTCTAAGCTTTTTAGGGGTTTTATTTTTAGGGTCTTATTTTCATATTTTGTGGTTTTTGGATATGTGATAGAATATATAATAAGATATGTACTCTATTTTTTGGATTTTAAAAGGTGTTTTTATATTTTTTGGATTTTTAATAAATAAACAAGGAATAAATAGCTCTTTCTAGATTTTTAAGAAATAAAATAAAATTCCAAACAAAAATATGGTATGCATAAGCATGCTAAGAGTCATCTATCATAATTATTCTACAATTTTTAGAGCAAAAGAGCCATTTAATAAAAATAGAAATGAAAAAAAATAATATACAACAATATAGGGACTTGTATGTAACTTATTAAAACATTCATCGTGTTTCTTAACCAGTACGAAAATGATAAGGGTATAGAAAAATGATTTACAACACCTCACACGGGGTACCGCATGAAGCGGAAGGACAAATATGCAATATACAGTAAACAGGTCATGATATGCAAAATACCCTAGTTAATTTACACTACTAATAAATCCTAGATTTATCTGCTTAATTCATTATATTTATCTTTCTTGCTTAAGTTGATCACAAAGATTTATTGTATAATTAACACTACACTAATTACTAATTTGTATGTTGTAAATAACTAACACTAATTATTATATATTAATATGATGTATTATTTTATGTATTTAGTTCTGATTAAAAATCAAATAAAAATTAGAGTAATGTTGTAGATAAATAAATTAATATAAAAAAATAAAAATACAAAAATAGCAAAAGAAAATTTTTATATGATTTTTATTAGTATTTAATTTAACTATGTACAAATGACCTATGATCTCTTTGACTTCTACATGAAAGTTGTAGATCTCATTGAGAACTACATCTTTCATGTTTACCATTTTTTTAATTGCCTTTTAACTAATTTTTTTCTACTTATCTCTATTTTATCTAATTTCTTTAATTCTGATTGGGCCACGTGGTGCTTCCAGAGCATTCCAAGTGGCCCGCTCCTCTCATCGCTCGTCTCCATATGAGCTACATGATCTATCTTAGATCAAATTAATCCTGACCATTGTCCTCCGATGAATATACGATTCTCATTCTTTTATTTTAGCTCTTTCTTTTGGCAAAACCACCTATAAATACATGTAAATACAATAACTTCACATTTTGCATATCATTGTTAATATCTCATAATTAGAACTTATTTTACAAAAATAAAAGAATAAAGAGAAAAAAATAAGGATGTATTTAGAATAAATACAGAGTGACCCAAACCCCAAGAGAAGGTCAAGTCTTGACCTGTCGCAAAAGAACAAGTGGAGAAAGATAAGGGTACACTATATTTCACCTACACTTGTACAAAGTATCCATTTTTATATTTTTGACAAATTATGAGTAATTTATTTTGTATACATCCCTAAAAAATAAAATAAAAAAATCATAAAAACAAAATAATAATGCAAATAAAATCTAATAAATCCTTGTACAAAAGACACATGTATATAATAAATTGACCATTTATTTTACAACTTTAATTACTTTATAAAAATAAAATAAAATCATTTCGTGTCCCTTAAATTACTTTGTCAATAAATAAAATATATAAAAATATTTTTAGTAAAAATAATAAAATAAAAATACCTGTACATAATACGTAGGTATGTTATACATGTATATAATGATATATATTGTATATACCTTATTTTAAAAATCACAAAAAATAGCTTATAAAATAGTAAACAATTTTTATTTTATACACTTTTTAATTTAAAATTGTTTACTATTTTAAATTCAAATTCTTATAATTTTGTAAATCCTGATTTATCATTGGTCCACCTGAGATTGTTGACCTCGGTCAATGTCACCTTCAAGTCGGGTCGGGTCTGGATTTCTCTCACTGGAGCTCCTTCAATTTCTTGCGCATGACTCCGACCTTCGATTGCTTCAATTTCTACGTCTGATTAAAGTCCTAATATCCACGATCCTGCAAATCCCTAGGTACAGTCAGATCACCCTAGCGTTCCGCTCCGTACTCCGATCTTCTTGGACCCTCGAGCATCCTATAAATACACTCTTATGCCTCCTATGCCTTCCGGTTCGTCCACAGTGCCACCATACTTTGTTATCTACCCTCAGTGAAGTGACAGTCATCGATGGAGTGGCTAAGGATCTTTCGGAGATGCCTGGAGGCTCATAGCTCAAGAAGCAGGAGGAGCTCCGCCGTATGAAGCCTCCCAGCCTACCGCAGCTTGGTTGACTCTGTAACTCTCGTCGCACGTTCTCCTGGAGCTTCTAAGTTCATCCGAACCTTTTGGTATCGTCCACAGCCCATGCATTTTCCTGTCCATTCCTTTTTTTCCATTTCATCATCGTCGTCGTTCAATAGCTCCGACCACCGCGTTTGGAGCCTGTTAGCCACCCTTATCTGTACGGATCTATCCCTCGACTCAAACCGCATCTTCCCGCGCAACCTATCCACCTTAGGCTCACCTAGGGATGCCAACAGATCAGGTTTGGGGTGGGTGTTACTATTCCCAAACCCATACCCATTTATAATATCACTACCCATACCCGCTCATTTATAAAATGGGTAATTTCTAGCGGGTACCCATATACTCGACGGATATCCATGTACCTAATGGGCACCCATATCTTTGACATGGTAAATATTAAGTTGTTTGTAAATGTATATAAGATTTTCACAGATAGATGAAATAGAGTGATATCATGTAATATGGTGATTCATAAAAATGTGTAATGTATAAAGAATATTAAATGTTTATATATGTTAAGTGTTTAACTCTTTTATGTTGATAGTTTTTATTTATTAAAGATACAAAAAGTTATTGAATATGAATAAATGGGTGAAGACGAGAAAATGGAGTCGGGTATTTATACATGTAGATTGATACATATTAGATATGAAATGGATTTAGATCTAGTTTGATTAAAATGCAACAAACACATCTATCTTTTTATATATTTTTTATTCAGGTTTGGGGCGGGTTCAGATTCGGCTACCCAAAAGACAATCCCAAACCCATACCCATACTCGCATGGGTAGTCAATTCAAAATCCAAACCCGTCCAAAAGTAAATAGGACGAGTTTCAGGTCCTTAAATGGGGTGGGTTCGGGTCGCGTACCTAATGGATAGACCCAGATTGACATCCTTAGGCTTTCCCATTATAGCGATATTACATATTAGACCTCCCTCCCTGCCTTCGCCGGAGGTTGAGCACCACTCCTTGTCACTTCTCTCATCTTTCTATGCAATAACCTGAAACAGAGCGTCACCCCCGAGTCATTCTACCCTCTGCAGGTACTACCACTTGAGCAACCCCCTTTTGATAGCCATCCACCTCTCCAGAGCAGCCCCAGGAGGAACTTCACCACTTCGCACATCCGACCACTGTTTCCCCCATCGGAGCCCTTCACCGGATGAGGAGTACTCCTACGACTATGGCAGACTCCTTGGTGACCTCATAGGAGCGACATATCTCCTCCCTCGCTCGGTTGCCCTAGACGAGTTCATCCAGGACCCCTCGTTGTTCGATCTGGAGCAGCCTTCCAGATTTGATCAGAGTCGTACGCCACGCCTCCATCTTAACAGTCTGATCAGATTTAGAGGGACCATCTGACACGCACATTTCTGGCAAGATCAGAACCATCAGATCTTTTTCAAAGGAATATCAGAGCTTCCCACTTATGCCTCCTCGCGCGTGCGCCATGTGTCCGTTGGGTATATTTCTTTTTCTGGCATGCATGTTTCCCTATTTAGATTTAGTCCAATAAATAAAGTTTATAGTTAAAGACATTTGCATATTGGACCGTATACTTTTTATATTTGCATTTCAGTCCTATCGAGTTGGAGTCACGTGTGTCCCTATGTGCTGATCTGTGATATTTGAAACTTTTCTCCTACACTTATATTGTTAATGAATAAAAGTTATTTCTTGAAATTTGCATTTATGACCCTATGAGTCTGGATTACGTGTGACACATGCTTGACCTAAATTAATTACAGATTTAACCCATGTGTTTCTACAACATGTTATTGTTCGGTCCAGAAAAATAAAATTTTTGCATTTGGGTCCCTATGAATTATATTTAACTCTTTTTCTTTTATTGAACTTAATAAATATTAAATTATCTATAAAAATTATTGATAGCTTCTACTATGGTGTAATATTTGTGGTAATTTTCGTGGGTTAATTTGCTTGCATTTTATATTATTGAAAATTGAAAACCCCTAAAAAGTGTCCTGTCTAAGTTGCAAAAATCATAAAAATTCGAAAAATATCTTAAAAATTCCATAAAATAGGTGTGCTTGTCTTTTATTGTGCTTTAGCTCCAATAGAAATTTTATTTGAAAAACCTTTATAAGAACCCTAAAAATCATAAAACAACCAAAAACTTATAAAAATCATAAAAAATCAAAAAATTGTGTTTTCAGTTCATCTTTGTAGCTTTTTGCTTATAATTTATTATAAAATTGTTATCATGAAGCATTGGGCACTTTAAATATTTTAATTTGCAACTTGGTCCCGATTGTGCATTGTTTGTTATTTGAGCACTGTTTGATTTTTGAAAATTCACAAAAACATTTAAAAATCTAGAAAAATTACCAAAAGCACTTCAAAACCCTTGAAACCCAAAATGTTTTTACTTTAATTTTCTGAACATTTTTGGCTATTTTGGAAAATCCAAAAAAATTGTTGTGTGTGCGCTTTATATTTTATGCTTGATTGTCTTTTATTAAAAATTGAAAAATTGAAAAATTAAAAACCACTAAAAAATTGTTTTCTTAGAGATTTGACTACTTAGTTTTTAAATCGTGCTCCTTGTGTTCGACCCTGGTAACTATACCATGCAAATAAAAATAGCAGATTGCTTACATTGATTTCTTTATCTTCATTAGTGGTTGATTTTTCTGGTTGACCGTTGACCGAGCCGAGTAATTTGGGTCACAACGACCATTGTTTATTTGCATACTTAAATCCTAGTGGCTCGGTCGTCATCATCCTCCACCCAAACCACAATTGTTGGATAAAAAGATCCAACGGTGCCTCTTATCTCTTCAACCTTCATCCATTCTTCTTCCTTTTCCAAACCACCTAACTTCTCCTCATTTCTCCAACTCCTCTAGCCAACTTCTCCACAAACCGTCCTCGCTAACTTCTTCATCTATCATTCCTCCTTCACACTAACCCCCTAAACTCTTCAAACCAAACCTAATCATCAATTTCAGGAGGTTGAAACCTCCATTAAAACCTCTTGCAACCTCAGCCATCTCTTCTTCAAATACCCATCTACTGGCCATCTTCGTTGGATATTCGTCATTCCAAGAACTACACCCTAGCCTCTCTGACCTCTAGTGACAGTTCAAGGGCAAGATCGAGTGTAACAATGGCCGTGCACCTTCGGCAAGGTCCTTGATTTTGTCACCAAGTTACAGCTCAATTCAAGGTTGTTTGAGCTTGGTTCCTTAGCTAGGAACTTCAAGCAAAGACGATGAAGCTTCGAGCTTTGTTATTCTGCTCAAGATTCAACCTAAATAAATTCATTTAAACTTCCAATTCATCCATATTACCCTTCAAAATGTTCGCAGATGTTTTTTCTCTCGTTGCTAACCTTACAGGTTCTCAATGGACTTCAATGATAGGAGACCGAAGCTTAGCTTCAGTCTCCCATTTTCTCTCTCGTGAAGCTTCATCAACAGAGCCATCATAAAGCTTTGTGTCTTCTTCAAGCCTCAATCATCATCGCCAAGCCTCAGTGAAGGTCTTTAGACCTTCACGTACAGAGGAACGAGACCAACTTCATTGGAGCACAGCCCATATCACTATTGTTCGCGATAGATCAGAAGAAAAATCTAGGAGCAGGTGTCGTTGGATGCCCTATATTGGGTTTAATCCAATAGTTGTATTCGAACTACATTGCTTTCCAAAGCAACGTGTCAAACCTCAGGCCTGGAGCTAAGACTTCGTTCGAGCCCCATTCCAATCCATCATAGAAGCAGCAGAAGTTGACACATAGATTGAGCCTCCACAAAGAATCTAGAGAGTCACGTATTCTGCACACGTGGTTGGAGAAATTGCAGCAGTGGTCCTCCCATTTCCTGATATTACAGATAAGTCCTCCCACATAGTAAATATTGCATTAAATCCCCTACATGTTAATTTATTTATGTTTTAGTCCCTATTTGTCCTGATTTGTAATAAAACTTGGAAGCTTTTCTAACATTTTATGCCCATGGATTCATTGTTGAATATCTTTCCATCC
Source organism: Ottelia alismoides (assembly GCA_037367405.1). NCBI lineage: Eukaryota > Viridiplantae > Streptophyta > Magnoliopsida > Alismatales > Hydrocharitaceae > Ottelia > Ottelia alismoides. The sequence continues at coordinate 295,032 of JAZKJV010002068.1, forward strand.
TTAAATCCAATCAAAGTGATTTTGATCTCATTTGAAAGCTTGTTTAATGCTCTATCTCTTGATGCTTGATTGTTAATTTGATTTAAAAATTATGCATTAATTATTATTGGTTTTAAGTGCTCATTTACATCTCTTATCCTTAATGAAAATGCACTTTGAATAATCAATTGAGCATGTTACATTTTCACTAATTTTTAATGATCCATTATTAGTTATATTTAATCACTATTAGGTCATTAAATGATTTTATTGCTTGCTTCCAATATTAAATACCGAAATGAAAGTTTAACTCATGTAGAAAATGTTTTGAGACTTATATCACGCTTTGCCTAACCAATACTTTAATTAATAATCAATCAATTTAGGATAATTTCACGATTAATCTAAGTTATTTGGTGTGTGCTTTTAAGTGTGGTTGTTCTATTCATGTTGATTGTGCATCATTGTTTGCATTTTATTTAATTGCATAAAAAATGTGTTAAAAATATATCATATTGTGTTTTGTGTATCATCTCAATATAATTAATCCAAAATTACTATTTAAAATATTTGAGATCTAAATTTAATCAATAAATTGATGGCATCCTTGAGTTCGACCCTGGACTTCCCCATGTTATGAATTAAAATCGAGAATGTCACTAAGATTCCTTCTTGATTCTGTATGAGAAGTTAAGTGCTCCTGCTACAATGGATCAATTTTAATACATGCATTTAGCGCTTCATCAACTACGGTCAAGTTTTACAATAGTACACTTAGTATTTTAAAATCAACAGGGCACTTAGCATACTACCCAAAGGCGTGTGTTGATGAATGGTGCTCCTTGCGCTACATCGCTTCACTTAAGATGATTGGATGGCTTCTGAAGTGTAACAGTTTGGCTTTAATACACGGCCCAGAGTAGAACTGAACCGGACTCTTGATCCAATGACGACGAGGTGATCCCTAAGAACACCAAAAAAAGCATCTGTAATCCATTCGATCGCTCCTATCTTCTCATCCAAGTATTCTTCTTTATCTCTTATCGTCCCAAAACCTTCATAAGAGTCAGTCGTATCTGCAGGAGTCCTCAAATGGTTCCATGTCCCACCGATAAAGACCTAGGTGGCTCTTTGTTCTACGACATGGACCTTCAAATGGAGCTTCGATTCCTCACTCTAGGTAACAGCTCAAGACTCTGGCATGTTCAAAAGATTCACTAGCTCGAGCAAAGAGCCTCGAACAAGAATGGAAGCTTGAAACAAGTGGGAGATGAATGGTGGAGGAGCTCCAGAGGTTGGAAGATGAAGCTCGGTGGACTTGATTCGTACGGAATCGGGGGGAAAAGATGGAGCTCTGATGGAATAAAGTGTAGAGGATTGAGATAAGGGGTATTGGTGAGTCGAAAATGGTCGAGATTCACGTCGATTAGGGGTTAGAGCCAAAGCTCTAACAAATGGAAAATTTATAAATTACACGAATCTAATAACTAATTTCTTAAACTAATAACTTGACTACAGTAAGGGGAAGAAAATGTCACAGGAAAAGCATGAAAGAACGGTTTATACTTGCATAGACAGGGAGCAAAAGGCCTCCGCTAGAAGCTTTCTTTAGGCGACTGCAGAAGACCACCACTTCTGGCCACTCTTCTCCGTGACAATGCCTCCACGGTTCTCCTGCTATCACTAGGGACCTCAAGTGATACGAGGATAGGGTTTACAAGGGCAAAAAGGGGATCTGTTCAGATGGATTACATGAGGGTTTGATGTTCTACACAAGACGAGAATACAATCACTGTGATGCCTTCTCACGAAACCCGAATCAAGCAAAAATTAAACCACAATATAGATAAGTCACTGTAGTGGACTATTCTTATAGAAGATATTTTCCTTATAATATGGATGCATATGTTAGATCAGTTTAGAGATCACATTAGCGTATATAATAGACTATCATTAGAGAAGATATCGTCCTCACAATACCAAAGCATAGGTCTGGGGATCATCTCCTACAGTACTATGGCTCACGATCAATGTCGGCACACCTAAGAGATGGTCCTCAAAAGTACCTCGCATATCTGTAGCAGAGAAAGAGAACAGAGAAACTTGCGGTAGAAGAATAGAGAGAGAGAGAGAGAGAGATCTTGCGAGTGAAGAATTTGTATATGGGGATAGATTTTTGAAGACCTAAAGCTAGGACTGCTAACCAAACTAAACTATAGAGATGAACATATGTTTTGAGTTTGATGTGATAAGAAAGTTTGAAAGTTTGAGTTCAGTTCGATAAATATTCGATATGACATGTTCGAGTTAGAGTTTATTTAGAAAATGGACGTTCGAGATCAGTTCGATAATAGTTTATTAACGATTTAATTTAAGTCGAACTTATTTAGATGAACAAGTTTCCAACTGGAGTTTGATAATAAGGTTCGATAAGCAGTAAACATAAAAAATATTCAAATTAAAGTGATACAAGGCCCAACAACTAATACTATGATTTCTTTATCGCCTAATGTATCATGTGTGCAAATATTAAGTTACACATACATACATATATACACATTGAACTCAAACTTTTATCGAATGAATGCATGCTATGTTCATGTTCGATTCATAAGCGATTAGAACAAAATTTGAAGTTCATTTTCAGTTTGATTAGAAACGGATGAACATTTTTGAAATTATTATCAAAAGAATTCTAATTGAATACGAATATCTTCACTTTAATTAGCAGCCCTATTTTGCACGACCTTTTTATTCTGTAACTATTCTCTCAACGGACATCTCTTTAGATTTCGAAATAGTTGAGTTTGAGTTTTTTGATTGAGTCAAATTCCTACAACACTCGGACTAGAAAAGTATCAAGATCCGAATCCAAATTGACTCTCCTCAACGCGTACCTGAGGGGAGAGAAGTATCCATGTGCGTGCATGCAGTTTTAGTACTATTTCATGTGGTAGTAAAAACTCCACTCAAACTCAAATTATTTCAAATTTGAGAAATTCCCAACGTTTCTTCCAACCCCATTTCGCTTCTCACTAAAAACCATATTAAATATCAATGTAATTACATTCGTTTACCAATTTAAACCCTAATTACATTACAATTAAATACAACGTCATTTTCTGATTATATTTTTCTCCTATATCACGCTAATGGAAAGTAAATACTGTGAGTTTTGTAAGCATTAGGGGAACAATTTAATGCAAAAATGTTACGTGCATAGGTGTTATCGAAAAACTCGAAAGGTTACAACGTAAAAATCCCAAAATTTCAAAGCGATTTTTACTCCATAACCCTAAAATCTTGTTCAAGAAACGACAACCCCTAGAATTGTGCCACCACCTCAATAATCTTACTAAGTCTTACATTATAACCCTTGGACAGTGGCGTATGCGTTAAATACAGTAAAATAACAGTGGTCACAATGTTATTACAACGATTACAGGGGACTTAAAGTAATTGAACAAGATTTTACGGGGCATGGTGTAAAAATCCAAATTCATATGCTGTGTGGGCTCATTTTTTTTTAATTTTTTCACTAGTAGAATTCGAACCATGATCCTTTAAAGTGTGAGCCATTATTTCTACCACCAGACCATTAGAAGGGTTCCTGCGTGGGCTCATTGTCCGTTATGGGCTGCACGCTTCATTGGGCTACATTCCGACAGGGTCATAAAATTGCAATGCCTCGAATGGTCTAAGTTAGGATTCAAGATATCTCAATGTGATTTTTCTTTCAAATAACTATATAGCTATTCCTCCTCAAAATGAAACCAGCAGTAGAAATGTAAAGTAAATTAAAATTTTATGTATAATTTCATAATTAAGATAAAGAAATGGTTAATTTGAAAATAAGGCACAGTTATAAATAACTAAAGGGAATTTACACATGTGCCCCTCCTTGTTTCTGCAAATGCGGTTATGCCCTTAATTTTTTTTTGCAATAACAGTTGTGCACATTTATTTATACAAAATTCGCAATTATGTGCTTACATTATCACACTTATGCCCTTATACATTAATACAAGGTAATACTGTGCTTTTTTTTATAACAAAGAGGGTGATCTCCCAGTATGGGAGTCACCGCAAAATTATATTAAATCAATAAAGATCAAGAGTACATCGTAAGTTATCAAGACTCCAATAAGTTCAAAAGAACCCTACAATATGATCCAATATTTTCTAAATAAAAATTCTGACTCTTAAAAATGAGCTCATTTCTTGCCAGCCAAATCGTCTAAAGTGCCACCAAAGATTTTGAAACATCATCCGTGGAGCTTCCTTCCACCTTCCTTATTGCCTCCCAAAATCTCATCGATCCGCTAGTGTCTAACCAAGGGATAACCAATTCCCTCCAGACCTTTGCTGAAGTCTCGCACACGAAAAAGAGATGTTCTGCATTCTCCATTTGTTCCTCGCATCTATCACAACTCGCCTCTTGAGTCCTCAAGATTTTTTCCCTCCTCACCTTGTCACACAATTTATTTTTCCTCGGACACTATAAGAAAACTTTGATCCTGCTTGGTAGCATGCATGTCCAAATAATCTTCATATCCTTGCCTATGTCGAGATATGTTATTCCTGCTCATCCACTTCTCAACTCTTCATATAGTTGCTTGACCGAGAAGTTATTGTCTGTCCAAACATAATGATCCTTGTTCGTAGTGAATTCGCCCGCCAAATGCGTCGCCTCCAAGAGTCTAGCCAAATCCTCCCTTCTTTTGTCAGAAAGGACCGCTGCAAAAGATATTCTCCATTATCCACTCTGTGCTAACTCCCTTAAAGTTGCTTCCTTCGACACAACCAACGCATAGAGCTTTGAGAACCGCCTATCGAGAGTCCCTTTCCCTGTCCAATCCTCCCTCCAAAATCTGAAATGCCTTCCATCTCCTACCCATGGCGATAGTCTATGTGAAATTAGCCTGAGCACTTCACGCATTCTCTGCCACAATGACGACTCAAAATGAATTGCTTCTGCTGTGAGCTCATCGGTCACCCAATAGATCTTCCTCAGCATTCTCGTAGCCAAGTCATCATTTGAACCCCAAACACGCAGCACCCATTTAGCCATACTTTCCAAATCTTGTACACCCATTCTACCTTGCTTCTTAGGAGGACGAGTGATCTCATCCCGGGCCATAAGGTGTATGCCGGATTTGTGTTGCTTCCCAAGCAATACAACTGTTACAAGTGAGAATTCTATTGCATGCCAGATTTCTGTGCATTTGTGATAATTCTGAGTTACAAGTGTTATTACAAAAAAGAAGGGAGGAGAACAAATGTATTCATAGAAACTTGGAAGGATGCAGCCGTAAAAGTCAGAATAATTAATATTTCCGAATTATTATTTTCAAAAATTGCATATGCATTAAATACGGAAAATTCTGAATCAATATGTGAGGTTGGATTATAAACCGAAGTTGCAAAATAGAAGTTATAATGTTTAAAGGAATAACGAAATGAGAGGAATTTAAAAAAATAAAGCTAAAAGAAGGGAGAAAGTTGGGGAGGGCGAGTGGAATTCAAAACATCCTCAGCCGGTTGCGCGGCGCCGCATATCAAGAGACTTGAGGGTGCGAGACGGACTAACATAAGGGCGGTGCACCTATATAATACGAGGTTGATGTGACTGTCCCCTTATGATAGTTAATATGGCTGCCATCACCTTTATTTCGACGTTTTTTTTATCTTTTTTCAAAAAAATTTGTCATATATAGTCATCTTTATATCTCTCATATATGTCATTTGAATTTTATCAGAAACAGAGACTCTTATGTCCTCTATTCAGGCAGTCATTTTTTAACGGTAACAGGATTTTTTAAATCGACACTATCTCGATGGAGGTCGTAAGAGTCTCTGTTTCTGACGAAATTCGAACGGCATATAGGAGGGATATATAGATGAATATACATGTGATATTTTAAAAAAAATAAAAAAAATTGACGAAAAATGGAACGGAGGCAGTTATGTTGGCTGCTCGCAAGGGGCAACCTCATTTTTTTCATATAATATACCTTTCTCGAAAGGAGAAGAGAAACGCTCTCAATCGAACTTATTATCTCGCGCATTAGGGAGCCCTCTAATGCCTTTTCTAAATCAGAAGCTCGATCTATTCTACATCTCATACGTATTAGAGCCCATTCGCCTCGTCAAGTACCGAATCATACCCAAAACCTTTATTATTATTATTATATATTTAAATAGAAATAATTCATTATTATTTTCGGACAAAAGGCCTCGCAAGTCCATGTACAGATGTGATGACCTAACATACAGGTGGATTAATATATATTTTAGTGGGATATGAATATGACGGTTAGCCGGCATGCCAGATGGACTGGGCCTTTTCTTTGGAGTCTTGTGCGTGCTCCCCATGCATGTCATGCTCCCATCATGACCCCACATTTTCTTTCTCCATTTTTATTAATTATCATTATCTACCCTCTATTTACTATAATATAATATTATATTATATTTCACTCCCAAACATTATGCACACCAACATGCATATGATCGTCAACTTCATACCTAATGAAACAGCTGTTGTCTATAATCTACAAAAAAAGGCGTTTAATGGTAGGTGTACCTGGCGGAAATGTTATATCCCACCCCTCTTATTTTTCCATAAAACATTATGTAAAGGATGAGATTAGTAAATTTGGTCCTTTGATCCCCTTCAGAATCCTATAACTATTGTTATGTCCTTACTTTTTTTATGCTTGTTGTCTGTCTCTCAACCATTTTTTTGTAATATGTCCTTATTTATATTAGTATTCCTAAGAGAAAGATAATATATAAGTCATTGACATTTGTGCCTTTATGTTTACACAAAATTCACGATTCTGCCCATCTGTTATTGCACACATACCTTCATGTAAGGGTAAAACTCTTAATTGTATAAGAATATTGGAGCACAAGTATTATTGCAAAAAGATGGAGGTATAATTGTAGAATTTAAGAGGGGCACAAATGTAAAAAATCCTACTAGAGTTTAAAAAATCAGATCGGACTAGTTGATCGGACCGGTTGGACTCGAAATCGGCCCTGAACTGGTCGGATCGGGTTGATCCGGGTAGTTGGACTAGGTTGATCCGGATTGACCCAATTTTGATGGTTTAGTATATTTTCAAAAAATAAAAGTTTGAATATTTAAATAATATGGTTTTTATCACTTGTACTCTTCTTAACTTCTGCAATTTCAATTATGCCCCTCTTTTTTTTGGAATATAACTTGTGCCACTACTTTCTTAAAATAGTTTTCTAAAAGCAACTATAAATAAATTATTACAATATTATATTCATATATAATGATAGAAAATGCGACTTGTAGAGTTTTACTCAAAATAGACAATCATGTTATTCTATTTAAAGATTTGAAATTTTAAATGATTATTTCATTTATATGTAAATACATATTTACATGAGGAAAGGGAGCCTACTTTGTGAAGTAGGTAACCTTACCTACTTCACATCTAATTTTTGCAAAGTTTTTAATTTTTTTTAAATACCATCGTGAATTTTCATAATTATATCCCTCTAATATATCATTTAAATTTCGTCAGAAACAGACACTCCTACGGCTTCCATCTAGACAGTCATCTTTTAACGATCACAGATTTGTTGTATTTACATGTTCTAGATGGAAGCCGTAGGAGTCTCTGTTTCTAAAGAAATTTGAATGACATATTAGACGGATATAATTATGAAAATCCACGATGACATTTAAAAAAAATAAAAAATTTTGTAAAAATTGGATGTGAAGTAGGTAAGGTTACCTACTTCACAAAGTAGGTTCCCTTTCCTCTACTTACATATATGTATCTAATTTATCGGTTCAAAATCGATTCGACCAGTTGGACCAGTAAATTAAGCCCGATCAGATTTGTTCCGAGTCGATAGAAATGATGATATCTTGTTGACATCGTCATCGATCCGACCCAGTTAGACCAAACCGAAGACTGACAGGTTAAAATTTCGATCTGATTTTTAAAACCTTGGAATGTGCATGTACACTAGGACCCTGTATTTAGGACAGATGCCTCTGTCGAAGGGTTCCTGGTGTAAAAGTTGACAATAGACTTTTCATATTTGTGTAAAAAAATCAACTCTCGAGAGGTAAATGCGTAAAATATAATACAATTATAGATGGAGATCCAAAATTGATGACAAGAAATCAGGAACTTATTATGCGGAAGGACAATAACAGCTGTATTTGAATAAAAAGTTGTATCATGACAATGATAGAGACAAAACTAGCGGTGTTTGAATTTCTGAAATCCGAGAAGATAGCATATCACCTGCAACACACGCAAACCAACGTGATACGTGCTCTAAAATACAAAACACATGTTGTTTGGATCGGCGGAACCATGATATATATCCGTCACTAAGCTCGAAGAGGAGAACCTCGACACCGGCATGGGATACAATTCGACTCGACACCGGCATGGGATACAATTCGACCACCATTCCTTGCACTGATATCACAGCTCGCTTCTGATGCATCTGTGAATTTATTCGACACTAGTGAGAGTTGAACCAATATCTCGTGAAATAAATAAAAATATAAAACCTCTTTAGTCACTGTATAAGCACAGAGTTTACTCTCAAATAAAATACTCAGAAAATGTGTGAATGGAGTTAAAAACAGTGGTTAAATTGGATAGTCGTCAATGCGTTTAGTCGGATCTGAATCCAAAAATCGTCATGATCAGTTTTCTTCGATGAAGACTCACGTCTAAGCTTGGAACAGTATGAAAGATTACATAACCGGTAAATCGCTGGTCTGAAAATTTCCTAGAACTTGGTGATCAATTGAAAACTGATGTTCGATACAAACACTAATCCTCACATGGGTAAAATCGACTTTTGCTTCAGCAATAATTTGATAAGGTACGCAATAAGTGAAATGGAAGGAATGGTTGTGAAGGTCTTCCTTTCTGGCAGTGAAGGTCTCACGTCTTTTGTTCTCTATTGTTCGTTGGCCTGTCGTTATCACCTCCCCCTTTCCAAAAGCATTCAATTCTGCGTCCATTAGATTAACGCATATACATATACATATAATATTCGTGCAATAAAAGGAAAGTTTAATCTAGAGAGAGAGAGAGACATTACATTTCATAGAGACTCCGTACAGCTGCTCCTCGTTGGCTGCTTCATGTTCTGGATCTGTAATTTGGCCCACGTATTGCTGTCACGATCTTTGGCATATTCACGAGATATCCATTAACAATTCCAGAGGGGTTGATGGGTGTTGTTAGGGGCCATGTGATTAGTACTAATTTCTTATTTAACGAGCTCTTGTCCGGTGTGATTAATCAAGCTTCCGAGCCGGGGCTGCCGTGGTCATTACGGTGCAATCCTCCGACGGTAATCTGCATGGAAGTGGGGACACGGCGAGTGGATATCCGATCCATCCCAGTATTTGTTTTCTACGTATTTTGACATCCGTATTCGTATCCGTTTTAAAAAAGATACGGATATGGATATTGTTTTGATATCCGCAAACATTCGTATCCGTATCCATATATCTGTTTTCATATATAAATATAGTCGTAGATTTATTTTTAATCATATATGACATAATTCTTTACCTCCTTTTACCATATCTATATAGTTTTTACGATACAAACACATTTAGTAAATTAGTATCACGTGTTTTCCATCCAATTCTTATATATTTAAGATCGATTCTATAAAATATTTCTAACATTACTCATGTGCGATCACTATACGATTTACATCCGTATTCGTTTTTAAGGATATGGTATAATAGTTTAATATCCGTCAATATTCGTATCCGCATCTGTATTCATATTTTAAAATGGATAAGGGCATGGTAATACTTATATCTGTATCTGTATCCGACCGTTTGCATCCATACTCCTTAGCTGTAACGTAGGGGATGTGTCAGATCGACTATCCCCACCCTCCTATTCGAGCCGTCAATTCGCCTATCCAATACATCTCCTACGTTACAGCCGGAGAATGTTACAACAGACACCCGGTCTCATGGACAGGTCGTGACTCGTGACACGGTGCAATTCAACGGATTTCTCCGGTGAGCTTGAGATGATGGCAACTTATGATCGTTAGTTGTTTTATTTGGATTAATTGCAATTAGAAGGGGTTGATGGGTTTGGATTTTCGAGGTAAGTATATATTTTTTAAAGGAGGTAAGTATATTTTTACTTAGAGTAGGTAATAAAAAATGGATGAATGATACATCATTCTTTGTACATGTGGCAACCACTTAATAAAAAAAATATTCAAATTAGTTTGGATATTAATGACAAATCTCTCTCTTCTTAATGATAGTTACTTTTTGTGGAGTTTATATTGCTACTAATAATGTATTTTATTTTTAACATTGGTAATCACTTTTTGATACATAAAAATATTATAATATCAAATGGATTTATACCATCATCATTATTTGATTAGTCAAAAATTACAATAGCAAAAATTTTGTTTTATAATGGACAATATAATATACTGATATCCAAATATTTGTTGAAAATGATTGATCATGTTATCTGCATTTGCATCATTATGATATGTATACCTATATCTGTAAAAAAATACTAAGACATATGATCCACAATTTTTTATTGGAAACAAATATGGATATCTTTTACAGTTATGGATGATTACCATACGGATGGACATAAAAAATTATCATATTCATATTCACATTTTTGAGGATACCGATACGGATAATTTTTTTACGATCAAAATAGGGAAATAAATACGGATGACCTTTTTACAGTTAGAGATGATTTTTTTTACTATGGATACTTACAAATTATTTATGCGTATACGGATAATAATGACACGTAATTTCAACCTTAACGTCAATATATGTCTATTATTACATGTATTTCCGAAAAAAAAATTATGAAATCATTTGTTTGATATTGTAATCATTTGTTTGATATTGTAATTTTTAATGAATATATAATGATACTAATGCATACGATGCGAGTAGTTATCTTCAACCAATATATGAAAATATATATGATATGACATCAATTTTAAAATCCATTTGATGCGTACATACAGATAACATGATTGTTTCCTGTTATATTTTTTTACCACTAGATGTTGATGATGATACGAATCTATTTGATGTTGTAATTTTTTTTTGTGCAATGAAAGTTATTACCTAGATGAAAAGTGATTTGATGTTGTGATTTATATCTATTTTTCTGTACATAAGAAAATATTTATTTCCTAGAAGTATATAAAGTAATATTCAAACTTTATGAAAAATACTCAATATTAAGAGGAGAGAGGTTTGTCATTAATGTTCCAACTAATTCAATTCTTTCTTTTAATTAAATGGTTGCTACAAGTACAAGGCGACATTCATCCATACTATATTACATGCTCTGGGTTAAAGTAAAATTACCTAAAGGATCCAAATCCAAGGGTTGATTAGCAGAAGCCTTTGGCTTTGGTCCCCCTGCTTTTACTAAACAACAGCCTTTCAATTTGGAGCATTGCGAGAGCAGCACAAAAACCGGGACTTTGAATGTTCACATGCACATTCAAATTTGTAATAAATTATATTCATGCTATTTAATGTTATCACAACGGTCGTCCTTATGTAAAGAAATAGAAGATGGCATGGTCTGCTTTCTACGCTGAAACAAGTACGTTTTACGGCATGAGGTGTAGTGGGAGCAGATCTCCTGTTCCAACCTATTTTACAGCAGAGGTTGCTGTGATGTTTTTTCTCGTAATTGTTTCTAAAAATATGACTATATAGATTGAATTTTTGCTTTATGTTCTACATACATACGTATCAACTTTCATTCAAATCCGATCTTAATTTTCTGTTTTATCTTAAGAGCTAAATTGAGTGAAATTTAGTAGGTATAGAGAACATTAAGCAAATATTCAAACTATCCGATTGAAATTTTAGAATTGCTTTCAAAAAAAAATAAAAAGAAAACCACAGCTGTCTCTGCTGTAACAGCAAAGGATCTGCTTCCAAATGTTGTGGTTTTTGGATGGTAAGAAATCAATCTAATTTTACTATGGTGAATCGTAGCAGCTGGATTGGATCTGAATGATCCGGCCGGAAAGAGTTCATGCGCTCATTTAGATAGTCACTTGATGAAGGAATTGCATCGAAATAGGAGACAAACAAGCAATAAGTTGTGCGGCTAATACAATATAGCCACTGCCTCCATATATATTATAATTATCAGAAGCCATAGTAGGGGTTGAAGCTAGAACCAATCTACTATCCCATGTTCGCTGATCTTAATCAAGAGGATTAATTTACACTTGCATCCTTCAGAAGTTTCCCAATGATATTATTTTTTAAACTTTCTTTCTAATTACATGTGTGACTATGCATGTATTGTGACAAAGTGAACAGTGAACACTTCTGCTAGTGTTAATAACAAGGTTGTTTCACATCCATGCTAATAATAAGAACAACAATCTGCCCTTGAAGGTAGAAGCTTTCCTTGAGAAGGATCTCCATAGGATCTGGATCTACAAGCTAGGTCGGACGCTCATCGCTTTTCGCCCTTTGCAAAATAATGAGGGTGGTTGGCACTCGATTGTTCATGGGTGTGCTCAGCATAGAAGGGAAGAGTACACGAGAGTTTGTATATCAATGCAAGGTCACGATTGTTGCTCATGTGGCCCTCCCATTTAGGGAGGACTCCGATTTATGTCGAATTGGAATGGACACCCTCCGGAGGCTTGATTAGTGCAGCTCCTTTTGGGCACTCTCATGCAGAAGGCACTCGACCGCCTCCACCATTGCCCCCGCCACCTCTTGCCTCTCCGCCATGACTATAACAAGGAGTGACCATAAAAGATGTCTGAGATCCAAAATAGAAAGAGTTTGTATTATTGGAATCATCATTCAGATTACTTATATATAGCCGCCGGTAATCATTCTTAGCAGCCCTCGACCTACCATGAATTTGGCCATGCTTCTCCAGTATTGCAAAAGAAAGGGCCTGCTGATAGAGCAGGGCGGGGAGGGGAGGCCACAGCTACTGAGGTTCCCAGTGGGTCTGCTACAGGAACTGAGGAGGTTTCACGCGATCGTGCTCCTGGTCAGGTGCCCGTTCAACAAGGTCTTATTCCCGCAGTTGTTCTGTGAACCTTCCGCAGAATCCCCGCTATATATAACTGTCTACTGCTCCTGTTATTAGGTCCCCAACAAAAGCAACTGATTCATACGTGACGCGGATTCCTCAGAGGGGAATTAATAGGGGCAACGTCAACCATATTGCAGGAAAACTGGAGCTGCGGGAAAGGGGGAAAGGGAAGGTAAATTGTCTAGCCAAAGAAAATCTAGTTGCATCTTTGACGATCGTGAGAAAGCTCTTATTAAATATGAAATATCAACCTGAAAGTGAGCACTATCTTTCTTTAGAAGTAGGAGATAGAGCTAAGGCATTCAAGTAGGCGGCTACTGCCTTAGGAATAGCGGAAAGAACAATCATATATAATAGCGCATATAATAAGCTCGACAACTAGATTTCCCTCTCAAAGAAAGATGCAAAACCGCGACTCATTAGGTGGATCTTACTCCTTCGACGAATTGGATTTCTAAATGAATAAATCCGTTAGGGTTGAAGTCGTGGCCGACTATTTCTCTGGCCTATGAACCTGCACACATGCAACCTATCCAGGATCATTTTCCGGATGAATTGCCTATAGAGAAAAGAGCCCAGACTGAATAGACCCTAGGTCCCCTTCACCTAGCGTCTCAGCTACTTTGTCCCCTTCGCCTAGCGTCTCAGCTACTTTGTCCCCTTCGGTTTAGCGATGGCTGCGGCTAAGGAATTAGATAGTATATAGTATAGTCGCTATTTTGCCCTGCCGCAAGGAGGCCTGTGTCTGTGTAGACACCTCAACGAACCGTATTATATATAGCTGACACTCCTCAGCTCTCAAATACACAGTTTTCTTTTCTTGTCTGATTCCTCTCAATGAAATTTCCCATGTTGCACTAAGTTACTTACGGATTTATGCATCGAAATAGGAGACAAACAAGCAATAAGTTGTGCGGCTAATACAATATAGCCACTGCCTCCATATATATTATAATTATCAGAAGCCATAGTAGGGGTTGAAGCTAGAACCAATCTACTCTCCCATGTTTGCTGATCTTAATCAAGAGGATTAATTTACACTTGCATCCTTCAGAAGTTTCCCAATGATATTATTTTTTAAACTTTCTTTCTAATTACATGTGTGACTATGCATGTATTGTGACAAAGTGAACAGTGAACACTTCTGCTAGTGTTAATAACAAGGTTGTTTCACATCCATGCTAATAATAAGAACAACAATCTGCCCTTGAAGGTAGAAGCTTTCCTTGAGAAGGATCTCCATAGGATCTGGATCTACAAGCTAGGTCGGACGCTCATCGCTTTTCGCCCTTTGCAAAATAATGAGGGTGGTTGGCACTCGATTGTTCATGGGTGTGCTCAGCATAGAAGGGAAGAGTACACGAGAGTTTGTATATCAATGCAAGGTCACGATTGTTGCTCATGTGGCCCTCCCATTTAGGGAGGACTCCGATTTATGTCGAATTGGAATGGACACCCTCCGGAGGCTTGATTAGTGCAGCTCCTTTTGGGCACTCTCATGCAGAAGGCACTCGACCGCCTCCACCATTGCCCCCGCCACCTCTTGCCTCTCCGCCATGACTATAACAAGGAGTGACCATAAAAGATGTCTGAGATCCAAAATAGAAAGAGTTTGTATTATTGGAATCATCATTCAGATTACTTATATATAGCCGCCGGTAATCATTCTTAGCAGCCCTCGACCTACCATGAATTTGGCCATGCTTCTCCAGTATTGCAAAAGAAAGGGCCTGCTGATAGAGCAGGGCGGGGAGGGGAGGCCACAGCTACTGAGGTTCCCAGTGGGTCTGCTACAGGAACTGAGGAGGTTTCACGCGATCGTGCTCCTGGTCAGGTGCCCGTTCAACAAGGTCTTATTCCCGCAGTTGTTCTGTGAACCTTCCGCAGAATCCCCGCTATATATAACTGTCTACTGCTCCTGTTATTAGGTCCCCAACAAAAGCAACTGATTCATACGTGACGCGGATTCCTCAGAGGGGAATTAATAGGGGCAACGTCAACCATATTGCAGGAAAACTGGAGCTGCGGGAAAGGGGGAAAGGGAAGGTAAATTGTCTAGCCAAAGAAAATCTAGTTGCATCTTTGACGATCGTGAGAAAGCTCTTATTAAATATGAAATATCAACCTGAAAGTGAGCACTATCTTTCTTTAGAAGTAGGAGATAGAGCTAAGGCATTCAAGTAGGCGGCTACTGCCTTAGGAATAGCGGAAAGAACAATCATATATAATAGCGCATATAATAAGCTCGACAACTAGATTTCCCTCTCAAAGAAAGATGCAAAACCGCGACTCATTAGGTGGATCTTACTCCTTCGACGAATTGGATTTCTAAATGAATAAATCCGTTAGGGTTGAAGTCGTGGCCGACTATTTCTCTGGCCTATGAACCTGCACACATGCAACCTATCCAGGATCATTTTCCGGATGAATTGCCTATAGAGAAAAGAGCCCAGACTGAATAGACCCTAGGTCCCCTTCACCTAGCGTCTCAGCTACTTTGTCCCCTTCGCCTAGCGTCTCAGCTACTTTGTCCCCTTCGGTTTAGCGATGGCTGCGGCTAAGGAATTAGATAGTATATAGTATAGTCGCTATTTTGCCCTGCCGCAAGGAGGCCTGTGTCTGTGTAGACACCTCAACGAACCGTATTATATATAGCTGACACTCCTCAGCTCTCAAATACACAGTTTTCTTTTCTTGTCTGATTCCTCTCAATGAAATTTCCCATGTTGCACTAAGTTACTTACAGATTTATGCATCGAAATAGGAGACAAACAAGCAATAAGTTGTGCGGCTAATACAATATAGCCACTGCCTCCATATATATTATAATTATCAGAAGCCATAGTAGGGGTTGAAGCTAGAACCAATCTACTCTCCCATGTTTGCTGATCTTAATCAAGAGGATTAATTTACACTTGCATCCTTCAGAAGTTTCCCAATGATATTATTTTTTAAACTTTCTTTCTAATTACATGTGTGACTATGCATGTATTGTGACAAAGTGAACAGTGAACACTTCTGCTAGTGTTAATAACAAGGTTGTTTCACATCCATGCTAATAATAAGAACAACAATCTGCCCTTGAAGGTAGAAGCTTTCCTTGAGAAGGATCTCCATAGGATCTGGATCTACAAGCTAGGTCGGACGCTCATCGCTTTTCGCCCTTTGCAAAATAATGAGTGTGGTTGGCACTCGATTGTTCATGGGTGTGCTCAGCATAGAAGGGAAGAGTACACGAGAGTTTGTATCTCAATGCAAGGTCACGATTGTTGCTCATGTGGCCCTCCCATTTAGGGAGGACTCCGATTTATGTCGAATTGGAATGGACACCCTCCGGAGGCTTGATTAGTGCAGCTCCTTTTGGGCACTCTCATGCAGAAGGCACTCGACCGCCTCCACCATTGCCCCCGCCACCTCTTGCCTCTCCGCCATGACTATAACAAGGAGTGACCATAACCCTCTACATGTTGATATGCGCTCTTGCATCAATGGATGCTCGTCGGAGATGGGCCAACAAGATAATACTATATCAGTAATTGATTTAGGACCACCAAGGCAACCCTCTCCTAGTAAGGACAAGCTAAAATTAAAAACCCCGGGAAAGCCTTTTTAATGCCATCCTATTTCATGCTAAGCTAGTATGATAACCACTAGATCCTATGTGCTAATATGTATCAATTGTAATACTCGAATCAAGTGATTAATCAAACCAAATTATCTCACTCGGATTCGCTAGGCAAGTATACCAAAGTTGAACACAAACATGCTACACGCTGTATAGACTCAAGTGACTGTGTGTGATCCCAAAACTTTACCTTTATGTGTGTTCCCGAATTTTTATGGTATTTTTAGATTCTTATGGATTTTTTCAATTGGTTTTTGCTCTTTATCTTCTATGTTTATAACTTGCATCATTTATGTATAATATTTATAATATCTTATATTTTGAGTTGATTTTATTTTTTTCAAAATTTTAATTCACAAAATAAATTAATATTGAAATAAAAAAGTAACATAAGATTGTAAATAAATTAATTAGAAAAATAAAAGGTAGATTATAAACAAAATGAATTTTGAGGAAATCTTTTCAAATTTAAAATTATTTTTTGGGAAGCATTCAAGCAAATAAAAGTGGAAACAAATTCAAATAAAATTAAAAGTTCAAAACTAAAATATAAGAGAAACTTTGTAACTCAACTATTAGAATGTTGGCTTCAAAATGGGATAAAATTTGAATCTATTTTCCCTTAAAATATTGGTAATAAAGTATCAAATCACCATCTATTTTTTGTATTATTGCAATGTTTTTGATGTTTTATTACTTTATCAGCTAGACAAAATATTTCTTCTAACCCTTGGAGTCTGATGCAGTCCTACTTTTTGGATATAGTGTGATTTAATTAAAATTGTGGAAGCTAGAACATTGAAGTGCAACCATTGACTTTTTTAGCTCAACAACAACATAAGAAAATCCAAAAAAGATCAACATCATAATGGCTACAAAAGAATATTTTAAATTTTCAAAATAGATGCAAGATGCTTAGGAATAATCAGTAAGTCCTTGCAAAAAATATGTATAACACAAATGATGATGTTTTTTTCTCTAAATTTAGATGGTAATGAAGAACGTCACATAACCAAAATTGGCGTTGAACTATGATCACAATGAATAAACAAGGACTTAATAACATGAAGTAGCACTTTCCATTTAAAATTCCATACTGAATTTGCACATGAATAGAATTAGCTCAAACTTTGAGAGATTGTAAAGCAAGTTAATTCCCTAAAACGATATGGGGAAAAGTTATTTCCTGAAAAGGATATGGATTGAAAATATTTCCCATAGAGGGGATGTGTCAGCGAACCATTTGCCGCTGATCTACTTGGAGCGGCAAACAGTTTGTCGTGAGTTATCTGCGCCCCAATCACTGACACAGCAAATCGTTCGTCGTGCTAATCATATTAGCGGTGAACTGTTTGTCGCTAATGTCCTTGCCCGTTTAATTTTATTTTGTAGTTTAGTTTATTAGTTTTTATAGTTTATTTTATATTTTAGAATATGTTATAAAATTTTGCTTTATAATAAAGTTTATGTTTTAGAATTTTGTATATATAGTATATTTTTTTAGACTTTTTATCATTTAAATTAGAAGAATATTTATTTTATTATATTAATTAACTTACTAGTATTAATCAATAGGGCATAATTTTCTACTTCGATTTTATTTTTAATACAATAGAAATCTTGGATTTCTATTGTATTAATTAAATCTTCTCTATATTTAAAAGTATTTGATAATTCTGTCTTCTTAAAAGTAGCATTAATCATTTCTCTATGTGTCAAATTTTTAAAATTGTAGAATAGTCGGAATGTTAAATTGGATGGAAATAAAAATGCAGGTATCGGTGAATTGGTAGAATCGCAACATTAAGAGAACACAACTTCATCACTAGCATTTAATTGATAGGAGATTTTCTGAACATGTGCCTTCCAACATCATAACAAAATGCACATATGTATCCATAGTTAGATAAAATTCCATTACATTAACTAAAACTAACTCAAGGCCTCGACCTCACCTGCTCTCCATGAAGTACGCTCGGGCATGCATACTTCAATGCAATTACATAATGTAAGTCACTCAAGTCTGCATACGGATCTTCTTCTTCATCATAGTATACTGTGGGTGGTGAAGTCTCACTTTGTTAAGAGTCCTCCATAGGAGGGGGCATTGATTGCGGTGAGTAAGGGGTGAACTGAGAGTCGGAGTGAATCAGATGAGGCTACGATCGTACCTCCTCAGAAAGTAGTGGTGCTGCAGTAGGTGGTGTCTGTGGTGACTGTGGTGGAGGGTGCACGTTACGGCGCGATCCTCTGCTACTAGATGGTGCACGTGCTGCTAAGAAATGATTGTCGGGAAAGCACCCGATTTATGAGCTGTAATACGAGTTTTTACCATAACCTGTATAAGCATAAGAACATGTCACAATATTTATTTCAAAAATATCTGCATCACCACTAATGACAAAAGAGTAATAAAGTAAAGAATTGGTGCAAAATGTAAAGTTTTTGCCATAACCTATATACGCATAAGAACATGTGACAATATTTATTCGAAAAATTACATTTACATCAAGAATAATGAAAAACAACAATAAAGTAAAGAATTGGTGCAAAATGTAAAATTTTCTCATTTCCACAATGGGGATAACATGTGACAAACAGTGAAACCACTTCTTCGTGTGGTGTACAATATTCGATAGATGCCCCTTTGAAAAAGATCTTTTCCTTTTCCCTGCTTGGACCCCTCTCCTAACCCCGACCAGCCTCCACCCTTCCCATTTCTCCCCTGCTAGTTGAAACCCTCCTGTGTCACCACGTCCCATTCCAAGTGCAGTCATGGTTGAATACTCCTCTCCTGTTGTGGGTCAACCACTCCCTCTCTGAGTTGTAACATTTGAGGTGCGGGGTAGATCTAGATGGGTAACCGTTGTTGGTATGTATGCACTGGATGTCTTAGGAAGATTCACATATGATGTTTCCATGGCCCATGACGTGTCTCCAGAGCCAAATTGGTGAGGCAGTAGCTGTCTAATGTCAGTGTAAGTTGGTTGAATCTGAGTGAATCCCATCTTCCAATATTGTTGAGCTTGAGTTGGTTGGTCTTCCTGAGTAGGGAGTATGTCGTACGACGAAGCAGGCTCATCCATCCGATAACTGTATTAATCCCTCCATTATTGAGACGTAAATGTTGTGGGCTCGGTGTATGATGTATACATGGACAAGATATCGTGTATTCCCGAATCCACCAGAGACGTGTTTTGAATTGTATATTCAACGTAGCCAATCATTTGTTGCATTTGTATGCTTCGAAGATGCTTTGCTATTATTTCCCTCGCAAGGAATAATGATTTCACCTATGGAATCATTTGAGACGTAAATGTTGTAGGCTCGGTGTATGATGTATACATGGACAAGATATCGTGTATTCTCGGATCCACCAGAGACGTATTTTGAATTGTATATTCAATGTAGCCAATCATTTGTTACATTTCTATGCTTTGTCGATGCTCTGGTATCATTTCCCTCACACAGAATAATGATTTCACCTATGAAATTAAAAGCCTCGGTTACAAATTATATAATGGATACGATTATATAATTAGTAAGCGTGAAAAAATTTACCAGTTGATTCCACATTGGTCCATGTACTTCTTAAGCTTGTTTGGGTGGTGGTATGACTGTAGCGATCCAACGACGTGTAATCTGCCAATACCATATCAGATAATCAGCCTGAACAATAGCCACTATTTTGTCTAAATATCTCTCCACAACAATGTCCTCCATTCGTCGTTGCCATTGGGGCAAACGATCTTGATGGTGTAAACACCAATCATATGGTTCATCATCTCTTGGTCTAGCACATCTATCATCGGAGGATATTTGTGGCATCGCCTCCGGAATGTGTTGTCGCATCTCGAACTACCTCATTACACGATCTGGAGCGTGGATGAAGATAATGCTGAAGCAAATAAGGACTGTCTTGGACAACCATATAGCTTGACCCTCGCGGCATATTGTATGTAGACGTGCCATAAGTTGGTCCTCATAGGATGTCCACTTCATCTGTTCGGAGTAGTGTTGTCAGTCAATGATTACGGATTCCATTAGAAAATAGTTAAACAATAATGCATCTGACATACTTGATGCTCCTCTTGTAGATCCAACTCATTGCGGTAAAAGGACAAATGGGTGGCAGACACATTCTCTCTTTGCGACCTCCTTCTTCTATCCACCTAAATAAATAATCTTGATGTAAGATTCATATAAATGACATATTTAAGTCCAATTGATAAAGTGTGTGGTACCAAGCTGTGTAAGGAGCCGATTGCAGAGTTTTCCGCTCACAACTGATACAGAAAAGGTCCACCTATGTGGATGTGCTCCCATGTCCACATCTTCGTGGCCAAATAAGAGGTAGCTGTGTTAGATACGATAGTTGGTACATGCTTCATTTTCTATATAGACATTGGTTACCTAGAGCAAGGTCCAGAATGCATAAGCTCTCTTCACCTTCATCAATGAGAATTGATCCAACTGGAAGTATATCTGTGCTAAAACTGTTGCACCCCATGCTCTATGTCCACAATTCTCTAGTTCGTGCATGACCAAGAGGTGATGGAGATGTACCTTATCTACATTAGCGTCTGGCAAGAGGCTTGATCCAACTTGATAAAGTGCCATTGCCCTAGAAACCCTCTCCGTCGTAAGTGGATCGTTGGACTGCAGACCCATCGCTATCAACAGAGTCCTCGCAGTCCACGTTAACCTGAGCTTTCCTCCCACTAGCTCTTGGTTGTCACTGTCATCCAGATTGACACTGAACATCTCCTCACAGTATGAACTCCAATCCAACTGAGCATGTTCCTCAAACCCAATCACTGGCCATGGTTCAATCCTTAACCCGATCAATAGTGAAACGTCCTTCAACGTGCTAGTTGCCTCACCTTGTCGAAGATGGAAGCTGTGTGTTTCCGTTCACCACCTCTCTATCAATGCCTTCATCAGAGACTGGTCAATCGTGGCTCACTTCTGGTTAGAGATGTAAAGAAACTTGAAAGGACCAAAGTGTACAAACACTCTAAAAATATGATGTAGCATTTTTTTCATATTTATTTGTATGATATAATGATTTAACTTAGTTCAACCCGTTGAACCATACGAAACAAATCAAAAATACAATGATTCGATCTTTTCCTATTTTTATGAATTGTTGAACTCATCACCAATTTGACTAACCCCATTGATCCAACCATAAAAACTAAAAATCGATTCCTACTTGATTTGATGTCTAGTTTGATATTTAAAATCTTGCTTGAACTTCTGAAATGGTCCATGTAGCATGCTGAGTTGAGTGCATGATGGAGCTCAACTGCAAGGACTATTGATGATCGGCAGAAATGTGACACAAAAGCCATTTTTATCATGTTTTAATTATGTCAACTTGTTGTAGTTCATATACCAAGTGAGAAATCAAAACTACAAATGTGTCACTAAAGTATGGTCAATTTATTTTTATTTTACTTGACAAGTGTATGTGTCACTAAAGTATGGTCAATTTATTTTTATTTTACTTTACAAGTGAACACGATATTGTGTTTATTTTTATTTTACTTGAACTCGTGGAGGCTTTCAAAATTTTAGTTCGAGAATCGACAAATTTAATGTAGACTATATGGAACATATTTATGTGTGGTGCAATGTCTATGATTAATGCAAATGAAGAAAATATTTAGTGAGATGAAGTATATTGATGTAGTGTATGTGATTAGATGTAATGCATGAAAACCACCCAATCTACTTTTCTAAAAGTAGAACAAGTTGAATCAATCGGGTGAATTTTTTGCAGAAAAGATTAATTTTTTTATTAATCTTCTTATTTATTTTATTTATACTCCTAAACTTTGATGTACAGTGAAAAGTACAGGAGTGTCGAACTCAAGGAGGCAAACTGTTGAAAACTAAGGCCAAACGATAGACAATTAAGGTTTTAAGGGTTTTCCTATTTTTTATTTATTTTTAAATATTTTTCTAGATTTTTATTTACTTTTTATAAATTTTATATCGTTTTTGAGAATTTTAAGATTTTTATGATTTTTTATTATTTTAGAAATTGTTTTGTAATTTTTATTTAGTTTTTATTTTATGATTTTTATTTTGATTTTCTGTTTTATGGATTTTTAGAAGATTTTTAATATTTTTATTGATTTTGTATTATTTTTAAATATGGAAATTAGATTTTTTATTAAAAATTGTGAGTAATTTTTTATTTTTAAGGTTGAAAACTGGATGAAAATATTTTTATTTTATTTTTATTGTAAAATAGGTAAACTTATCTTTAAAATGGCATGTTTTGTGTTTTTAGAGATTTTTATTTATTTAGTTATCATTTTTTGAAGTTTTTATGTTTTTATATTCTTTTATTTTGTTATTTGATTTTTATTTTATTTTGGGTTTATTATGTAAAATATGGTAAAAAAACTTAAGGTGGTTTTATAGGATGTTGAAAGTTGTTTGTCTAATTTTTATGATTTTTATAGTTTATTATATTTTTTGGTGTTTTAAAAGATTTATTAATAATAGAAAATATTTTTACTTTTTAAAATTTATTTTATGTTATCTATAGTATATTATACGATATTAATATGTACTTTTATTTTATTTTTATGTTTTTCATATTTTATTTATTATTTATTATATATGTAGTGTATAGTATATTGCAGTAGAGGAGTATATGTGTAACATGCATAAGTTGTAGGGGCTCGTGCACTTAAATCACCAATATCCATGTGCTTCTCACGTGTTGGGCAATGTCCTGGATATGGATGTGAAAAGCAAAAGCTCAGAGGTTTAATGTGCAATCTCACCAAAAAATAATCCCACACATGGGTGCATCATGTGCATCGCTCAACGATTGAGCGGTGGGGAGGTGGATCTTCTCAGGGTACTGACACGTGGTTCGCTCCTGATCATTCGATGAGATCCGATCGAGCGGTTAGGGTTATTTCCCCCCAAGTTGATTCGATCTTCATCTACATATGCTCCAAGCGTATCTTTTGGTTACAGGTGGTCTGATCTTCGGAACTGCTTCGTGCTTTAGGTGTTGTAGAAATGACAGAGGATTTTCAGGTAGCAATGACTAGCCATGATGTTTTGAGAGTGGGGACAAGGATCTCGCACAGTTGTTGTGATGTTGTCGATGACGTTCGTGGTCTTCGGCCTGTGATGCTCAATCGACCGTCGCTACCGAATTATGGAATAGATCGCTTTCCAGGTACTTCATTTGTTAGTGCTCGATCGAGGATTTGTGGCGATATAAGCAGTGGTTCTCCAATCGGAGACGACAAACGGAGATTCCAAACTCAAGTGGTGAATCAATGATAATCAGTTATAGCTCCTCCTGGTGCTTGGCCTCACGTATAATGTTGCAACTGTTGATGCTCCTGGTGATCCTGCAACTGTCAAACACTACACAAGGCAATGGCGTCGATCCATTTTGAAGAGTAGAATGGTAGTGAATCCTCTCGACAAAGGTGAAGTAAGAGAGGTGGAACCCCAGTGCGATCTCGCCAGGGATGAGAAGGATGGAGAGATAGAAACAGAAATGAGGGGGAATCAGAGATGAAATGAAAATGCAATGCTCGTTAGACATATCAAATCGAAGAGGAAGTCATAGAGAAGGGAGAGATTGAGAAGAGAAGAGAGATCAGAGAGAAGGAGATGGAGAAGGCACGTGAATCTAACCTGGAAGGTGCAGATGCGGAACAATGGAGGTTGACAGAGGTAATCGCCTGGGAAGGAGCAAGTACTCCCTATCGTCGCCTCAAGCGCGGCGACGTGGAGGCTGTCAAGCGGAGGAACGGAGCTCTGCTTCGGTGGGGGATCTCACCGAACTTCTCTCTCCTCCTTGATGCGATGGTGGTTGGGAAGGGCATCTATTAAACGTGCTCGACACACTGTTGTTAACTCACTAGAATAAAAAGGGTGAAAATGGCGGATCTCCCGAGCTCCAAGAGGGTCAGCGACTTATACAGAAATGGAGGGATTCGATCACCAGCCATGGTGAGGGCACCATGAGTGGTTGGAGGAAGTTTGAAGAACGACCGGTCATTGGCCGGTTGTTGAGCAATTGGCTCAACAGAGAAGGAGAAGGGCGGCGACGGCTTGCACATGTGGAAACGGACGGGGAAGAAGATACGGGAGGAAGAAAGATTGGAAAAGTATGAGAGAGTAAATTGAATGAAATTAAATAAATTTAATAATAATATAATTAATTATAAATTAATTAAATAATTAAATTAAATAATTTAATAAAGATATAATTAAATAATTAATTAAGTAATTAATTAAGGAATTAATCTAATTAACTATTTAATTATATAACTAAATAATTACTTAAATTAATAAATAAATAATTATTTAACTATATAATTAAACTAATTAATTAATTTCTTACTTTAATTTAATAATAAAATAACAATATAAATTACATTACATTGTACAATATACCAAAACAGTCCCGAAACTCGCATTTTTCATATTAAATTCGATTTTTGTGAAATTAGTATCATTTTGTAGATAATTAAATAATATAAATTTTAAAACTGAGTTTGTCCAATTCAGGGTTCATACTGCCGAGTTATGAGATCCCGAAAATTTAGGTGGCGGCTTCAAGGCTTCGGGTTTTATTGGTGTTTTGACCAAGTTATATTTTTATACTTTTATATACATTTTTAGTAGATTTTTAGAAAATAACAGTTAATCAGATTTACGGTTAATTAATAAAAATCCATGAAGTTTCTACATATTATACATATATACAATGGGTCCCAAATGCTAAAACTCACATGTTTTATTCTAATATTTTTTATATTTTTAATAAAGAATATTGTTAAGAAAATGAAGTTTGACGTGAGTTTGGTCTATTTGAAATTTTCTATAAATATTTATGGACATCAGAAGTCAGGTTTTACAGCTTTTTCGATCCATTATAATTAATTATTTTTATGGAGAAATATTTTTTCTGATGTTTTTTTATAAAATAATATATATATATATATTTGTGAACAACTTTTATAAAGAGAAGTGGTTTGATTTGAAATTTTATTAATGATAAATAAAATAGGTGGAATATTTACAATGTGAAAAATGGATAAATTGTATTTTTGGTCTTGGTTTTCTTCATATTTTTATAAGTTAGGATCCTTATCTCTCCATACTTATTTATTTGTCGATCGAGTCAATATTGACATGGTCTCGAGGTTAGGATCAGTCTGTATATATTTTATATCTATAGGATTATTTTATTTTTTTATCTTTATTTTTATTTTAAGTAAAATAAATATCATATATATAATATTAATATTTATAGTTAGAATGATAATTAGTTGGAATTAGTGATTATTTACAAGTATTTTACCAAGGATTTTAGCCAAAATGAAAGAATAAAGGCGATGAATCACGGATTCATCAATACACGTGCAATGTTATTGATATTTTCATTTTTATATATTTTTTATTTTGATTTTATATTTTTAATTTTGGTAATTTTAAATTTATTTCAAATTTTAAAAAGAAAAGGAAAACAAATGCTATAATTTATATATAAGGATGACACGATTATAGTAGCTTTATTATTTTAAAAGGATGATAAAAATATAATAAATGGGGAAATGAGTCTCTTTGGGTTTTTTATGTTTTAAGTTGTTTTTGAGTATTTTGACAATGTGCGATTTATATAAAATAAAACAAATAAAAAGAAAACTTTTAAAATTAATTTATGATGCAAATTTGCTTTGTTTTGTGAATAAGTTTCTACGTAATTAAGCATAAAAATCTATTTCATTTTCGCTAAAAACCTTATTTAATGAGAAATTCAAAGAGTGTTTTTTATTTCTATGTTACAAATGAATTAAACATGCATGATTTAAGATTTTTATCTTTTTCAATTTTAGTAGTGAGAAAGCAATATGTTTTAAAATTAGAAAAATAAGATGCATTGTGATGTAAATACAAGCTACTAGTACTTACTCTTATCCTTGTAGCCGATTATTCCATGAGCTCCATAATTCACTCGCTTTTTTGCTTTCTTTGAGATGCAAGTAACGTTTTGGAGAATAGTTTTGTTAAGGCTTTACCCTAGGTACATATAAAATGGAAAAGTGGGAACTTATCAATCATGGGTCTAATATTTTTAGAATTTTTAGAATAAATTTGAATAAAATAAAAATACACCAAGATCAAATCTTGATTCTGAGTTTTTGAATTTTAAAGCATAATTCTTATAAAATTGTAGAATATGAAGCACAACAAGGGGAATCTAGGAGTATTTTTTATTTCTAGAATAATTGCAATTTCAACAATAGAAAAATCAAATAAGGAATTTGTAGAATATTATACATATCATAACTCTTAATGGATTTTAGTAAACTTAATGTAAGAAGTTTCCTTTTTAAATTTCCTAGATAATATTTATCTTTTTACAATTTCCTGATAAAGCATTGGATTAGTATTGAAGTTTCAAATTGATAATATACTCAATTTAATTCAGAAAATTATCCCCCAATATACCAATGTAAAGAGAATGCAATAAATTGTAAATTGATGTAAATTTCACATTTTTTAACATGTGGTTTGCAAGATATAAAGCACGCAACATATGCGCCTAAATGTAATAATTTTTAGATAGAAATAAAGCTGAAGAAATGACCACATGGGCTCATCAGGTATTTTCAAAATTTGTTGTTGGTTCTTGAAATCTATCCACCAGCAGGGCATGTTTGAAAAATCTAGAAGAAGAGGTGGCCTAAATGTAAAAATGTCTCTCACATGATGCAAGGGATGTGAGGCAGAAGAGACACGGTTACGGGATCGAGTGCACATGCCTACTAGTACATGCTTCGATTGAGGCTTGGGAGTTAGTTCATGTTAGGCTCAATATAGACTATGATTGGGAGCAGTTCTGATGTGTGGCAAGATGAAACTCCTCTGATTAAGATTGAATGGTGAATGTAACATGAGAGTTCTGCTTCCCTTCGTTCAGCTTCTCCAATTATCTCTGTCTAAATCGAAACTCTGATGCACGATGAGTGGCTGCAATTGGGTCGCTCATCTTGAGCAAGATGAATTGGGCCTTGGGCTCGATGAAGTTGGTCTGGCAAAGGTCGAGTGCTCGAAGAACCTACCTCGATCAACGTACGGTGATTGTGGCTCAGGTGCTTTAGCATCCATCTTGGAGAAGAGTGTCGCAGAGCTCCGATGGATGTTCTACTATCTTCTAGTGGATGAATCATTCGAGGAGGAGCTACAATCGGGTATGTTCTACTTCAGCAAATCCCTACAACAGAGGTGTAGAGCTTGAGCACTCAAGTTCGTCTAGTGGGTCAAAACTCAAAAGAAAAGATATGGGTGAAACTCCTAACATGAGTAATAGAAGGGGAGCTCGGGTTCAGTGGCCATGATATCGACTGAAGATGAGGGTGGTCTAGAGGGGTAGAATTAAAGTAAAGGAGAAGAATAAGGCATATTGGTTCAATTTTGAGTTGGATTTTCAATTAGAGAGAAGATGGAAGATGATTGAAGTAAAAGAAGGAGATTTAGGAGGAGAGGATGAACTAAAGAAGAAGAAGACAACAATGACGAGTGAATACAGAAGAAAGGGAAATACGTGGAAGCGATGTCTTTCCTATGAATTTGTAGCTTGGATGAACTCTCATATCATCACATCTATCTGATGAGGAGACGACAATCAAAAAATCTCATCAAGCTTCATATGAAGCTCGCGGTAGTGGATGTAGACATGATGGATCTTGTTGGAGAAGAGAGGTTGTTCACCATCTCGACGAGTCATATCGCATCGTCACCTTGGGTCATTGGAATCTATGGGTTCTCTCCTCCTAAATGGTGGATGCGTAAAAGTGAAGCCTGATATGGGGTTTTTAATAGGTTAACGACTACATTGTCGTGGATTTGGCACCATGGTGTTGGGGGTTTTGACCGAAGGAATGCCTGACAACTAAGGTGATGTACGAAGCATTGGGAGTTCAAAGTAGAGGTCGATCATGGGCTCTTGAATGTGGGCATCGGGTGTTATAGGCATGGGAAGGGGGTCTCTCCAGTGCAGAGAAATGTGGGGAGGGGTAGCAATCGACCATGGAGCAACTGACCATGATTCATAAGCTTATTCATTGATCTTAGCCCAATTTTCAAGGCAATTCAACCGATAACCCCTCTAAAACATAAATAAGAAACTAATGTTGTACAATTATTATATAATTAATAAACATTATTTTCACTTGTATATGTCAGGCATTAATACGTCACTTTTTCTTTATTTCTAAATCAAGGGAAATACATAAAAATAGTTTAAAAATGTCTTTGAGTCTTGTATATATAGAGTCTTTACTAAAATTACAAAAAATGATAAAAATCACAAAGTTGGCACTCAATACACATTGAACATAACAACAACAACAACAACAACAAAGTTGTTTCCTATATTTAGGATTGGCTACATGGATTCTTTGTCTCGATTCAGAATTATCTTGGGTCATTCTCAGGATTACATAAAAAAACTAAGACCACTTCGGGATAGTCTCATTTCAATACTTAATGGGTCTTCCTTGTCCTCTATTAGCCGGCTCAACTTCCCAACACTCATATCTCCTAATTATTGCAACACCTGACCTCCTTTGCAAATGGTCAAACCACATTAAGCGATTTTCTCGCATCTTATCCTCGATTGGAACTACGCCCACTTTACTTTTGATTGCATCATTCCAAATTCAATCTATATGTGTATATCCACACATCTATTTTTTCCATTTATGAAACTGACATTCTCTACCCATGTATATGGTTCACACGCCAACACTTAGATTCATAGAGCATAACAGGTCTTACAACTACTTCTAAAACTTTCTTTTGATTTTCATAGGGAATTTCTTATCACATAGAACACTAGCGGCTCCTCTCCACTTTAGCCAACCTGCATTTATTCTACGAGTAATATCTCCATCAATTTCCCCATCATGTTGTAAAATAGGTCCCAAATATCTAAAAGGATCGTTCTTCTGAATGTTATCGTCACCAATCTTCACCTCGATTCCTTCACCATTACTTACATCAAGAGTGCACTCCATATATTTAGTTTTAGCCCTACTTATACGAAATCCTTTCGTCTCTAATGCATGTCTCCAGACCTCAAGCTTCACATTTACACCATCTCTAGTCTCAACAATCAACACAACATCATCAATGAATAGAAAATACCAAGGTATCTCGGAAGGTTAGGGTTTAGGTCTTAGCGCGTAATGGAAGCATGAAGATCACATCACATGCAATCAAGAGCAACTATTCATACTAGTTGCTAGAGGCAGTAGAAATTTGAAATTTGACAAAGATGAAACTAACTGATATGAGAACATTTCTCGTATCATTTCATCAAGGTCACAAATGAGTAATCGAATTACCTCTTAAAGTGTGTTTGTGATTGTATATCTATAAAGGAAGAGACCTCTTGTCTCAAGTCCGATCCAACAGAGAACGTACTTGTGAGCGCGTGGATGAGATGTGTGCTTTTCACAATCCGAGTAGATGATTCAAGCGTGAATCCATAGCCTTTCTCATGAGCATGAAGCACCGAAGAAGGCAGAGATCTATGAACAGTCGACCGACAAGACAACAATAGCGCGATAACTACGATGCTCTCAACAACTATAAAGTGGACGTCCACTAGAGTTGAGAGATACGACCTCTTGGACGTGTATGAGAAGAATGGAGAGAGATATTTGTTTCCTCCAACTTTTGTAAGAGAAAGAGCTAGTTCTACCCTTTCTTTTATAACATATTGGATGGTAGAGATTTACTCCTAACTGAAATCAGTGGCAATGATTTTTTTGCATAAAATTTGCAACAATAATAAAGTAATTTAAAAGTAAAGAAATATGTTGAATAATATTCAACAAACTAAATTGAATTAAATCAATTCAGTGTGACATAATAAGGAAAGGAGGAGAGCCTCCTTCCTCATTAGGGTGGACGACCACCAACGAGTCCAACTCCTTGTGGTCGTACAAACCTAATAAGGGGTGGAGTCTCCTTCTTTCCATGTTGATGGGATTATCAAATCTTACCCCAATTTCCGCATGTTTGCAACAACTTTTTGTTGCTTAAATTCTCACCAAAATAATTCCAAAATATTTTTTTTAATTTTCATCATGTCATTGACAATTATGAATCATATTCAACCATCCAATATATAAATATAAATTACATTTTCTGTATAATGTGAATCCAAATCACATAACATTTAATATGTAAGTCCTATTTTGCAATTAAATCTCTCTACTATATTATAAATCATATTTATAATTTTTATGATTATTGTGGATAATGATATCTACATTAATTTTATCTTTGATAACTAAACCTCATTTAATTATATTAGATGACTCTTCTCATGTGTCCAAATGATATGAATCACATTCACATTATTTACGACAAATAAATCATATTTAATTATTAATTTTCCAATGCCACATATATATTATCGATAACCGAATTATTTCTTGAACTCTTTCAAGAATAATATGCCTTTTCAGTGGATACTTAGATATAAGGACAAGGCGATTTATATTTTCCATGTATAGTATATTGGGTATTGAGATCTTATCTAACATCCAGATCTAGGAGACCTCTCAAAGATGTTTAATTAAATCAAATCATAAATCTAATCTTCTCATTGCATCAGAACCTCATTCAGATCATTGTCATTACTAATCTTATGAGAGGAGTCACTAAAATTGAAACATGTTTCATCACTCTGTCGGAATATATACGTCATGGTTATACAATCGTTTACGATCAATCACCCTCTAATATTCCTAATACCCATACATCTTGCATATTAAAAGATCTATAATAAACCTGAAGTTTTAGATCATATTTGAACCATCTTCTTAGGGGTTTTATCATTAAGTTTCTCTTTTGGTCATTGGGAGTTGGTATCGATCATATACTTTCCAAAAGCATATATGATACCTACAAATTATTGTCATGCTTTCAAAGTATGATGACCATGCATGGAATTTGATTGGTCCCAATACCTCATAAGTGAGCTCATGTCTCCCGATTTAGTAGTGAATATGTATGATGTCTTTGAGAGATCGTATTACTTATATTCCCTTGTATGCACACCAGCTCCCCGGTGTATAGACCTTGATTAGGTCATCAACCTAGCGATCTACCTTATGTACATATTCAGTTATATAGTAAAGCATCTGTCTCCGGTCAGAGGATGTGTGCCTATATCATGACAGTATACGACATAGGTTTTCGTTATCTTGATTTGGTTAAATCAACTCTTTGACCTAACTTATCTGACACCTCTAAATCTATATTCCTATGCAGAGGTCCTACATCTAGAGGTCGGATAGATATCAGTCTTTAGAGCAGGATTGCCATCTCCTTCTCAGTCTAGAGCTCATTTCTTAATAATCATTTGACGGTGCATGATGAGTCCTCAATCTGACTTTTTATATATCTTCCAAGTACCAACCTCTATGATTCAACCATTGAATCAATAGTTTTATGATTATCAAGATGGACATGTTACATAACCCTAATTATACTAAGGGACCTTATAAGTGTATTCATTCATTTAATCACATATATGGAGTGAAATAAATTAGTAGGTTTTATTGATATATCAAAAGATTATAATAACATTTATTCTAGAAATGGTTTGCACGAGACTTACGTGTCTAGCAATCTCCCATTAGTCATCAGAACCATTCAGGTACAATCTTTAAACCCATTCTCATTTCATGCTGGTCGAAAACCTTTTGGGGTAAAGGTTTGGTAAGGGAATCAACAACATTATTGGTAGAGGCCACCTTGGTGATGAATATGTCACCACGCTTTTGAATCTCCTGAATTATGTGGTATTTTCTTTCCATGTATTTTCTCTTCTGGTGCCATCCTGGTTTCCTTCACATGAGCTATGAAACTTCACACTTGGGTTATCGTAGAGCAATGTTATGAATATCAGAGAAAACTTCGCCAAGTTCCAAGATGAACTTGTGTGACCACACCGCTTCCTTTATAATATTCGATGTGGTAATATATTCAGTTTATGTTGTTGAATCATTCATAGTATCCTGCTTCTTGCTTCTCCAGCTCACACTACCACCGTTCAACAAGAATACATATCCTAAAGTTGACTTGCGATCATCTATGTCAGATTGGATGTTTGAATTTTTGTATCCTAAGACTTAGATATCACCATCTCCATATACCAGGAAGTAATATTGTGTCATATTAGATACTTAAATATGTTCTTCACGACATTCTGGTGTTTCTCACAATTGCAAGATTGGTAATGGCTTACCACTCCCACTACAAGACAGATATTTGGCCATGTACACATCATGGCATACGTTAAGCTTCCCACAGATGATGTGTAAGGGCATCTAGTCATTGCCTTCTTTTCCTCAACACTTTGAGGAGTCTTCCCTTTAGATAATATGTTAACCATGTCTTAAGGTAAGGAAGCTTTTCTTAGAATTCTTCATATGAAAATGTTCCAAGATTTTATCTTAATGTCTCCATGTTGAGACAATTATGAAATTCTCTTTTCTCTCTTTCTAAACAGCTTCAGACCTAAGATATAAGAGGCTTCTCCAAGATCTTTCATCTCAAAGGTATGGGACAACCCGACCTTAACACGAGTCACCATCCATGTATCATTCCCAATGATAAAGATGTCATCTACATAGAGCACGATGAATACAATGGTTCTCCAACTAAGCTTCTTGTGCACACATGGTTCATCAAGATTCTGAATGAAATCATAACTCATTAGGATTTTGTCAGATATGATGTTCTGGCTACGAAAAACTTGTTTGAGCATAGAGATGGATTTCTTCAGCCTGCATACCTTGCATTTCTCAGTTATGAAGCCTTGGGGCTGCTCCATATAGATATCCTCCTTGATGTATCCATTGAAGAATGCAGTCTTGATATCTATATGCTAGATGTCGTATTCAATATGTGCATCTATAGCTAGTAGTGCCTTGATGGATTTAAACATAACCACATGAGATAATGCCCCCATCGTAGTCGACTCCTTTGATTAGTGTATAGCCCTTGTCTACGAGTCGTGCCTTGAAGGTCTCTACCTTCCTAGAAGCTCCCCTCTTTCTCTTGAAGATCCATTTACACCCAATGGGTTTTGACCTTCTAGGTGGATCCTCTAGGATCCATACACTGTTCTTGTACATGAAGTCTATTTCAGATGGCATTGCCAGCATCCATCTATCCATGTCATGATCTAGGATTGATTCGTCAAATGAAGTTGTATCATTGTCAATTTCAACAGACATGGGGAATCTGTACCTTTCAGGTGATATAACCACCTTCAAACTCATTCAAAGAGGTACATGTGTTTCATCTT
This sequence comes from Ottelia alismoides, assembly GCA_037367405.1. Classification (NCBI taxonomy): domain Eukaryota; kingdom Viridiplantae; phylum Streptophyta; class Magnoliopsida; order Alismatales; family Hydrocharitaceae; genus Ottelia; species Ottelia alismoides. The sequence continues at coordinate 329,152 of JAZKJV010002068.1, forward strand.
CATTCACATCTTCAGTTTTTGGTTTAGAAAGCTCAAGATCCTCTAGGGATTTAACGAGTTCCTTTACTTTACTTTTGTCTTGACTCTTAAGGAAGTCGTCCTCTAAGAGTTTTACATCTCTAGAGATAAAAAAACTTCTAAGTCTCAAGATCATAAAGTTAGTATCCAATATCGACCTTTACATACCTAATGAAGTAGCACTCTCTAACGCGGGGTTCTAGCTTACTTACTAATAAATCAATGTTGGCCTAGGGTTCATAACAATGATGAAACCCTAATCGTTGCAGTGATCAATCTCAAATTCATTCAACAAATAACACACAAATAGATAAGCAGTCAATAGAGTGAAGTGAGCTAAAATTTATTATAACTCGGATAAATATGTAAGCATATGTAAAAGTAGTTTGAGTTGTTGAACACTGGGAGCAAACAGTGTAAGTAATAATTATTACTATTTATCTCTATTTAATAATAATAATCATTATTTTCATGTATTTTTTTCTTGTTTTTATATGGGTTTTTACTTATTTTTAATTTTTATGGTTTTAATTTGTTATTATATATATATATATATTCTATTTTTAAAATTTTATATTGTCATCTTAATTTGTAAAATCTTAATTCCTTTTGATTTTTAAAGTAATATATATAATAATATAACTTTTATATATATTATAAATAATATATGAAATATATAGTCGATATATCTATTTATTTATTTTTAAGTCAAAATAAACTAAAATTTCATAAAATAAAATGTTTTTATGATTTTTAGATTTTTTGTCTTAACTTTTAATGTTTTTTTACTAATTTTCAAGTATTTAAAAAGTTATAAATATAACAAAATAATGAATGAAATTAATAGTCCGAATTGTTTTAATAAATATAAATAAGTCCAAAATAAACACCAAAGTATTTTTAATATATAGAATATATAATGAAGAAAATTTAGAGATAGGAAGCTATATTTTTGGATTTTTATATAATTTTTAAAAGTTTTCAAAAGACTTTTTTGGTTTTTATGATTTTTTATATTTGTTTCAAAGATTTTTGCGTGGGTGATAAAATATGACAAAATAAACATAATATAATTTTTTGGAGATTATGAAAATATTTTGTGATTCTTAGGAATTTTTAAATATCAAACATTATAAAATGAAAGGTTACTAATTTTTAATAAATAGGAAATCTATAAAATGTCAAAAAAAATTATGCAAGATACAACTCAACTCCATGCACCTATTATGATGTTTCTAAGATTTATGTGTCATCAGAACCATTTAAGAAAAATAAATTCTGCAAAAATAAAATAAACATCAATAGCGAGACCTAATAGCAATTTCCTAAAAGTTTCCCTTCTTTTCAGAACATAAAATCCAATCTAGGGAAAAAGCAATATTTCCAATTTAAATATAATGTTCCTGATAGGGACCGGTTTGCAAATATACAACAATGTTTAGAAGCTCGTAATAGGTCCACAAGTTCATGGCTAAATATATAAAATAACTAACAAAATACTTCATGTGGTCTCTCATGTGAAGTGACCTGAACTCGGTCCTACTTACAAATATTAAGAGTTCAAGGTCCTTAATGCAAATAAACCACGAAATATTATACGCTGGATAATTTTTACAATATTAAAAAGAAAATACAAAAATAGAGGGGTGCATATGATATTACCCCTCTGACGTGCGCTAGCAGACGACAACAATCAATCCACTTAGGTGATCCAAGGGCTCTCCACTCATACCTCCTCACCCTAATCTGAGGGTCGAGTCCAGATCTTGATGGGCTTCTTCATCGGATGGCTATGAAGGTGCTCGCAAAAACTCAGAAGAACATACACATGGAGCCCCTTCTTACTCCTAGATCTTTGTCTTCCAATGACGTATCGGGTCACTGAGATCGGCAAAACGCTCCTGCTAGTCTTCCACAGCTACTAGTGCTTTCAAAGGGTTCCAAACCTCATCGATGGTGGCCTAGAGCTTCGAGGAAGCTTGGGCACCTAGAGGTCTTCTGGTAGGACTCGATCACACCCCAAGAAGGGGTCTTTGAAGCTCTATCCTGCACGGGAAGGACAAGGGGCTCGAGGGTTATCCCCTCGACCTAAGGTTGAAGTTGGATGCATGAGGTATGAATTGGGGCGGTGAACCCCAGTGAGCAGCAGAGCTGAGCCTCAATTCACTCGATTCATGTAGAATCAAGGTGGATGGGGTGATCTGGATAGCGCAGAAGTAATGAGGATGAAGATGGGGTGGATAAGTGGTCGAAAGAAGGTCAAGAAGATGGTGAAATAGTAGCCAAAGCCTAATGTTCCAACGCTCGAAACTATTGGAAAATACAAGAAATAATATGCAGTTACACTAAACTAAGATTATGATTATATAGAGAATGAAAATGTGATTCCAAAAACCTAAATTAATGGTTCAAACCCGGTCAAGTTGACCTGGGAGAAGAACTGCACGGAGGAGCTCTTGTGATAGGTTGAATCACCTCCTCGTACCTTCTCCTTATTGTGGATCGATGGGTATCCATTTTTGTCACAAGGTATGACCTCTAGATCTCAATCCTAGGGGCTAAGAGATGCTCAAGATGGATTAAAGATGAATTGAAAGTGTTGGAGACACTTTTATAGCCGAGCAAGGGAGGTAAAAAATCATGGGTTTCGATCAAAACAAAGCTTGTCTGATGGATCAAATGGTATGACATTTCTAAAACAAAGCGACGTGCTTCTCACATGAACACCAACAAAAAAGCTAAGCAGTTGAATTAAAATTGCAGCAATTTATTTATTACAATCCTATAAGTCTTGTAAAAGTCACCCCTCTCCTGATGATGATGCTAAATATTTCCATGATAAAACCGTTATGTTAAGATTTGACTTCTAATATTTGGTGTGTTATCGCTCGATCGGGTTTTTATCTTCATTAAATCTATCCGGTTGTACTGAATTTGTAAGGATATAAATAATTTAGACATTGTAACACATCAATATTTAGTATCATTGGATGTTGCAATGAGTTAGAGGTTGAACCATATTAGGACAAAAGTTCTAAGCTGATTTTATAGCAATATATATTTATTGCCGTTTTTCAAATAGTTTCAAAGTTTTATTTTATTTTTTATGTAAATTTTGAGAAGACAAAACAAATATTTGGAATTTTTATTTAATATAATTAGCTAAACTAATAAAATAATTAGGAAATTAGGAAATTTAAAACCTAATTATGCATGAAATTTAGATTTAAATTTTAAAAAACATCATCAACGATTGAATCTTAATCGATCTATCGGTGCAGTAGCAAAAGAGATTGCAAAGGAGATTTGATCCATTCTGAGCTGCACGAAAGGCATATTAACGTTGTCTCGAATTAGCATCAGATTTACTATTTACCATGTAAGCTCCGCTAGTGTGTTGAAGAGTGGGACCTTCACAGCGGAGCATGCTGCCCTTAAAGCTTCTTCAGCAAAAGTGGTGAAGCACGAGAAAGCATGCACGGAGAATCAACATGCCTTCATCCCTTTTGATTTTGATACTTTTGGTTTCTCAGCACCGGAAGCTGTTGAGCTTTTAAAGAAGATCCAAAAAATGATGAACAATAATGTGATGGGTCATAGGTTTATAGATGTAGTGTTTAGAAGGATTGACTTTGCATTCAAAAAGGACTAACAACACAGCTTGTTGCCCGCTTATCTCACATTTCGGTGTAAACTTTTCTCTTAATGTTATAAATTATGTAAGCTCCAAATTTGACAATTTAGATCATACAATAGAGCATGGGTTTCAAAAACAAATCATCTGTCTAGTTTTAATCATCATCTATTCGGCAACATATTTGAAATGCATTAGATCTTGGAACTTAAATTGTCACATTTGACTTAACATCAAATCATCACATCAGATATGAAATCCATATATCTAAAGATGCAAATGGTCTGTTATGAATACGGATATAATCATTACCGTATCTTTGTCTTCTTTTAAGTACAATTATACATGTAAATATGGATATTGACGTATATGAAAAATATGTTATCATATCCTGAAAACAGATGCAAATGTAAATCAAATAATAATCACTATAGACAATTAGCTTAAATATACATGTATTGGATGGAATACACTTGATATAAATATAAATATACTAAGTATATTATATGATAACAATTATACCAAATATGATGGAAATTGGATGGAATACACTTGATATAAATATAAATATACTAAGTATATTATATGATAACAAGTATACCAAATATGGTGGAAATAGGATGGAATACACTTGATATAAATATAAATATACTAAGTATATTATATGATAATAATTATACCAAATATGATGGAAATGTATAAAATTACATTATATACGTTTAAAAAATAAAGTCACATCACAGTAGGCTGTGTTGAAGCCATGATGATCGTCCGATCATCATCGCACAGTCCTGATCATTTCGAAGGGAGCGTAGATTCTACCTTGGCAAAGATCCAGACAATCCAATAATGATCGGATGGCTCCCATGGCCACAGCAGGTCTGCACGACGTTGACCAGAAGTGGGTATCTTCTTTCTAATTCAAATTCGGTAAGAGGTTCTTAATCCTTACCTTAATAGGGTCATAATCTCTAATCTTTCACCTCCCTCCCAACAATCTTGAAAATTTTTAGGTTTTGTCCTTCGTTTTTTGAACTCTTCCGTGAGATCTATTTCACATTGCATGCCTTGGGTGAACTTGTCTCCAACAATCAACATTACGTTGTTATGCATTTTCATGAACCATAGTCCATTAATCCAGTTCATTCTATGGATCAATTTTTCCATCAATTCGGTTCGAAAATCCATGGTTATGTTACCGACATTTAATTGACATTTAGTCTAGTAAAATTCCACCATCTATTAAATTTATTTGAACCTCGACAGCTTCGAATTATTTTTGCAATGTTATATTATTTAGATTGCTCATCCGATTAATTAATCTGGATCCAGTTTTAATTGTTAGGACTTGGAACTCAATCAATTGAGTCTGATAATATTCTGGAGTTCTATTTAATAGGAGGAAAAGCCTCCTAAATCAGAATCGACATTCAAAAGTATACTAAAATATATTTTTGTGTAATCTGAAAAAAAAATCAATTATGCGTCGAATTTCAATTAAGAGATATATTTTTCTAAATGTAACAAAGAGGAGTTTGAACTTTCAACTTCGTGATTTATCATCGACATAATTTTTAAGGATCGCAGAAGCTTGTAGAGGCCTGACCCAAAAAAAGTATGATCATATTTTTTGTTACATTTGAAAAATAAAATCTTCTAATCATCAATCAACCCATAGTAGGGGATCTTTTTTGTAATTCAACCTTTTTTTTAGTATATGACTCGTTGATGTATAAAAGTATGGGTGTCCATAACATATCTCCCTACATCACGATTCACACTCATGGCAGACATACCTCCCACATATGTGAAAATTAAATAACATAAAACTCCCTCAACTACAAGCCTATTTATAATTTCGTAACCAATCTCCATCTTTAAGATTTGTTTTCAATGCAATTGTTTTGAGCGTACGTGATTTAAATTTACAAAGATAACATGATCAGAAGGACATTGAAAAAGAACTTAAATATTAATAAGACGTGAAAATGTGACAGACCTTCTACTAACCACTCTCGATTCAAATTCATGATTTTTTATTAATATTTTAGATCTATTATGACACATTAAAAAAATGGAAGAAAAACCGAAGATATAGTTGGTTAGGGTGACTGTGCTGATAACATCTACAACCACTGCCAACCCTTCCATTTGCCACCTCTCATCGGTTGGCTCCTCTGTCCCGAATATCTCACCCCCACCACATTATATAGCCCCCACACCCCCTTCCCTCCCCTCCACTCCCTCACCTCTCTCCTCTCTTCCTCTCCTCTTCCCGTTCTCGAGAGGACGATTTAGAGCCGAGAGAGAAAGAGAGAGCACAAAGGGATCGCCGCATTCTCTTTTGGAGTTGAGAAAAAAGAGGGAGATCTTTGAGCTGAGTGAGTTCGAGCACTCATGGCTCCCAAAAGCATCCTCCTCGTCATCTCGGTCGCTCTCCTCGCCACCTGCATTGCTCAATCCCAACCCCCCGCGAGCCCCCCATCTTCACCCACTCCACCCTCCTCGCCGCCTCCTTCCCCTGTAGCCACCCCACCACCTTCCAATACCTCGGCCCCTCCATCTGCCACGCCGCCTACCGCAACCCCACCCGCCGCCACCCCACCCGCCACCACCCCACCCGCCTCCACCCCACCTCCCGTTACCACCCCACCGCCAGCCACACCCCCTCCCGCTTCCACGCCACCGCCAGCCACCCCCCCTCCCGCTTCCACGCCACCACCGACCACCCCCCCTCCCGCATCCACCCCACCACCGACCACCCCCCCTCCCGCATCCACCCCACCCCCATCCACCCCTCCTCCTGCCTCCACCCCACCCCCATCCACGCCTCCTCCTGCCTCCACCCCACCACCAGCCGCCACACCACCATCGACTTCTCCCCCTTCCGCTAGCCCATCGTCAACTCCTACCCCTACTAATGCCCCATCCTCAGCTCCCACCCCGGCATCCCACAGCGCCCCTGCACCAGGACCGACCAAGCACAAGGGCAAGGCACCGTCATCGGAACCCAGCCCAGGATCCCCCAGTTCCCCATCCCCAAGTGCACCCGCACCCGCCCCGCCCGCCGACACCGCACCGGCCGTGGGTGTGAGCATCGGATTGGCAGTGGTGGCCACCGGATTCGCCATGCTCTTCTAGGGAACTGAGCTCTGAGCTCACAGAGAGATCCTCTTGTACTCTCTTTTTTTCACCTCTTTTTCTTACTTTCCGCATTGGTGTGAGTGTCCTCCGTACGTCCTGCTGCTGCATTGTATTCTGTGTAGATTATGAGGGAGTTGAGTGTGTGAGTTTGTGCTGGATCTCCATTCGACTTTGCTGCTATTATTATTCATGTTGCTGTACCATTATTTTGTGTAATAACTACCATTTTTCTCTAGTCTTCTTCTTCGACGAATTGATATCTTATCCACCAACACTCTTCCGAACACTATGAGAGATGAAATCAGATCTAACGCGAACGAGAACAAAAATAATGGAGAGCGGTGGTTGGGTGAGGCGCAGCTGGATTTGTGCTGGAGGCATGCATGTGAAGGGGCAGGTGGGGGACTTGGTTTGAAATTAGGGGGAATATGTTTGGTGTTGGTCCCTTGTCTCTATACCTTCCACTTCAACATATGTGGACATGTGCTTGGGCGTGAAGGGTGCTCGGCTGGCCATGTGAGCGGGGCCCTCTTCTACTTGCTGGGCAACGGTCTGATTTACGGCGCATGGGCCCGTGCCAGCACGGCTTCCATCGGATCCGGTCAACTAAGCATATATCATTACATTGGATTCGATCGGATTGGATCGGATTTTAACATATGAATGTGTGACATTCGACTTTTTAACTCCGACTTTTCATCTTGTTCTCACATACCAGATCCCGAGATTAACGGTTGCCTCAATGGATAAATGTAGCCAATATGCATTGGAAAAAGAAAAGAAGAGATCGATTTTTGAATTCGAAATTGAAATTTTATATGTTTGTATGTTTATGAGGTTAATTAGAAATCGTTATTATATAATAATAGGTTAGTAATTAATGCTCTCCAATGGAGATCCGAATTTCATGGCGCGTAATTAAATAACCTGTGATCATGGTAAAAAACAAAGCATTTTTTACGGTCGTGACGAACTTGGTGGGGCTTTGGGGTTAGAGGCTAATTAATGGGTGCACAGGCAAGTGGAGCTAGAACACTAAAATTACAATTACGGACATAGATGTTATTATTATATTTTTATCTGTCGTACGGGATGAATCTATATAGACAAGGATATTAAAGACGTGTTATTTACTGTTAGAAAAACAAATACGGATAATAACATACAGCTGGAATGTACTTTTATTAAATAACTTAGCTTATATTTGAAATAAATAAATTATATATGTATTTATTTCAACAAACCTATATATACATATGAAATATGTATTTATATAATAAAATCGATCACGAGTTGAAACGTGAATATTTGTGGATATCAAATTAAAAATAATAAAGAAATGTAGTGGAGTGGATACGAAGAAGCTAATATTTGTTTGCATACTTAGACACTCTTTTTGGCCTCAAACTTTATAAATTTTTTAAATTACCTCTACGACTTTTTTCATAAATTAATTACCTCATGAACTTTATAAATTACCCCAAGAACCCACAAGGGCTTCAAACAGATTACACAGAGGATTCGTAAGGTAAGAGTTGGCAAGTTTACAAAGTCGAGGAGGGAATTAGGTTGTTTTAAAGGTCGTGAAGGCAATCGGTAAAGTTTATAGGGTCCATCAGGTAAAAATCCCAATTTTTTTATACTTGAAATTAGCGATAGATGTCATATCCGTTGATATATCATTAACAACGATCAATATAAAGACAAAATTAATCATTGTATAATTATTTTTTATATTTAAAATTAGTGACAAATGTCATATCCGATGATATATCATTAGCGACAATCTAATAATACTTTTAGTTAGTCATCGCTAAATTTTAAACTAAAAATAAACGATAATGGCTCGGCTCGAGCTCAGCTCGTTAAGCTATCAGGCCCAAAAATCTAACTCGGACTCGGTTCAATAGCCTAATGAGCCTAACTCACGAACCCTTATCAAGTCAAGTCCAAGTCTAGTTCATCAAACCGTGACTCAATAGCCAGCCCTAAATGAGCATCTTTCCTTCTTAGTGTTGCTTGGTCGCCTTAGAGTGATATATGTGAATTATCGATTATTGACATTTGAGCATATATCCAACATCGACTGGATGTGTAACACCCCAATCCAAACATAGTACCACATGGAAAACTCACAAAGTGTGGGTGTAGTTTATAAGTGGTGGGGATTACTACTTGATAACTTGGGCTTAAGCATTTTGGGTGGTTGTCAACGGGTCCAATTGGTCCCGAATCCAATAAGTTGTTAGGACCAGTTTTCCTCGATAACGGAACGGGGACCTAAGCCCGTGACCTTACAAATGGTATCAGAGCCAAATTCCCTCTGATAGTGGAAAGGGCTACCCGAGAGGTGGAGCTGCTCCTACAAAGAGGTTGGAGGAAAAGGCTACCCGGAGCGTGCAGCCGTCACTATCACTGGGAATAAGTGATGTGCCATGTCGCAACGAGGACGTTGCGAATATAAGTGAGGGAGGTTGTAACACCCCAACCCCAACATAGTACCACATGGAAAACCCACAAAGTGTGGGTGTCGTTTATAAGTGGTGGGGATTACTACTTGAAAACTTAGACTTAAGCATTTTGGATGGTTGTCAACATGTCCAATTGGGCTCGAACTCAATAAGTTGTTAAGGCCAATTTTCCTCGATAACGGACCGGAGACCTAAGCCCGGGATATTACAGGATGTATCTCTCTAATATGTCATTCAAATTTCATCAGAAACGGAGACTCCTACGGCCTTCATCCAGAACATGTAAAATACTGCAAATCTGTGACCGTTAAAAATGACTGTCTGGATGGAGGCCGTAGGAGTCTCTTTTTCTGTCGAAATTTGAATAACATATTAGAGGGATATAATTATAAAAATCCATGGTGGCATTTTTGAAAAAAAATAAAAAAATTGCAAAAAAAATGTGAAGTAGGTAAGTTACCTACTTCACAAAGTAGGCTCCCTTTCCTCATATATATATATATATATATATATATGGGTAAAATGGGGCTGCCCCCAGGGAGTAGCCAACTTGGCTACTCCCACCCCTATTTTTCCCTCATTTTTTTATTTTTTTTGGAAAATAAAAATTTGTATATTCATCATTATATCCCTCCCACATTCTATTAAAATTTCGTTAGAAACAGAGACTCCTAAGCCCTCCATCCAGACGTCATTTTTTTAACGGTCGCAGGATTTTTTAAATCGACCATGTTTGGATGGAGGCCGTAGGAGTCTCTGTTTCTGACGAAATTTTAATAGAATGTGAGAGGGATATAATGATGAATATACATTTACCTCTCTCTCTCTATCTATATATATATAGAGAGAGAGAGAGATGAGTGATCCTATGAGAGCAAAAAGTTGTGAGAGCATAAAAGGAGTGATTCAGGACCACATGATTCACCTAGGAGAGAGAAGAGTATGAGAGAGAAAACAGAATCATATAATTCAGAATCATTCCTCTCATGCTCTCACAACTTTTTGCTATTATAGAATCACTCCTCTCTCTCTATATATGCTAATTATCGATCATTAACATTTGAGCATATATCCAACATCGACTGGATGTATCTAAACTATTTGAGCTCGTCGTATTCGTCTATTAGTTGGCATTGGTAAGGCATCCGCTTCATACTTTGGCAATTATTCACATCACGTAGATTCGAAGTTACATCAAATTTGGTAACGAATACTTCAGCTGGACACATCCATCCCTGTCGAGCACTTGAAATTAAACCACTTCCTTTCAAACCGACACGAAAAATAAAACGCCGAGTAATTTACGTTGAGAACCTCAAAATTTTCATCTCATATCAATGTGGTATGTAAACTTACAAAAGTAACGACTTGAATCCTACACTATTCTAAAGCTAACGATGTGGTCCTCGTCCTCCGGGGCTCACTCCACTCAATGTTATTTGGACCAGCGGGGTACCGCATTATTATAACTTTTAAAATAGTTTGAAATCTCATTAAATTTTACCGATCGAAAAGATTGGCCAGTCTGTGATTGCATGTATGTATGCATGAATATGTGTATATTTAATTCAGATGCATGAATAGATAATTCCGACTGAAATAGATCGTGGTGTCTTTTCTTGATGAAAAGCATCTAATTGGACTCCTTCAGATCGAAAGCTAACCTGGCATGAGCTTCACTTAATTTGATGGAATAACAAAAATAGTTGAAAGTATGCGCAAGCAAAGCTCAACGCTCTTTAGGTCCCCGCTTGGTCTATCTCTTTGTTCAGGTTGGTTCTCGATGAAAGGTATTAGTGAAGTTATCGTTATCGTTGGTGCATGTATCATCACAAAAAATGATGTTAGTATGTATATTAGAGAAATGTTGCAATGACGAGGACGCAGAATCAATGGTCTTATATGAGGTCATCAGCCATCGTATGCGTCCTAAGCCCAACCCATTAGCACATATATTGAAATACACTTGGGCCGACCAAGTTAGACCTGACCCGACGCTCATCTCTAAATATGGTGATGTCAGCAATGCGAGTTCGAGAAGATATCGATAACCTTGGGATGTCAGCAATGCGAGTTCGAGAAGATATCAATACCCTCAAACCTGAACCTTGGGTTGTTAATCGAACCTAGTTAGCTAGAATAATGTTTGATAAACACATACATGTACATATACATATATCAAACTCAAACTTTTATCATACGAATATATGTTATCTTCACGTTTGGTTCGTTTAGCTATAAAATTAAAGTGTAAAGTTCATATTCAGTTCATTTAAAAATGAATGAATTTTTTAAAACTATTATTAAATGAACTCTAATCGAACACGAATATGTTCAATTTGATATCATTTATAAAACATCTACCAAAACCCGTTAGATGCCCATATACCCAACCTATATCCTTCTATCTAATATGTAACCCACATATCCTCTAAAAAATCAACCTTATTAATCATACACATGCACATTATATTCTCACATAGAAAAAAATCTAATTATACAGAAACTTCAAACGCATCCGATCTTTAATTAATTAGAGACATAAAATTATTACGAGGATGCCAGACATATATAATATATAACGATATTGAAGATGTGTAATTCGTTGACATGTACTTCACGGGGAATATAAAATGTGTGAAATTCGTGTCAAATATATGCGACACATGTGTATGGAATATCAAGAGTAATTTCTTTTGTTTATTTTACACTAAACCAATTTATGAACTGGTGCTTCGCGGCGGATTGAAGCAAATACATCTATTTGTAGTATTTACAAATTATGTAAATTAAGCAAAGCAAAATAAAATTATTTTATTACTATTTAGAAATAGAGAATGGTATATCTTATTTTATTAACCATTAGTACATCAACGTTACATGATTAAACAAAATAATTACAGAATAATATTTTTAGCAGAAAAATAAATGAGTGATGCACACCTTCGTACATTACATGGGTTGGACATAGTATGGACGGATGATATTGAAATATATACTACAAAAGATAATAAAATAATAATTATTATAATATATACACCACCTTTAATATATATATATATATATATATATATTGGAATCACGTGGAGCGTATCTTAAAATCCAGAAAAATTCATAGAAATGTTTAAATATTCAAGGTCATGATTAAGAATCAATGTAGTCATTAGCATTTTGTATTGATATTTTTCAATTTACAAAGATATATACATATTTTATGATACCTTTTAGCGTATAACATATATTTATATTTATATGTTTGATATTAATATTTGAATTTTTTATTAATTGATTGGATCCATTTGATTACTATACAATTAAACATCTACAAACAAGTTACATCATAAAATGTCTAATGCAAACAAACTAGGACATGTGCCTATGTTTCATAAAACTCAAATTGATGCCCATAACCATAAACCATCACATGGTCAGCTCATCAGAGCAGCTCAATTTAGGAAAATGAAAGTATAATAATAATAATGGAAGTTAACTCACTTGTATCTTAATTATAACATGTATATATTAAACAAAATTAATCAAATATATCTAAATAATTAACATATGTCTCTAATTTTTGCTTTAATACGTTGTGATAATTCTCTTTTATTGTGATCTTCTTTTTAATTTTTATTAATAGTTCTCCTATTTATATTCATATGAGAAATTACAACTTTTTAAAAAAAGTATGTGGCGATGTTTCACATGTCCGTATTTTCACTTTTATATTTGGCTTTAATGCATGTAACCTCTCAGATCTTTTTGTCTCCCCTTACCTGGAAATAGTTGTCTATAGTCAATGCACAACCGCATCGAGCCATCCTTTTTCCTAACAAATAAGACAGGTGCACCCCATGGTGAAGTACTAGGACGAATGAATCCTTTATCTAACAGTTCTTGCAATTGTACCTTTAACTCTCGTAGCTCAGCTGGTGCCATCCTATACGGAGGGATAGAGATAGGCTGAGTATCATGTATGAGAGAGATTTCAAATTCAATCTCTCGCTCAGGTGGTAATCCAGGTAGTTCCTCTGGAAATACATCAGTAAACTCGCACACTATAGGCACATCTTCTATCATTCTTTCTGACCCTGATGTAGTGGATACATAAGCTAAATAACCTTGGCACCATTGCTCTAACAACTGTTGTGCCTTCAATGTAGAGATATATTTGATATTATCATTGGATGTCTTTCTAATGAACTGGAATAGAGTTGTAAAGCCATACTTGTTACATAAAGTTATTATATATGTGTAAGATTGTTTCTTAGTGTACAAAAAATTTGTCAAAATGTATTTATTGTGTATAATGTTTGCCTTAAAATATATGTTTGGAAAAAAAATCTAAAATATTTTTATCTTCTTTTCTATAAAACGAATTGAATTCTTAAATACAGATAATCATTGTGATTATGCATAATACTATTTTTTAAATATCAAAAAGTATCTCCAAAAGATTTTGTATTTTAAAATATGAAAAAAACATATGAATTGAAAGTGTATTGTTAAAATATAAATGTATGCAAGTGAAAGAAAAAATAAATATAGAAAGTGTTATGTATTTCTATTTTTTTATTCTCATTTATCCCTAATATTATTTATATAATACTATAGTCAAATTCTTGTTTATATAGAATGAAAAATATCTGAATCAAACATAAACAGAACATTAATTTTTTATTACAAAATAAATTTATAGTTTTGTTTGCTAATTAAACCTTTACTTACCATATATTATACATCATTTTATATATTTTTTAAACATATTTTGAACCTTTAATCTTGTGGGTCGATCTTTTTTAAATGTTTGATAATGAGTATGAACACCATTTTAATCAAGTATAAATTGTAACTTTGATTTTTACTATATGTATGAGATAGAGAGTTGAAAAACACCGCACCTGGCCTGCTTCTTTATTCCTGCAAAAGAGGAAACAGAGAAACTCGCGGTCGTTGTCGACCAGGGGGGTTTTGTCAGAAGAGATTAAGGTGAGTTAATCTCCTTTATTTTATTTATACTCCTAAACTTAATTGTATAGTGGTTAAGCACGGGAGTGTCGAACTCAGGGAGGCAAACTGTATTAAACTAGGGAAATCAATGGAAAACCTAAGGAAAAGTGTTTCCTAATTTTTATTGTATTTTTAGGAATTTTTCTAAATTTTTATTTGATTTTTATGAATTTTATATTGTTTTTGTGATTTTTAATGATTTTATGCCCTTTTTTTATTCTTAGAAAATATTTGAATTTTTTTATTTGATTTTAGTTTTATTTTTTTTATATTTTTAATGTGTTTTACTGTTTTTATTGATTTTTATAAAGTTTTTATGATTTTTATGGTGTTTGGTTCACTTTTAAGGTGAAGAATGTAATTTTTATTGAAAACTGTACTGTTTTTGTAATTTTTAATGATGAAAATGATGCGAAAATGTTTTTATTGTATTTTCTGTTGAAACTAGATGAAATTACCTTTAAAACGATATATTGTGCGTTTTTAGGGGATTTTTCTTGAGTTAGTTATGAATTTTTGAAGTTTTTATGTATTTTATATTTTTTTACTAGTTTTATTATTTAATTTTTATTTTGTTTTGGGTCTAATATGTAAAATATAGTGCAATATACTAAATGTAATTTTTTTTAGAATTTTTAAAAGTATTTTGATATTTTTTTATGGTGTTTTATATGTTTAGGGTGTATATAGTATGTTATATATAGTAGTAGGGGTATAACTGTAACAAGAATTAAAAAGCAGGGGTGCGCCTGAAAAATAAAAAAAAAAAAAAAACTCGGGGGCTAAGTGCGCAAATTTCTCCGGTCGTCACGTGCCTCTCACATGCTGCTTCCCTGTAAGGACTTGATTGCAATTTTGAAGACCTGTAGGGACGTTCCTGCAAAACTCACTATGCTCACGTGCTTTGCACGCGCTTTTCACCGTCGAGGACCTATTTGGAAATTCGAAAACCTGCAGGGTACTTTTTGCAAAAATCACCGTACTCACGTGACTCGCACGTGCGATTCTGTTAGGTTATGCGTTTGACACCTGGCACGTAGAATCCCGTCCGATGATAACGATCCGACGATTGCGTTTTGGGCGTGAATCAACGGTTCGGATCCGAACTGGAGAAGGACTCGGAGATCGGACGTCTCTGGATAGGTCTCGACGAACTGGGATGAATGTCGTCTCCGGCGAAATTCGATCGTCAAATTGAAACTCTCTCCTGATCGATCGTCGCTGCTAACTGCTCGAATAGCTTCGTCTCGAACTTCCGCACCAGACAGGAGTAAAAATCGAGATCAGATTGCTCTGATCGAAGATCTGGAGGCGATGTTTCTCTCGCGTCTTCTGTATCTCCGGTGGACTCCTGGAGTTTCTGTACCTGTGATGATCTAGCGATCTATTCGCTACAGGAAACTGAAGCAACTCCGATTGTCATTCAGATGATGCATGCAAACATGGAGTCGACGTGAATGATCTGATGCTGCTTGAGGCTTTGTCGGAGATGAAGGAGATGAAGCTCTGCAACCTGCAAATCAAAGCACGACTGGATCGAGGTTTCTAAACCTCGATCCTGTGTATCGTAGAAGCGAGGAGAATGGATGAACGAGGCTGAGTGGAAGTGAAGGACAAGCCTCGAAACTCCGGCCGTCGGACACGGCCGGAGATGGACAGAGATGGACGGGAATGGAGAGGTGGACGGCGATCGAGGATGAATGTGTAGAATCGGATCAAATAGTGTCGATTGGAAACGATTTTCAACGAAAAACCCAGAATGGAGGGATTGAGAAGAGAAGGGAAGGGTTGAGAAGAGAATCGGAGGGGAGAGATAAGGAGATCGGAATGGAACTAACCTGGAGATGCGGTGTCGGAGGAGATGAGGTTGCGGAAGGTACGCCTGGGGATGTGGAGCTCGGCGGAGCTCCGCAGTAACGGCCTCGACAACCGGCGCAGTTGGAGGCTGAGCGCACAACGACGGCGGAGCAGGGCTTCGCCAAGGCGGCGGCGATCACGCCAACTTCTCCTCCCTCTCGCTCGACAGAGCTGGAGCTGGAGGCTGTCACCCTCGGAGCTCTCTCTCTCTCTCTCTCGAAGCTCGGGTGGAAAAAGTGGAAAATGGCGGATGGATCGAGATGGAGGAGATCGGCCCTATTTATAGATGAAGGGGAGGATGCACCTGGACGGGAATGAGGCCGGATGGGGTTCGTTGACCGAACAGCCAGGTGGTTGGAGCAGTTGGAGCGGTTGGAGACGAGAGACGGGACGCCATGGCGCGAGGAGGAAGGCTCGGTTGGCTCGGAAGAAGGCGTCGTTTAAAGGAGGAAGACGATGAACAGTGCCTGGGCGGGCACTGTTCACCGTTTGAATAGTCAACTCCGCCCAAAAAAAAATGTAAAATTAAATAAATATTAAATATAAATTATATATATTCATTAGTTAAGTTATTAATTAAGTAATACTAATTCTTATTTATTTAATTATTTGATTATTATTTTATTTTTATTTTTTTATAAATTTGTAATTTACTTTTGTGAATATAAATACATTTTTATCTAATTTTTATAAGTTTATTTATACTTTTAAATAGATGTATACATGTATATGAAAGAATACCTATAGGTATACTACCTATGTATATTTTATTATTCTTATTTAAATTTTTTTTATTATTATTATTTATTTATTTATTTATTTTGAATTTATGTTTTTAATAAGTTATATATATAATATCTACCTTATAAAAGAATAAATAAAAATCCTTTTTATTCAGGTACATATAAATAGTATAGGTGAGTTGTCTATGTATGATATAGACTTATTTATATATATTTTTTTATTATTATTTTTTTATTTTACAACATGTTATTATTATTTCTTTTATTTAATATAAACATATATTATAAACATTATTTACAAAATACTAATTTAAAAATAAAGAATATTGGATAAAATAGGTACTATGTACAAGAAGGGCCAAAAACCTAACTTCTGCATATGGACCCCAAAAATTATGCACCCAATTTTATAAAATAGTTTAGGAGATGCTATATACAATTAAAGGTGAGTTTGGGTGGTTTGGAGTTTTTATTTGCAAGATATGGGTCTGTGAAGTTGAGATTTTGGCTTTTTATTCTGTGTATAAACTGTACATTAATTATTATTTTTGTACAAACTTAATTTTGTATTTTTGTTCATATTATTATCTACAACTTTGATGAAGGAAGTGTTTAAGTTTGGAGTGGTTTTGATGATAAATAAAATAGGTGAAATATTTATATTATGGAGAATGGGTAATTTATATTTTTGGTCTTGGTTTTCTTTAAATTTTATAAGTTAGGATCCTTATCTCCCCCTACTTATTTCTTTTGTCGACTCGGTCAATATTGACCTGGTCTCGGGGTTAGGATCAGTCTGTATATTACATATCCAGCCTTCTTTTTATTTTTATTTTCCTTTTTCTCTTTATTCTTTTATTTTGGTGAAAATAAGTGTTAAATATATAATATTAATATTTGTGGTTAAATTGTTAATTAAATGGAATTAGTGGATATTTACATGTATTTTACCAAGGATTTTAGCCAAAATGAAAGAATAAAGGAGATGAATCATGGATTCATCATTCCCCTATACTTTACCTTTGCTAGTCCCTTAGCAAACACTTATTCTATAATAAGTGCAAGCAAAAAGAAAAAGAAAAAGGAAAATAAAAGAACTTAGAACATGATCGTTTCTTTAAACCGAATTTCTCTTTGTCCAAGATCTGGAGCCTGGATTTAAACCTTTGGATTAATAATGTGTCGGGACTCTATTAGACTTAGGATTTAAGCCTCGACAGCCCTCAAGTTCCACAAATCCTTATCCAGATTCACCTCAATAGCCAGCTCAGATCCACCTATCCATCACGCAAACTTTTCGACTTTGAAAACAATTTGTACTGTGTGTGAAAAGTTTTAGCTCTTCCCGCTTAGACAAGCGAAGAAACCGCCCATACAGCTACACACTTCCATTGGGCCCTTATCCAGCAGCTCAGTCCTCGAGGAGGGAGGTATTTCCTTCTGAGGTCAGGTCGTGCTGTGTCCACAATCGAATAAGAAAGGAAGTAGAAGAAGGAGAAGAGAACTGGAGTGTGATCAGTGTAATCACATCTCCGGTGAAGCCTGGCCAGTTTAGCCAAGTCTCCACGAAGACATGCAGGCTTTTCTGAAGCTTGGACCATTGTGGTCATTTTGGAATTTGGTGTATTTGGCTTCTTTGGTAGTAATGATTGTTGCACTGCATCGGTCTTTTGTGCCCCGACGGATATAGCATCTTTTCATTCCGCCCATTTTTTGGGGTCTTAGAAAAAAATTGTGCCAGCAGATCCTTCCCTCATCCGAAGCTTTATTTCAACCCCAATCTCTCCCGTCTTTAGACATCACCACCACCAGATAAGGATGGAAACGCACCACCGAAATGGATTGCCCTTCGCAACCCCAGGCAGGTCGAGCTAAGTGCAGAGTGCTTGAGTTCAAAATCGATTCAAATGGAGAAGAGTTCAACGGATGACACCAGGTGTCCTACTTAGGCACTTTCAAGTTGAATTCCGAACACGGTCTCATGGAACCCAAAGAATTAAGTCAGAAAGACCTGAAGAGTCTCAATTTCCCGATCCTAATAAAGTCCCTCTTGAATTAAGTGGATTAAGGCCTAAACCAAGCTCCATCTCTCGGACTTAGATCCATGCGGTTCAAGAATCAAACTTGTTCTGAAAAATGCTAATGAATGCAACAATTTTTTATGCGGTAGATTTTTCGGCTTGAATGCATTAAATGGATTTTAAAGAATTTTGCAAATTTTTATTGGATTTTAAACTTTTCAATTTTTAGGGGTCTTTTTGTAAAAGTTAGTAGATTAATTCGATTTACACAAATTTTACACGGATTTTTGTGCATTTTACAAAGGATTTTATACAAATTTTATATACAAGTTATACGGCTTTTATACAAGATTTTTTATGAGGATTTTATTTTTCAAATTTTTAAGGATTTTATCCAAGAATTTTATAACATTTTTTTATACGATTTTTAATCCATTTTTTTTTATAAAACATTTTTACGGTTTTCTTGCGGCTTTTAAAAACCCAAAATATAAACCCATACTTTTAAGAAGCCTTATTATTAAAAATACAAGAAAGTACGAGTTATGGCTTCTAAAGTATATATAGCATATATATACGACACCCCCCTATACTTAGCGTGAACTATGTCCTCATAGTGACAAAAGAAGCGGCAAAGGAAGACATAACTCGGGCTAAGTATAGATCGGTGAAAAGAATTCTATACTACAATGACACAAAGAATAACGAATGAATGAATAGAAGCCGGTCATCTCCTCTATACTTAGGATCAAGTGATTCCAAGGATAGAAGACTCAAAACCGAAGATGATCGAGGTCAAGAGAATATACATACTCAACGGCTCGGCTTGTCCCCCCTATACTTAGGGTAAAATATCCCTAAGTATAGAGACGAATATCAAAAGGTGAGGGACAAGCGAGGGAGTAGACGATACAAAAACCGACGACGATCAAAAAGGGAAATGAGCGAGATCACCCCCCTATACTTAGGGTAAAGCACACCCTAAGTATAAGCAACAACGGGGGTGATCAAACAGGATGACGAACAACACAGTGTCTACACCCCCCTATACTTAGGATAAAGCACATCCTAAGTATAGCAAAATCTAGATCAGCCTAAGGGTGTAAGACAAACGAAAAGAAGAAAGAATGAAATTGAAAGTATATACAAAATGATCGTTGAAAATCAGGTATGAGATGCATAGTGTAAGATTGAAAAGATCATCTCATACAAAATGGATTGGGGCAACTTCAACGGTCTGCGGATCATGATCGAGAAATGGTTTCAATCGCTGACCGTTGACTCGAAAGGTGGACTCAGATGACAACTCAGATATATCGATGCTTCCGTTGTCGTACACCTTTCTGACAATATACGGGCCTTTCCATTTACTCTGAAGTTTCCCTGGAAATAGTTTCAGTCTCGCATCGAATAGCCATACTTTTTGATTCGGCTCAAACTGCTTATGGCTGATGTGAGCATCATGCCACTCTTTCATCCGCTCTTTGTAATGCAGGCTACTCGTGAAGGCTTGATCTCTCAGCTCTTCCAGGGCTGCCAGTTCAGTCTGCCTCTGATCTCCCGAATCATCTAGTCCAAAGATCACTTCTTTCACTGCCCACCAGGATTTGTGCTTGATCTCAACAGGTAAGTGGCATGGCTTGCCATAAACGAGTCGAAAGGGAGATGTGCCTAATGGAGTCTTGAAGGATGTTCGATATGCCCAGAGAACCGAGTCCAAAAGTTGCGACCAATCCTTTCGGTCTGGGCGAACAACCTTCTGCAAGATCGTCTTGATCTCCCTATTCGAAACCTCGGCTAGACCATTCGTCTGAGGATGATACGGAGTAGCAACCCGATGGTCTATGCCGAACTCGTTAGCAAGTGCTCTTACCTTGTCGTTGATGAAGTGGCTACCCCCGTCTGAGATCAGAACACGAGGGATTCCGAACCGCGTAATGATATGCTTTCTCAGGAACTTACAAACCGTGTTCGCATCCGCGGCTCGGGCAGGAATAGCCTCCACCCAACGACTCACATAATCCACAGCTAAAAGGATATACTCGAACCCCTGACTTTTCGGAAATGGGCCCATAAAGTCGATGCCCCATGCATCGAACACTTCACAGAAGTGGATCGGTTGCATCGGCATCATGTCTCTATGTCCACAAGTGCCCATCTTCTGGCAGTCAGTACATCTCTTTACGAACGCATGAGCTTCCGCAACGAGTGTAGGCCACCAAAGGCCGGATTGGAGCACCTTTTGTGCTGTCCTCTTCCCTGAATGGTGTCCTCCAGCTTCTAATCGATGACAATACATGAGGACACTCTGGTATTCCTCCTGAGGAATACACCTACGCCAGACGGAATCCGCTCCTTCATGATAAAGGACCGGATCCTCCCAATGGTAAGACTTGGCTTTCGCGAGGAAAGTCTCAAGTCTCTGTCTGGACCAACCTTGCGGAACTTTCTTAGCAACAAGAAAGTTCACAATGTCGGCATACCATGGCAGCGAGGCGACAGCAAGAATCGCCTCGTCGGGGAAGGTCTCGGTGATTGGTGTATCAAAGTCAGAAGTCTCAGGTAGTTCTAGTCGGGAGAGGTGATCCGCCACCACATTCTTGACTCCAGGCTTATCCTTGATAACAATGTCGAACTCCTGGAGTAGAAGGATCCATCTGGTCAGACGCGGCTTCGAATCCTTCTTATCCATTAAGTACTTGATGGCGGTGTGATCAGTGAAGATTGTGACTTTGGATCCTAAGATATGGGACCTGAATTTATCTAAGGCAAATACTACAGCTAGCATTTCTTTCTCTGTAACCGTGTAATTCCGCTGCGCGGAATCCAAAGTCTTGCTAGCGTAGTGTATGGCGTATGGAAGGCCATCCCTCCTCTGTCCCAACACAGCCCCAACGGCAAAATCTGAGGCGTCCGTCATGATCTCGAATGGGAGAGACCAATCGGGTGGCTGAAGGACAGGAGCCTCTACAACCATGTTCTTGAGAGTATCAAAAGCCGAAAGACACTTATCATCAACTATAAACTCGGTGTCTTTCGCTAGAAGATCAGACAACGGTCGGGCAATTTTGCTGAAGTCTCGAATGAAACGTCGGTAGAAACCGACATGCCCGAGGAATGACCGAAGCTGTTTCAGATTTGACGGTGGATTGAGTTTCTTTATGATATCCACCTTGGCCGGATCCACCTCCATGCCCCGGTTGGAGATGATGTGACCAAGGACCGTCCCCTGAGTCATCATGAAATGACTCTTCTCCCAAGAAAGCACGAGGTTAACCTTCGTGCACCTCTGAAGCACGCGGTCTAGGCTAGAAAGGCAGGAATCAAAATCATCACCGTAGACCGAAAAATCGTCCATGAAGACCTCCAAGATATCTCCCACCATGTCCGCGAAGATCGAAAGCATGCACCTCTGGAATGTAGCCGGAGCATTACATAATCCAAAGGGCATCCGTTTGAAAGCATACGTTCCGAACGGACAGGTGAATGTCGTCTTTTCTTGGTCTTCTGGAGCAATAGCCACTTGGTTATACCCCGAGTACCCGTCGAGAAAGCAATAATGGCTCTTCCCGGCTAACCGTTCGATGATCTGATCGATGAATGGTAGCGGAAAGTGATCCTTCTTGGTCGCTTGATTCAAACGTCTGTAGTCCACGCAGACGCGCCAAGAAGTCGGTACTCGGGTAGCGATCTCCTCTCCGTCCTCGTTGATCACTGTGGTGATACCCGTCTTCTTGGGTACCACATGCAAAGGACTAACCCATTTCGAGTCGGAGATGGGATAGATAAAGTCGGCGCTCCACCACTTGGATATTTCCTTCATAACCACTTCTCGAAGATTTGGGTTCAGCCTGCGCTGAAACTCACGAGATGGCTTGGCGTCATCCTCGAGAAAGATGTGGTGGGAGCAGAGAGCCGGACTAATCCCATGGAGATCGGCTACTGACCACCCGATCGCCTTGCGGTTCTTTTCAAGAATCGCCATCAGACGGGATTCTTGATCTTCGGTCAGATTAGAAGAGATGATGACCGGAAACATTTTCGATTCACCCGCAAGGAATCGGTACTTCATGCTTTGAGGTAACGGTTTGAGTTCAGGGGGAGAAGGGGCAGGGAGGGCGGGTTTGATTAGAGCCTGGGTATAGGCTACTAGATCGGTGTGCATGAGCTCTGCCTGCTCTGACTCAGAAAGATCTGGAGATGGTTGGGTGTTCTGATTTGATTTGATCTCCAGACTGGTTGTAGGCTCTGATAAAGGAGTCTGAAGTGATAGGAATTCGGCAAAGCACTGCCAATCAGCATCGTCGGAATCGGAATGATCTGCGGATGACTGATGACTCTGAGTATTCACTTCTGACTCGGAGGGATATAGAATACATGAATGATCTGAAAAAGTATCAGAATCGTCTCTGTCAAGATTCTTGATGTTCTCTTCTAGGATTGTGCTCTCCAATCTCCCATCCTCAGATATCTGAATTTCGGCTTCAACTGAAGGTGGAATGAAAGATTGGGTACTCGGTTCGGCCCAGATGGCCTCATCATCGGTTTGTACGAAGTCACAATCCTGATGACTGTCGGGCTCGTCATCAGATGCTCTCTCTGATCCAGCTGCTCTAGAGTTATGATCTTGGATCGTCTCTATATGTATACTTTCGCCCTGGACGCGAAAGTACACCTTCCCAGTACCATAATCGGATACGGCCTTTGCTGTTGCCAGAAAAGGTCGTCCTAATATGATCGGGGTATCGGACACACATTCAGGGACCGCCATGTCCAACACGACGAAGTCCACGGGGAATTGCAAACCCTGAATGGTGACGATAACGTCTTCGATTAAACCCTTAGGCCTCTTGACTGATCTATCAGCAAACTGCAAGACCGTTCGGCTTGGTCGAAGAGGCCCAAACTCGAACTTGTCGAGTAAGGAAGATGGAAGGAGATTAATCGAAGATCCGCTATCTAATAGAGTCCGATCGAAAGTCTGATCGAGGATCTCACATCTGACATACGGCGCTCCCGTATCTGATCTCTTGGGCGGTAGTCGATTCTGAATAGCGTAACATGTATCCTTGGTCAACACATGGATCTCAGAACAATGATTGCGCTGCCTCTTCTTTCTGCGGATGGTGGTTCGTTCTTTTAAGCCTTTCTGCAGAAGAGGAATGTGAGCCAAGGCTTCCGAAAGAGTAAGTTGAATCGTAAACTTTTCGAGCATCTCTTTCGTCAGATCATTCATCTGAATCTTTTTGGAATTTTCTTTTTTAGCGTCTTTTCCTAAGCAGAGTGCTTTCGGAAAAGGTATCTGTACATCCTCCGGGTTAGTCTGTACAATCGGAGGATCAGAAGAAGTAGAAGCAAATGTTTTTGGAGAACGGGGACTTGCTTTCTTTGAACAAGTAGAAAGATCAAGATCTGAATCAACAATCTTTTTATTCCTTTCCCGAGTTCTTCTCTTTTTTACATTTTTTTGTGATTTTCTATCATCATCACTAGAAATGAAAAATGGTAATGCAGCTATGTCGGCATTCGGCTCAGGCTGCTCTTCAGGCTTGGTGGCTTCAGCACCACCTTCTTCATCGTCAAAGGTTGCGGCTTCAGCACCGCCATCAATGTCGTCTACAGGCTCGCTTGTATAATCTGGAGTATCATCTTCGAGCCTAGTAGAGTCTCCGCCTACTGGCATCCTACCGCTCCTAAGAGAGATGAAGTCAGCGTCATCACAGTAAAGATAGTCATCGGAGAATACCTGTGATTGGAGGGTGGGCTCGGTCAAATCTACCTGCTCAGACTTTCGCTTCAGGTTGTTGGGGTTGGGTTCTATCTGGGCAGGCAAGACGGACTTTCCTTTGACGAGGTCGGTGACATGGGTTTTGAACTCATCCATCTCTCGCCTGAAAGAAGCATGCTGATCAGTGATAAGGTTAGCGAGATATTCTAATGCTGGGTTGTCATGGAAAGGTCCATGAGACCCGGATGAGTCGCCTCGGTGATACTGAGGCTGCTGCGGAGCTGGCTGCTGCTGTGGAGGGTATTGATGCTGCTGCTGAGGCTGGTAAGTGCTCTGCCTCCACTGAGGATTCTGATACTGACGAGGACCATAATGCTGCTGCTGATGATCTCTGTGCTGCCCCATGGAAGTCTGCGGTTGTTGCTGGGAAGAGGCACCTCCTGTAGACCAACGGAAACCAGGGTGATCACGACGGATCCCTGGTTGCTGCGGTCGATCATACCAGATCCCATTGACCTCAGTCAATGATTCAGGCATCTCCGAATAAGCTGGGGGCATAGATGCCAACGGCTGATCACTCTGATATACCACCATCTGGGTGTCAGATGATGGTGCCTGCGGAAGCTGCGGGTATGCCGAGTGATGATGAGCAGGCTCAGAATGCACATGGTAAATTTGCTGAACTGGAGGCCTAGGAAGGATGCCTCGATCTCGGCTACCAGAGTCAGCCTGTGACCTCGAAGACCGATTAGAATCTGTATATAACTCTTGAAGGCACATAATCTGTGTCTTCAGGTCACTCATGCATTTTTCGAGATCATCAATCTTATTGATCTTATCTAAATTCTGGCACTTTTTCTCAATGATTTCCATTCGATCCAACTTCTGGCTAATAATCCCCATATCAGCTGCTGAGGATTCAAGAGAAACAGAAACAGAAGAAGATGGATTCCCTTCTATTTGTGCCACTCGGGAATGCTGGTGATAAGTTGGTGGCTTCGTCGGATTGTAGACCCGAGTCTGAGACATTGTAGTATAATTTTCGGCCATTTTCTCGTAAATGGCCCAGACTCGATCTTCATGCATCGAAAAGTACGATCCACCACAGGCGGCATTCACCAGTCCCTGTAACTCAGGTGTTAGCCCACCGAAGAAGCTCTGTACAAGAGTCGGCTTCGAAAGATCGTGGTGGGGACACCGATCAATAAGATCTCTAAATCTGTCCCATGCCTCGTGGAACTGCTCGTTCCCGATCATGGAGAAATTACTAATCATCGCTCTAGCAGCATTCGTTCGACCTAGAGGATAATACTTGTTTAGATATGCGGTTCTCAGTTCAGCCCAGGTCGAAACGTATCTCCCTAAGTGTTTCAGCCAGTAGGCTGCTCGGTCAAAAAGGGAGAAAGGAAACGCGATCAGTTTGATCGTGTCCTCGTTCACTTCTGCATCATGCACCGTGCTGCAGATAAGCTCGAACTCCTGAAGGTGCAAGTGCGGCTCCTCAGTAGATAGCCCATGAAACTTGGGCAACAGCTGGATCGTCTGAGGTCGGAACTCGAAGTTCCCACGGATGACAGGAAGACGGATCCATCGATGAGTCGTAGTAGCTCCAGGGTTGTAGAGTTGTTGCATCGTTCGGTTCGGATTCTCTGGAGGTCTTTCTGGTTCATCTGGCTGCTCCCGATCATCAGGTTCTGGCTGCTCAGCTACAGGCTGATCTCGTTGTGCTCGAATCTGATTCAGCTCAGCTCGGACATCATTCATCATTCTTCCTTGCTCCCTAATCTGATTCTGTATTGCCTCAAGGGAAGCAAGTAAACCGCTGTTGATCGCAGCCTGATCGATCACAACAGAAGTGGTCTGCGGTCCTTTACCAGCCATGTCGTCTGGAAAGGAGAAAGAATCCAAATCAGGCTTTGCTAAATCAATGTGTAGCTGATGCTGATTATCTGGAGATGATGATGGTAGAGAATGATGAGGAGAAGAAATCGACGACGATCTTCCAGGGTTAGGGTCACTCCTGGAAGAAGCAGATCGAATGGGTTTCGGTTTGGGACGAGAGTTATCCCGAACCGATCTAGATGAACGGGTTGGCTCGCGAGAGAGTGGATCGTTCAGAGTCGAACGAAGCGATCGCCTTCCCATCATCGTGAAAGATTATTGATCGGATCTGGAAAGATTAGACTCACACTGCAAGCAAACACAAAACAAACCCCGAGTTCACCAACGCAACCCTGGTGATGACCGTAAGAGTTCGGTCGTTTATCTTTTCGATTTTATGATTGATTGGCAAACAACGTTCTCTCAGATAAACGAGATTAGATAGGTGCCCAAGACTTCAACGTCGTACTGTCCCGAGTTCTCGCCAGGAATCACCTAGTCTCAGCCAGTATGGAAGTAAGTACGGACCGTTTCCGGCTACCCGTATTCCTTAAGGACCGAGCCTTACGCAGTGTCCTTTAAACCTCCCACTCTGCTAAGTAAACTCGGACCGTTTCCGGCTACCCGAGCTTACCCACTGAAGATAAGGTGATTGAAGACGTGAACTAAGTAGTATTTCGATAAAAGCCCGGACTCTGGCTCTACCTTATGTGTCGTCTCTCTCTCGCTGATCTGGAGATTCGATCGATGATTCGGTTTTTCGGGGATTGCTCTCCCAAAGCAAGTGAGTCCTTACGTTTATTTTAGAGTCAGATAGTGTTAGCAGTCCCTGTTTTAATTTTCGGTTTTCACTTTTTTTGGATATTTTCAGAGAAAAATCGTCTAACGTATTTTTGTGTTTTTGGGATTGGCCCTAGATACAAGCACCTAGGTGTCGAATCCTATGCAAACATCTAACTAAGCTAACCTACGATGCGCAGAGAAGGGAAAAATCGTAAAACACCTAACAAGCACCTATCTCGGAAAAGCCGCGGAAAACCGTCGAGAAAAATCGCGATCGAGAAAAGCCGCGGTGGGTGCCCTGCTCCCCCAGGAGTACAGCCCTGGTGAAACAGACCCCGAGAAACGTACAAGTCGGGATGCCTTTACGAGGCCCCTTTCTACGACACTTTTTTTATATGCTTTTTTTACAAGAAAATTACAAGAAATTCTAAACTACTTGGTTTCGTGGCTTTGAGCTGTGCGGCTCGAGCTGTGCTGCACAAATCAAAAACAAGAAACCGTGAAGTCAGAGAAATAAAATCGCGAAAATGAATCTATCCTAAGGTCTTCGCGATCCTCCTAGCGCTGCCTCCCCGGCAACGGCGCCATCTGAAAAACACCGCACCTGGCCTGCTTCTTTATTCCTGCAAAAGAGGAAACAGAGAAACTCGCGGTCGTTGTCGACCAGGGGGGTTTTGTCAGAAGAGATTAAGGTGAGTTAATCTCCTTTATTTTATTTATACTCCTAAACTTAATTGTATAGTGGTTAAGCACGGGAGTGTCGAACTCAGGGAGGCAAACTGTATTAAACTAGGGAAATCAATGGAAAACCTAAGGAAAAGTGTTTCCTAATTTTTATTGTATTTTTAGGAATTTTTCTAAATTTTTATTTGATTTTTATGAATTTTATATTGTTTTTGTGATTTTTAATGATTTTATGCCCTTTTTTTATTCTTAGAAAATATTTGAATTTTTTTATTTGATTTTAGTTTTATTTTTTTTATATTTTTAATGTGTTTTACTGTTTTTATTGATTTTTATAAAGTTTTTATGATTTTTATGGTGTTTGGTTCACTTTTAAGGTGAAGAATGTAATTTTTATTGAAAACTGTACTGTTTTTGTAATTTTTAATGATGAAAATGATGCGAAAATGTTTTTATTGTATTTTCTGTTGAAACTAGATGAAATTACCTTTAAAACGATATATTGTGCGTTTTTAGGGGATTTTTCTTGAGTTAGTTATGAATTTTTGAAGTTTTTATGTATTTTATATTTTTTTACTAGTTTTATTATTTAATTTTTATTTTGTTTTGGGTCTAATATGTAAAATATAGTGCAATATACTAAATGTAATTTTTTTTAGAATTTTTAAAAGTATTTTGATATTTTTTTATGGTGTTTTATATGTTTAGGGTGTATATAGTATGTTATATATAGTAGTAGGGGTATAACTGTAACAAGAATTAAAAAGCAGGGGTGCGCCTGAAAAATAAAAAAAAAAAAAAAACTCGGGGGCTAAGTGCGCAAATTTCTCCGGTCGTCACGTGCCTCTCACATGCTGCTTCCCTGTAAGGACTTGATTGCAATTTTGAAGACCTGTAGGGACGTTCCTGCAAAACTCACTATGCTCACGTGCTTTGCACGCGCTTTTCACCGTCGAGGACCTATTTGGAAATTCGAAAACCTGCAGGGTACTTTTTGCAAAAATCACCGTACTCACGTGACTCGCACGTGCGATTCTGTTAGGTTATGCGTTTGACACCTGGCACGTAGAATCCCGTCCGATGATAACGATCCGACGATTGCGTTTTGGGCGTGAATCAACGGTTCGGATCCGAACTGGAGAAGGACTCGGAGATCGGACGTCTCTGGATAGGTCTCGACGAACTGGGATGAATGTCGTCTCCGGCGAAATTCGATCGTCAAATTGAAACTCTCTCCTGATCGATCGTCGCTGCTAACTGCTCGAATAGCTTCGTCTCGAACTTCCGCACCAGACAGGAGTAAAAATCGAGATCAGATTGCTCTGATCGAAGATCTGGAGGCGATGTTTCTCTCGCGTCTTCTGTATCTCCGGTGGACTCCTGGAGTTTCTGTACCTGTGATGATCTAGCGATCTATTCGCTACAGGAAACTGAAGCAACTCCGATTGTCATTCAGATGATGCATGCAAACATGGAGTCGACGTGAATGATCTGATGCTGCTTGAGGCTTTGTCGGAGATGAAGGAGATGAAGCTCTGCAACCTGCAAATCAAAGCACGACTGGATCGAGGTTTCTAAACCTCGATCCTGTGTATCGTAGAAGCGAGGAGAATGGATGAACGAGGCTGAGTGGAAGTGAAGGACAAGCCTCGAAACTCCGGCCGTCGGACACGGCCGGAGATGGACAGAGATGGACGGGAATGGAGAGGTGGACGGCGATCGAGGATGAATGTGTAGAATCGGATCAAATAGTGTCGATTGGAAACGATTTTCAACGAAAAACCCAGAATGGAGGGATTGAGAAGAGAAGGGAAGGGTTGAGAAGAGAATCGGAGGGGAGAGATAAGGAGATCGGAATGGAACTAACCTGGAGATGCGGTGTCGGAGGAGATGAGGTTGCGGAAGGTACGCCTGGGGATGTGGAGCTCGGCGGAGCTCCGCAGTAACGGCCTCGACAACCGGCGCAGTTGGAGGCTGAGCGCACAACGACGGCGGAGCAGGGCTTCGCCAAGGCGGCGGCGATCACGCCAACTTCTCCTCCCTCTCGCTCGACAGAGCTGGAGCTGGAGGCTGTCACCCTCGGAGCTCTCTCTCTCTCTCTCTCTCGAAGCTCGGGTGGAAAAAGTGGAAAATGGCGGATGGATCGAGATGGAGGAGATCGGCCCTATTTATAGATGAAGGGGAGGATGCACCTGGACGGGAATGAGGCCGGATGGGGTTCGTTGACCGAACAGCCAGGTGGTTGGAGCAGTTGGAGCGGTTGGAGACGAGAGACGGGACGCCATGGCACGAGGAGGAAGGCTCGGTTGGCTCGGAAGAAGGCGTCGTTTAAAGGAGGAAGACGATGAACAGTGCCTGGGCGGGCACTGTTCACCGTTTGAATAGTCAACTCCGCCCAAAAAAAAATGTAAAATTAAATAAATATTAAATATAAATTATATATATTCATTAGTTAAGTTATTAATTAAGTAATACTAATTCTTATTTATTTAATTATTTGATTATTATTTTATTTTTATTTTTTTATAAATTTGTAATTTACTTTTGTGAATATAAATACATTTTTATCTAATTTTTATAAGTTTATTTATACTTTTAAATAGATGTATACATGTATATGAAAGAATACCTATAGGTATACTACCTATGTATATTTTATTATTCTTATTTAAATTTTTTTTATTATTATTATTTATTTATTTATTTATTTTGAATTTATGTTTTTAATAAGTTATATATATAATATCTACCTTATAAAAGAATAAATAAAAATCCTTTTTATTCAGGTACATATAAATAGTATAGGTGAGTTGTCTATGTATGATATAGACTTATTTATATATATTTTTTTATTATTATTTTTTTATTTTACAACATGTTATTATTATTTCTTTTATTTAATATAAACATATATTATAAACATTATTTACAAAATACTAATTTAAAAATAAAGAATATTGGATAAAATAGGTACTATGTACAAGAAGGGCCAAAAACCTAACTTCTGCATATGGACCCCAAAAATTATGCACCCAATTTTATAAAATAGTTTAGGAGATGCTATATACAATTAAAGGTGAGTTTGGGTGGTTTGGAGTTTTTATTTGCAAGATATGGGTCTGTGAAGTTGAGATTTTGGCTTTTTATTCTGTGTATAAACTGTACATTAATTATTATTTTTGTACAAACTTAATTTTGTATTTTTGTTCATATTATTATCTACAACTTTGATGAAGGAAGTGTTTAAGTTTGGAGTGGTTTTGATGATAAATAAAATAGGTGAAATATTTATATTATGGAGAATGGGTAATTTATATTTTTGGTCTTGGTTTTCTTTAAATTTTATAAGTTAGGATCCTTATCTCCCCCTACTTATTTCTTTTGTCGACTCGGTCAATATTGACCTGGTCTCGGGGTTAGGATCAGTCTGTATATTACATATCCAGCCTTCTTTTTATTTTTATTTTCCTTTTTCTCTTTATTCTTTTATTTTGGTGAAAATAAGTGTTAAATATATAATATTAATATTTGTGGTTAAATTGTTAATTAAATGGAATTAGTGGATATTTACATGTATTTTACCAAGGATTTTAGCCAAAATGAAAGAATAAAGGAGATGAATCATGGATTCATCAAGAGTATACAGAGAAAGGGTTTTAAATATGAAAGTACATGGCACAAAGAAAAGGGTATGTAAGATGAGGGGGATACGAAGATATACGCAAAAGGATCCTTAAAAATCAAATAAAAATGTGGATGCGGAGTATAGATAAAATGAATTACTATCATCGACCTAAAAAATATTATTGTTAAGATAAGTTGCACCGAGATACGGTTCCAATTTAAAAAGTTATGATATACTTTATGACATAAATTCAAGTAACACACGCCTTTGTCCATGATTATCCATTTTTAATCGAAATGGCAACATCTATTATTTGATATGAGATGTGTACTCTAAAAGTTTGATAAGTAATTTATGATTAATCATATAACATTTCTTTTAGTATTATCAACTAAATCTTAAAGATGTGATAATATATTTTAGAATGACAATATTGATGGCATATATATAACCATTACATAAAACTCAGCTAAGCACAAAAAATTGTTTGAATATCTATAAATATATATATTCTGATGATAAATTTATTTTCTACGAAGTTAAAAGATGTAAAGAAATGTAATTTCTTAATTGAGGTATAATTCAATTTTATAGAGTCTTTTTATATTTTTATTTTTTTAAATTTCAAAATGGATCTTTTTTTATTTTCAAAAATAAAAATATATGGTTAATAATCAAAACTACAATTATAATTGTATTTTTATATTTCAACAATCTTAATATTATCAAAAAACTTTAATTTACATAGAGTTCTCATTTTAAGGTGTGTAAAAAATATTGAGAAAGAAATTTATCATCTCGATACATGATATTTTAAAATAATAAGATCAATTAATCTTATTTTATACATATCTATTTCTATAGAGCAATACAACTTTAAATTGAATTTTTTAGAAACTATTGTATCGTGCACACTAAAAATATCAAAACACATATAGATTATTGGATATAAATATTATATGCATAACAATTTATGTAATCTTATGGATTGATTCTTATTATTATTACAGTTTATATTTGAATTACTTATCAAAAAATATATTAATTTACATTACATGTGAAAGGTGGGAACAATAATTTTTGAACTTCACATTCTAAGTTTACAAAAGTAGTGGGTCTAATAGAAAAATTATAATATGCATTTTCTAAAATTTACAAATGACATTATCAAATATATCTTTTGCTTTTAAATTAATGTTACTATAAATCTAAATTTATAAACATAGAAGAATGTGGGAGTTAGAATATAATTTGGTGGGGAGAGAGATGAGAGGAACTTGAGGCTTAGACATTATTAATATATGTTTTGTTTTTATATTAATGCTACTATACATCTAAATTTAGAAACTAGTGGAATATGGGAAAGATAATATGAATTGGTGGGGAGAGAGAGGGGATATAAGAACATGGGGCTTAGAGAGTTGGAGGGGGAGAGAGATTGAGCGGACAGAGAGAGAAACATGGAGATAGGGTGGAGAATAGGGTCGGGCCAACCTGGACCCGACCCCGACCCAACTCATCAAAACCCGGACCTGACCTGAACTCGATATTTACATGAGTTGGGCCCAGGCCTTCAATTCCCAGAAAATGTGGAGTTGGGCCGGGCCGGACCTGGACCCGCAAAAACCCGTAAAAGCCTGCTGGCCCGAAATCTAAAAGCACGCAGACCCCAACGCTACCTATCTCCCTCAAGATACATGCGCTCCCTCTCCCTCCTGTTCTATTGTAATATCTAGATGGAGTATACGATATTGTTTACGTATAATCTAATTAGCTGTACGAAATATTGAATAGTGTCCATATGTTTGCTTGAGATTAGATACATTGGTTGTTTTGATGGAATCAACCATGAGAACTAGGCCAAACCATGAAAGCTCATGATCATATTGGAAAATCCCTCTTGATTAGATTTGTACACAAATAGAGAGAAGAAGACAACATGCTTTCAAATTAATTTTTTAATTTGGAAATAAGGTATCCAATGGTATTTTATAATAGATATATTATTGTGATACTTATGGTAGACGGTGATCCTCCATTCGCAATGATATACAGAATACAATACCTATCGGAAATCATGTCCATATTGCGATGATATATTATTGTAGTACTTATATAATATCGTGGCACTTTTATCCCCGTGTATCAAGTCCACACGTACGCCGGTACCTGTCCATGCAAACACCGCATATTCAGCTTTTTATAATACATATATTACCATTTCTACGAAGATTTGTCATCTGCGTTGTTTTGCATCGTAATGAGTTAATGGTATGGTTTGGATGATTTCCTTGTCATTGAGACCCACTCAAAGTCGACATGAGAAAAACATTGTCAAATTTCTTGGTTTAGATGATAACAACAATAACGATATGAATAAAAATAAATATTGCAACCAGGCCGGCCCGGCCCAAACCCGAACCCACAGTAGCGGGCCTTGGGCCGGGCACGGGTCAATATTTTTACCATTTTTTCGAGCCTCGACCCGGCCCACAGCCCGAGAGAAAATCATGGGCCTGGGTCGGGCTTTTTCGGATTGGATTGGGTCGAGCCCAATGCTCCACCCTACATGGAGAGAAAGATGAGGAAGAGGCGTTGGGAGTTTATCTCTCCAGAGAGTGTGTCATGTGTCATTGGAGGGAATGAGCATGGGAGAAAGAAAGAAAAGTGGCGATAGGAGTGCTATTTTTGGGAGAGGAGTGTGGAGAGAGCACCAAGTGTCATATGTAGACAATATCGTTATAGGTGTGTTTCGAAAATCGACATATTGTGACATGTCATATTTTTGTAATATGTAATGAAGTATTTAGGATTTTGACTATATCATGTCAACTTTTTCAATTTCTCTATATGTTTATGTATAAAGTGATTTACCAAGCTATTTTACTTTTCCATCCTTATTTCACATAACATGATTTGTGTGTATATATATAGGGTTAAATGGGGCTACCCCTCCTATTTTTGGGTTTTTTTTATTTTTTTTCAAAAATATCATCATATATATATTCAACTATATCATCTTATATGTCATTCGAATTT
Source organism: Ottelia alismoides (assembly GCA_037367405.1). Lineage (NCBI taxonomy): Eukaryota > Viridiplantae > Streptophyta > Magnoliopsida > Alismatales > Hydrocharitaceae > Ottelia > Ottelia alismoides. The sequence goes on from JAZKJV010002068.1 coordinate 363,787, forward strand.
CATTGGAAACATAGACTCATATGCTCTTTATCTAGAACATGTCAATTACAATAATGATTAGACCGTTAAAATTACATGTTCTAGATGGAGGGCATAGGAGTCTCTATTTATAACGAAATTTGAATGACATATAGGAGGGATATATAGATGAATAAATATATATGGTGATATTTTGCAAAAAAAGTAAAAAATGTGAAAATAGGGCTGCCCCTGCATCATTTCTTGCGCAAATTTTTTATTTTTTATTTTTTTTGCAAAATATCATCATGTATATTCATCTATATATCCCTCCAATATGTCATTTGAATTTCGTTAGAAATAGAGACTCCTCTATGCCCTCCATCTAGAAAAGGCAATTTTAACGGTCTAAACATTTAGTAATCGACATGTTCTAAATGGAGGGCATAGGAGTCTCTGTTTCTAACAATGGGAAAGCTGTACCCGAGGTTGTAGCCAACTAGTTGCACCCGACTATTTTTTCATTTGTTTTATGTATTTTTTAAATGAAACCTTGAAGGATTTAAATCACCATATATCATCACGATCTCATGTCAAATTCAACTAAATTTGGCACTTCTATCATATCCACAAAGATTGTCACATTTTAACGGTCTGAAAATTGTTGAAATTGATTCTATTTAGATGGGCATGTTAGGAATGTTTGTTTTGCATGAAATTTGAAACATATCTTCCACAAAATAAACTAGGCAAATCCCCAGAGGTTTTCTTCAAAAATATCACAAATCAATAAGAAAAAAATGATCAATGTAGCTAGTTGCATGCACCCTCGATGTAGCTTCTATTTTCCCATATATAGTATATGTATATGTATATATCAGGTTAATCCTGCGAGAGTCAAAAATTGTGAGAGCATTAGAGCAATGATTCTGGACCCCTAGATTCTGTCACCTCTCTCTTTCAATTACAGGAGGAGAGAGAATAGTAGAATCTAATGGTTTAGACTCACTGCTCTCATGCTCTCACAGTTTTTGTCTCTCACGGGATCAACTATCTTTCTATCTCTACATATATATTATAAGAAAAAATGGGGTTGCCCTACCCCTATTTTTCTGCATTTTTTTTAAAAAAATATCATCACGTATATTCATCTATATATCCATCCAATATGTCATTCGAATTTCATCAAAAATAGAAACTCCTATGTCCTCCATCTAAAACATGTAATTTTAATGATCTAGACATTGATGTGATCGATCTGTTCTAGATGGAGGGCATATGTGTTTCTCCCTCTGACGAAATTCGAACGATATATATGAGGGATATATAGATGAATATACATTGTGATATTTTTGAAAAAAATTGCAGAAAATAGTGTGGGTCAACCCTATTTCCCATATATATATGATGATATTTTTGAAAAAAATAAAAAAACACCAAAAATGAGGTAAGGGCAGCCCTATTGTACCCATGCATATGTGTGGAAAAAATGGGGTTGCTCCTACGTTATTTTTCGCAAAACTTTTTATTTTTTTGAAATATATCACCTCATATATTCATTTTTATATCCATCCAATATGTCATTTCAATTCTGTCAGAAATAGAGACTCTAATGCTCTCCATCTAGAACATGTAATTTTAACGTTCTAAACATTGTTGTAATCAACCTGTTCTATATGGAGGGTATATGAGTTTCCGTTTCTGACGAAATTCGAATGACATATTGGATGGATATATAGATGAATATACATGATGATATTTTTTACAAAAATTAGTGGAAAATGACGTGGGGGCAGCTCCATCAAACCTTATATATTTATGGAAAAATGGGATTGCACCCACGCCAATTTCTCACAATTTTTTTATTTTTTTAAAACATCACCATGTATACTCATCTATATATTCCTTCAATATGTCATTCGAATTTCGTTTGAAATAAAGACTCATATTCCCTCTATTTAGAACAGGTAATTTTGACGGTCTAAATATTGTTGTAATCGATCTTTTCTAGATGGAGGGCATAAGAGTATTTGTTTTTGACGAAATTCGAATGACATATTGGTGGGATATATAAATGAATATACATGGTGATATTTTGCAAAAAAAATAAAAAAATACATGAAAATATGATGGGGCACTACAAGGAAATCAAGTTGTGGCTACAGAACTAGGCCCACGGATATGAGGTTTGTGGCCACAAAATTGGGCTATGGCCACAATACGTCCTTGTCAGTAACCGTAGCTACAAGTCTCGTCACGAGAGTTCTTTAACCACGAATATGTCGTGACCACTACAAGTGACCACAGAACTTATTGTTGCCACCACTTTTGTATGAAGACTTTGGTCACCGATTGTAGCTACGAGAAACTAGTGGTCAGGGAATTATTGTGGCCACAAATTTCCGTAACCACATTCTGTGACCACAACTCATTTTTCTCGTAGTGGGGGCAGTCCATTGAATCCTATCTATAGTATGTAATCTTAATCTTGTTTTCATAGACATATAGATATGCACATGCAAAAGGTAATCACAAAGTGTCCGTTACTTTATCAATAAATATTCGTAAGCTTCTGACTATTTTTCACTGCATATTTCTTTCATTACAAGGGCGAAGAGGAAACTACGATTGCATTTAAGAGATTGGCAGCGCAGCTTGTTGCTCGTCTCCCAACAATTTCTTTGTAATCTTAAGTTATCATTATAATTTAAGAGACAATAACGACGAAAAATAGTTAACTTTTATGCACTATAACTTATCTGCTAAGTACTATCCTTGATCTTGCGATTACAAATTAGGCATTATAAATTGTATATGCCACATTGAAATTCGAAATAAAATAAATCATATCTGGATATTCAATGTTCACAATGAACCGAATGGAGTTCTTATTAGGAGAATTTGATTAAAGTTCGATTCAGATTGGGTATTTATAAAATGAACTCGATCTAAATTTGATTGCATTGGAAGGTATTCGATTGGATTACCACTAGTCCTAACTGGTAGATATGAATACTAATCAAATTGAATATGTTCGTATTTGATTTGAGTTTGTTTGACAATTGTTCAAAAAATATTTGTTCATTTCTAAACGAACTGAACATGAATTTTAATTTTTAATTCGATAAGTTGACGAACTAAATATGAACATAACATATGTTCATCTGATAAAAGTTCAAGTTCGATATATGCATATATGTGTGTGTGCGTATTTGTAACTTTATATTTATACATATGAGAAACTTTAGGGTTAAAGAAATTATCATATTAATTGGTGGCTTTATACCACTTTAATTTGAATAATATCTTATTTTTATGCTTGTCGAACCCTATTATCAAGCTCTAATTTCGAACTTGTTAGTCTAAACAAGTTTAAGTTAAGCTAAATTGTCAACGAACAATTATTAAACTGAATTGGAACGTTCATTTTCTTACTGAACTCGAACTCGGACAATACCCTGTCAAAACTTTATTTATCCGAACTCAAACTTTCTTATCAAATAGAACTTAAAGATAACTTTTTGAGAAAAATGGGGGGCAGCCAACATGGCTGCCCGCCCCCTATTTTCGGTATTTTTTTTATTTTTTTTGAAAAATAAAATTATGTATATTCATCCCTATATCCCGCATATATACCATTCGAATTTCGTCAGAAACAGAGACTCCTACGGCCTCCATCGAGATGGTGTCGATTTAAAAAATCCTATTACCGTTAAAAAATGACTGTCCGGATGGAAGTCGTAGGAGTCTCTGTTTCTGACGAAATTCGAATGGCATATAAGAGAGATATATGGATGAATATACATGGCGATATATTTTGAAAAAAAACCGCCGAAAACGTCGAGGGACAGCCCCATTAATCTCTGATTTTTTTTCGTCTGTACAGTATTGCGGACTAGTTTTACGAATTTTCTTAACCAAAGGGTCTGAAAGCAAGTACCCTCCCGAAAACTTTTTCCCCCTCTTTCGAATGCCGCCCGACGACCTCAAATCCCCTCCCGCCGCCGGTGCTCCTCCTCTTCGGCTCCATTTGTTCTGTCTATTCCTGATCAATTCGTGTGATTTTTGCTTGGGTTTGATCGATCGCGTAGATTTGGCCGCATCGATCTTCCATTTTGGGGCAGAAGAAGCAATTAAGATGGAGTTTTGCCCTAGTTGTGGCATGTTGCTGCAGTTCGAGTCGACCCACGACGGCCTGAAATCGAGGTTCCACTGCCCTAGTGCCCAATCAAAGTTTTGCAGGGTGGCGTGAATAGGGATGAAACTGGATTGGATGCGAGGATCGGATATGACTATTTTCATATCCATACAGGCTTCATATATATATCGAAAGATTCGGATATGAATCTCGACAACTATATCCTAACATAATTGGATATTAATTTAGCTCAAATATTCATCGAATATGATTTCGGATTGAATAAAGAGCGAATACGGATACATATCAACTTAAGACGGAATACACATGCAATCGAATAAAGATAATTTACGAATTTAAATAGAATATGTATCAAGTACGAAGTAATTTAAAAAAATACAATTACAATAAACCAGAGGCGGATGCAGGATTATAAAGTAGGTAGGGTACATTTTTAAAAAAAGATATGATAAATAATAATTCAACATTCAAAAAATTTAAATCATTAAAAACAACCATATATAGATAGACATATATAAAGAAATATGATACATTTAAAGCAATTGATAAAAAATATACATGCCAGTATTTATCGTCTAGTCTTCCTAAATTATAATGTCATCATCAACCACAGAGTTAAATATTTCTCTTTCTATATATGTGAGTAAAGCATCATTCATGCAACCATCTCCCACTTTGTTGTGCAACGAAGTCTTCACAATATTCATTGATGAAAATGCTCTTTAAACACTTATCGTTGCAACAGATATAGTCAATGTCTATTTAGTCAATAAATACATCGGGGGATAAACAAGATTTTCGTGAGTCTTCACCTTTTTTCTGCAAATTTCGTCAAATAGTTCAACATCAAGAACTCTGTATTCTACTTTACATCTTTAATAGTCAGTTTTCATTTCGAAGAGTGAATAAATCTCTAGAATAGAAATCTATCGGATATAGTTGGGCAAAATGGATAAAACCCATCGTATACTTATGAAAATCCTACCAAAAATCCATCATTTACTTATGTCTCTTTCATAATATTACGAAATGAATATGTAATAGAAAAGAAATAATATGTAATTGAGCAAGATTGCTAGGGTCACGGTGTAACAAGGGAAGATTGATGAGGTAATTGGACTTGATTTTAAGGGGTCTTCATGTAAAAATCTATTTCCTTTTGTGTTCAAAATTTGGATCTAAAGTAAAAAGAATTTTCTACAACATAACTCCTAAAATTTATCCAATTATATCATAACCCTTACAATTTTTTGTGATTACATGACGGACCATATATTCCGACTTATTTTATACATGCGGTCTTTGGGTTACATCAGTGTAGTATGCTAATTTTCAAGATTAAACAAGTCCTAGTGTATTTTACAATGATTTTTTGATGTAATGAAAAAGAATATAAGATTATTGGAATTCCTTTCCAATTACATAATGGATTTATATGTCATATGTAATATCATTTAATCATCACCTATAATCTTTTGTAATATTGTCCATGTTGGAGTATTTAGTTGTGTGCCACATGAGTTGTAGATGGGTAAATGGATTACTTCAGGATCCATTTACCCTATCCTAGTGTTTAGTCCCTCACATCTATCAGTGGTGGGACTTGGACGTTCTGTAGAGGCTGTATAAAGAGCCCCAGACCTCTTGTATCCATTGAGAAAGTTGAATGCAACATATGACCCTTTGAGGCATTCTCCCGTGGTTTCATCCGCTCCTCAGGGAGTAGGGTTCCACATAAAATCCCGATGTTCTTCAAGTTTTATTTCTTTATTATCTAATTTCGCTTTCGCTTTCTATTTTCTAACATGGTATCAGAGCGGGTTCGATTCTTGAGGATTTTATATCCTTTATTTTTCGAGATTCGATTTTAATGTTTTTGTTAGAGATCAGTCATTTTTATATTGTATTTGAGTTTCGATTTGAGCACATCAGTTCCGTTAAAGTTCAAGCTAGTTCTAGGGTTCAAAACCCTAGTCGCAACAGTGGACGACCTCCTCTCATTTCCGGCATCATCCAACTCCAGGCAGTCCTCTCACGTGAGATCTCTCTGTTCCAGATCTAGATGTATTGCGCCTCTGCATTCATGGCATAGATCTCGTAGATGGAAACCCTAATAGGGTCTCTCCAATCACGCTAGGCAGCGATCTCCAGTGGCGACGACGCAACCCCATCATCGCCCCTCCTGTCTGTTTGTGCTCCAGAAAAGTGCGAGTCCTCGTGGCTCCTCCTTCATCGCCTCGAGGAGCATCCTAAAACTCGAAGCCCTAACATGCTGGTAACACATCTCATGTTCAAAGGAAAGCAACTACAGATCAAACTCCATTGCCGTCGATCTTTTAGCGGTGACGTTGAAGAACCCGTATCTCAGCCCGCGTAAAGATGCCCCTTCAAGCGCAACATCCCAAGCGTAACATCCCATGTGCAAAGATGCAACGCGATGCCCCTTCGAGCAGGTCATCCCTTGCGCGATCTTGTGAAGGCGATCGACCATCTCCAGCACGCACAGCTCGTGTATCTTCAGACCCACCGCGCGCCTTGCACGACTCCCAAGTGAGATTCACTCCTCCATCGCGCGCTCCTTATTTCTGACCGCCCCATGCGGCGCTCCTCCAAGCCATGGTGCCTTCCTTCTCCTGTAACCAGAGGCGACGCGCACTCTATAATCTGTAGGCAGTTGTTTTTTGAAGAACGAGTTCCCCTGCGAACCCTAAAGGACGTATGTGTTATTTTTTTTAAAAAATATTTTGTGAGAGGGGGTTGTATCTTTGGGCCCAAGTGGGTCGAGTGATTTGAAAAAAAGACATGTACAAGTGAAAAGTAGTACATATTTTTAAAAAAACCGTGAGAAAGAAAAGCCGTTAAAAAAGGGGAGATAACTTATAAAAAAATTTTCAAAAAAATAATTGAAGATAAAAAAAAACATGACTTATTTTTTTAAAAATGTCTCACAGCTATAAAAAATTAGAAATAGCTGAACAAAATTTTGCCTTCCTTCACCTGTAGCTAGAGGCATCGCGCACTCCATAATCTGCAGGCAACTGTTTTTTGAGAACGAGTTCCCTGCGAACCCTAAAGGGTGTATGTGTTATTTTAAAAAAAAAATATTTTGTGAGAGGGGGCTGTATCTTTGGGCCCAAGTGGGTCGAGATGTTACACCAAAAAAATCTCTGATTTGAAAAAAAAGACGTCTACAATTGAAAAGTAGTATATATTTTAAAAAAACTGTGAGAAAGAAAACTGTTAAAAAATGGGGAGATAACTTATAAAAAAATTTTCAAAAAAAATAATTGAAGATGAAAAAAAGCATGACTTATTTTTTTAAAAATGTGTCACAGCTATAAAAAATTAGAAATAGATGGAAAAAAATTTTGCAAGAAAATCAAAAATAATTACATAAATGACGACTTATTTGGTTTTGTTTACTCACATTTTATTGTCTTCTCCCATCATAGTCAATTTCATGTATTCTGATTAGTATGGAAGAAAGGGGAGTATAGTGTAGTGTTCTTCAGCATCATATCACTCTGACGATTCAGATTCCAGTCCCAGTTCCGATTCAGAAACAGATTTCAGATTCCAGTCCAGATGCCTGGCTAGTTGATCGAACTCCACAGTTCGGATATTCAGACTCGACGTCAGATGTCTTTCGAGTCTTCAGTTTCAGACATGCACATGTATTCAGTCAGATGTGCACATGCTTGCCATCTTTTTAGTGGTCCCCATCATTCTTGTTTTGTCGACAAAGGTTTTCATGTGAGCCATAGGGACTCTAGAGTAGGACCATTCCTTATGCCATGTGGGCTTGGTTTTCATGTGGTTCATAGGGACTCCAAAGTAGAGTACCATTGTCTGTACCAGATGGGAGAGATACAGTTCTCCAATGAGGAGACTTCTTTCAAACTCCATTCTCCAGCGACCGTAGACTCTGATGAGGATTGCAGTCCACAACCTTTTCAGTTCGGCCCTTTTTCAGAGATGGTGCAGTTGTCCACATATTGTGGCGGGCCAGGGCACTCCGACGAGGAGACTCATTTTTAGTTGCAGTGACTCCGACATGCGCAGTATAGAGCACATGCTCTTCGACGAGGAGATTCGGTTGGCTCATACTCCAACCCATTCGTCCTCCTCACCTGCACAGTATGAGAAGCAACGTCCTTGACAACAGTCGATAGTTGTGCGCATTGAGTTGATATTGTCTATAGTGATATATAGCGTGAGTTGAGTTTCTTTCTGTTTGTCCAAGCTGAGCATTGCATGCTCCAGCTTGAGAGGGAGTGTTGGAGTACTTGGTTGTGCGTCACATGAGTTGTAGATGGGTAAATGGATCACTCAAGGATCTATTTACCACATCCCAGTGTTTAGTCCCACATCTACCATTGGTGGGACTTGGAGGCTTTTTCGAAGCTATATAAGGAGCCCCAGACCTCCTGTATCCATTGAGAAAGTTGAATGCAACATTTGGTCCTTTGATGCCTTCTCCCGTGGTTTCATCCTGCTCCTTAGGAAGTGGGGTTCCACGTAAAATCCTGGTGTTATTCAAGTTTTGTTTCTTTATTCTTTGATTCGTCTTCCTCTTCCTATTTTCTAACCGTCAAATTATAATCTTAAAGGAAACGTAAAGACATGTAATGTTAATATCTTAATGCTAAAAATGTTGATATTTTGATATAAAGTTATAATCAGTATTTCAGATGTAAGAGAAAACGATCACTTGCACTTGACATTGGGATGTGCAAACAATAGTAGAAGCTGAAGCACGGTACTTCCAAGTCTGGGACTCCGAAAGGAAGGAGGGGCATGGTTACAATGGGTTTGTAAAGAAGCTAGATAGGCGAGGTTGTCATCGTGGTGAGTCCACGAATGTGCTGAAGGCAGTCGTGTCTGATATAGAGGTTGAGAAGAATGAAAAAGCTACAGGGGGTACACGGGGGAATCGATGACGCTACACGTTTGAGAGGGAGGTGAGGAAGGAGTCGCAACGGGCTCAAGAGGGGGTTGAGACTCTCGAGCACAATGGAGAGATGCGTCCGAGAGGAAGGCGTGGCACTAGCCACTATAAACGCAACACAACTATGTTGAGAGAGATGCATTGAGAGGGAGGCCGGGTCAAACAACGGTCCACAGACCACCGTGCTAGAATAGACGACATGCAAGGAGGATGTGTTGAGGCCCGAGAGGGATGATGGACTACAACTGTACAAGGGGTAGGACACTAAATCATGGATGGAGTCGATGGTACAAGTTTGATAGGGAAGGAGGGGCACACAGATCTGGAAATTTGGTGCAAGTTCGATGGGGGAGGGTGTGCACACATATATGGAATTTTTGCGGAAACGAAAAGATGTGTGGAAGTTAAATGGTTTCCAAAACTTTGGCGGGTGGGGGGCACGTGCCCCTCCACTCTAACACATAGGTCCGCCCCTACAATGCACATCCTAATAAATATATTTAGTTAATTAATAAAAGTGATAGTTGTGGAGGGGCTCCTTTTCAGATATAGTCGTCGAGGGGTTGAAGCCTACTTGAGGTTTCTCCTATTACAATTCCTATGAAGTTATTGACGCAAAAGACCTAGTGGTTGTCAGAGATCGAGGGAGTGCATGGACTTGGGTTTAGTTTAGTTGTCTTCTACACACAATATTGTATGTATGCATGCATGCATGCATGTTTATTTGTTTGTTTCTTCTTTGTGGTTTTTTTGTCGAAGAGTGTAAGGATCATTACAAGAGGTCTATCCCAGGTAATCAATGGTCATTCGTTTGCTACCGTTGGATATGTGATCCTACGACGAGCCATTATGTAATAAATGTTATTGCAAATATCATTCCCTGATCTGAAATGAGGAATAATTAATTTGCATAATAGGTCCCTTATTACAATTAGGGTTATGTACCATGGCCATCTTGATGATCATATTCAATTGTTGAATCATAGAGGCTGGTGCTTGGATGAATATCTAAAGAATTAAATTGAGGACTCATCAAGTACCGCTAAATGATTATTAGGAAATGATCTTGAGATGATAAATCTCTGATTCAACATACTAAAATTGGTCAATTAGGTTTCGTTCCCAAAAATTCATATGCATCTAACCATTTAAATAGCATTATTATCATGTGTAAATAATATTTGTATTTTATCAAGCATAATTGCATAAAATAAGGAGCCAAAAATCCAAGTGAAAATTGACCTAAAAAGCAGTTAACTTTCTCGATTTTTAATTAAGTCATCCTCACTCCGATAGACCCCAAACCACTTCCATTGTGTAGATATTAATAACAAGAATAAAGAAAAAATACAAAAAATTACTAACTTAAATAAGTGACAAATAAACCTAAAACCTAGTTTCACACCAAGCAGACTAAAATGCACATATCTTTCTCATACAACGTCCTATTCAAATACCTTCAAAAGAAGACCTATTTCGTAAAATCGGAGCTCATATGTGAAAGTTGTGTTTTGTGCCTCTTTTGCGTATTTTGTATTTTAGTGGTTTTAACCTGAGTTTTTATGTACTTAATTAAGCTTTTTTATTTTATTTCTTTTTCATTTGTGTTCTTTGACGAAAGTTTTATCAGGTACAAAAATCCAAATCCAAATTAAGACCGAAATCAATGAAACTAACTGAGTCTGAGTGACCTTTGCGAGTCTGTACATAAATGTCTTGTTTCGTACTTCTATTTTATTTCCTATTTTATTTATTTATTAAAAATCCAAAAAATAGATTAATGTGCATATAAGTGTCCTTTATTTTATCATATTTTTTCTAGATTTTTTGTCCTATTTAAAAATCACTAAAAATTACAAAACCACCAAAAGATGTTTTCTATACCCATGGAAAACCACCAATGATACCACTTTGTACATGTGACCTTTTGCTCCCGGTTCCTTTATGAAAATTGCGGATGTAGATCTCATCAAGACGAACACTTTTGTGAAGGAATTTTTTCAGTCCGATGTCTCCTTCTATTTCTTTTTTATTTTCTTTCTCTTTTATTTTTTTGAAATTTTTTTGGTGATACATGATAGCCCCTAGGAATGCCACGTGTTACCTCTCTCTTTCCCCAGCCAGGTCACGCGCCTGGCACGTGACCCGCCTCCCTCGTTACCCTTCCTCCGTCAGCCCACAACGCTCTCTTTCTCACGCATAACGGTCATTGCCACCCTCCCTTCTTCCACGACAGTTACACCTCTGCCTTTACGCGTTTCCCCCTCCAGATGTTCTCCTCCTCTTCTATTTAACCTGCCATCACCTGCCCTCTTCGGTATCACCCTTATCTTCACAAGCCGACGACAGTGGTCGTTGCACAACGCAATCCAGAGGAGTTCTCCGCTCCTCTGCGGCGTCTTCGAGAAAGGTTACCAAGCTTCGACCTCATCGTCAAGGTCTCGAGGCAAAGACCGAAGAGGACCACCGTCCCCCAAACCCAAACAATTCTCCTTCTATCTCTAGCCTTCCACCGCCTCGCAACTCACCGCCCTTCATCAACACCATCACCACCCGCTCATCCGCGTAGCCTCCGCACCTGACGCACTCCACTGACGCCCTCCGCCCGACCGTGCTCATTGCAACGCCTCACTATCCGCCCTCTTCACAAGTTGATGATAGCGACCGTTGTATGACACTCTCCAAAGTTCTCCGCTCCTCTGCGACAGCTTCGAGCAAGGTTGCCAAGCTTTGACCTCCTCACCGTGCTCTCGAGGAAGACTGAAGAGGACCACTGTCCTCCTCCAAACCTAGGCGATTCTCCTTCTATCTCCAGCCTTCCACCGCCTTGCAACTCGCTGTCTTCGCCAACACCATCGCCACCCACTCGTCCACATAGCTGAGTATCTGACGAGTGGGTGGCGAAATTCGAATGGAATATTGAAAGGCATATGAGACTCTGTTTCTGACGAAATTCGAATGAAATATTGAAGATATATATAGATGAGTATATATGGTGATATTTTTAAAAAATAAAAAGTTTGCGGAAAAATGATGTAGGAGCAGCCCTCGTTGGGGAGCAGTTCCATCACACTCATATATATGTATATATATGTATGTATGTATATATATATATATATATTATAAACATATATGCCTGTCCTCGCATTATTTTTGCATAATTTTTCATTTTTTTGAAAAATATCACCATATATTTTCATCTATATCCCTCCAATATGTCGTTCGAATTTCACCCAAAACAGAGACTCCTATGCCCTCAATCTAGAACAAACTGACAAAATTCTAAAAACATATTGGAGGGATATATTGATGATGATATTTTTACAAAAAAATACAGAAAAATGGTGCAGGAGGATCACGTTAGCTGCTCCCTAAGGTCAACTCTTTTTACACACACACACGCCCACACACACGCACCCGCCCGCCCGCCCACACGCGCGCACGCGTACGCACACGCACGCGCGCGCACACACACGCGCGCACACACACACGCACACACACACGCACACACACGCACACGCACGCACGCACACACACACGCACACGCACACGCACACGCACACGCACACGCACACACACACACACACACACGCGCGCATGCACGCACGCACACACGAAGACTCCTACGGCCTCCATCTAGAAGAGCTGTTTTTTGTAATTCTGTTAACATTAAAAAATAACTGTCTGGATTGAGGCCGTACGAGTCTCTGTTTCGCACGAAATTTTAATAGCATAATGTAGGGATATAGTGATGAATATTCACGGAAGAAATTTTCAAAAAAAAATAAAAAAACCGGACGAAATAACGCGGGGGGAGCCAAGTTAGCTCCCCCAGGGGCAGCCCCATTTAACCCTATATATATATATATATATAGAGAGAGAGAGAGAGAGATAGAGAGAGAGAGATAGATAGATAGATAGATAGATAGAGAGAGAGAGAGAGAGGAGTGATCCTATGAGAGCCAAATCCTGTGAGAGCATGAGAGCATTCATTCTGGACCACATGATCCAACCAGGAGGGAGAAAACAGAATCATGTGATCTAGAATGCATGCTCTCATATTTTTTTACTCTCATAGGATCACTCATATATATATATATATATTTGCTTTTCTTTTATAAAATGGTAAGATGTCTGTTTAGAATGTTGCCGGCACTTTGTTAAATCTATGTGCATGTACTGTGATGCTTCTTTTTATCTGCAGTGGTGTGCCCAAATTGTCATGGTAAAGAGGCCCTACTACGAGACGATTCAGATCCGATCTGCAGACGAGTTCATGTCTATTTTTTAGATGTGTGCCAATAAATCCTACGAGAAGATTGAGTATTTATGTCGTAGTTGTTTTCGATGTTCTTTTTCTTTAGTCGTGGAAAGAAAATCATCACTAAGCCGCTCCAAGGAAAATGATAACTGTATTCTGACAAGGATCAAGTTTTGAAATAAATAGTGACAGTCTGCGGGCTGTCTTGTATACATCCCTGAAATAGCTATTCCCTTGAGTTAACACCGAAACTTATGTCGATCCTTGTCGGATTGTTTTATGAGGAAATGAATTCTACAAAAACTGTTTGGACTTGAATAGACTGGTTTTCTCGGTCTTAGATCTGTCTAAAATCATTGAAAAACATAACAGAGAAGTAAAGGTTGTGAATACGATACCGACGTACCATACTTCAAGTGATGGCATTGCTCGTGTACATGGTCTTGATGAAATAATGGTAGGTGTAGTAGTAGAATTTTTGAAGAGCGTAGGATGGGTATTGTGAATTTTGAATCAAATAATATTGGTGTTGTAATAATGGGTGATGGTTTGATGATGCTGGAGGGGGAGGGAAGTTGCTAAATCCATTAATAACAGAAGTGATAAACTCGAAACCTTTTGAACGCTTTAGGTTTTGGATTCAGATAATTGTTTTCTCCATTTTTGAATCTGGCCCGAAGCTAAACAGGCTATCAATATTTATGAGTTACTGCATGGTTGGGATATCCATTCAGAAAGTCGCATTTTGTTGCTATTTTACAACAATTACTACTGTGAGAAATTGTTCTACTTCTCTGGTTGTCTCAAGTGACATATTGATGAAAGCCTGTTTATGAATTGGCCACATGCATGAAGTTTGATTCAGGCTGCTGGCAGATTTAGGTACTCCAGCTTAATCCAAATTCCATGGGTCGGTTGATTTTGGGCATGCAGACATATGATCAGCACACGGGAATGCGCTGTCGATGCTTCAAAATAGACCTTTTGGCAACTTATTTGAATTTGGTTGGAAAACAGAGGTGTCGGGATGTGGCAGAAGTGTCTGGTTGGGTACCTGATCCCAGATCGAGTTTGCGCAGTACTTTCTTTGACTAACATTTTGACAGTCGAGCTCTTGTTTCTTGTTTGGAGTCATTGCTGGTGTATAACAGGAGCTTCGTTTGCTTTCGATAACTTATTTGTTGAGTGAACTTCGTTGAGTTCAGTAACTTTGTTGACCGTCATTATTAAATAAATATGTCAAACTATACCAAATCTAGTGTCAACCTGCCATAAGTCTAAAGGTGAATGCCATATTTCTTAGTTTGAATTGATTGCAGGTCCTTGGTGTTTAAGGACCTGTCATATTTTAGTTAGACTCATGGTAGGTTTTGGGTTAACCTGCCATAAGCTAAGGATCTATCATGTTTTTAGGTTAACTTTATGTCAGGTCATCATGGGGGTATGCAATATATTAGTTCGTTTTGATGGTATGCCTTTAGAGACGTGTCATCATGGGGGTTATCATAATCACCATCTCATTCCTCACCACCTACCACCATCATCTTCGTTTTCCTTCCCAAAAGTTACCATCACCTTATCTTTTCTCTCCACTTGCCACAGCTACCGTCGTCGTGCCACCACAACCACCATCTTTGCCATCATCATTGTGCAACTACCACTCACCATTGCTATGCACCATCGCACAACCTCACAATCCCCCTACATCTGTGCACCTTTGCACATCACCACACTCCCATGTTGCACATGCACTCACATCACCATCCAACGCCACTGTTGAAACCTGATGCAATGGGAGTTCGTCCTCTTAAATTAAGACTTTCAAGAAATGAAATTCCACAAATTTGCAGGGCGAGTGCCACATTGGAGAGGTGGGATGTGGGTGTCACCATGGTTGCACATGGATCATATAAAATCTGTAATTCAATCTAATTTGTTGTCATCGTTTTGGATTAGCTTGATTTTATAGTTCTAATAGACTGTATCGGATTGAAGGTTTTCAAAGTCAATAACTGATGAATTCATGATTCATCTACTTCATATGATGATCTTAGCAACACATCCTTAGTAATTCACTAATTAAATCCCTTAAATTTAATTTATTAACATCTATTAATTGTGCTAAAAGTAGGGTTAAATTATGTAATTAAATAACTTTGCTTTTAAATTGATTTGAGCCCGTTATTTTATTTACAAAAATAAATTATTTTAACCTGATTCTTTCTCTACTATATTCTTTAATAATTCACTAACTTGGCATAAAGAATTAAAATCTATATAAATTAGAAAATCAGAATAAATACAAAAATTTGACATTGTATTTTTTTTTACATATTTTATCTTTATTGATTTTATTTCACATTTTTTAACATGTAAAAAATCCATAAAATGAGATTAATTATGTATATATATTGTGTGTGTATTAATTCACTAATTAAACTCTAATTAAAATACAAAAATTAGAAAATGCAAAATTATGGTATTTTATTATCTATAGAGTACCTCCGAAAATATGCTTTGTACATTTAACCTCTTTTGATTTTGGATCCTTTAAAAAGTTGTAGATCTCATTGAAACGAGCAACTTTCATGTTAATCACTTATTCATTTGACTTCATTTACTATTTCTTTTTTGTTTTTCTTCTTATTTAATTTTCATATTTTATTTTACTTTTGTTTAGTCCTTAATTTTATTTATTTATATTTTTTGTACTTTGTTTTTGTTTATTTTATTTAACTTTTATTTAATTTTTCCTTTTTCTTTTCTCTCTCTCTCCTCTTCTCTCTCTTTCTTCCCCTTTCCAGGTCACGTGCCATGCACGTGACCCCTCCCTTGCCTCCTTTTATCTCTCCAAGCACGTGCCACACACGTGTCGCCTCCTCCCTCAACCCGTATGTGTGCAGCACGTGACTGCCTCTCCCTCTTCCTGTAATGGTCGCCACCCCTACCACCTCCACCCGTGGTCGTTACGTGGTCATTGTTTTACCTCCTCCCTCGCCATTATACCTCCCTCGACTTCTCCTCCTCCTCCAGTTGTTACCTTTGTCTCCTATAAAGTCCACGATCACCTCCATGACCCGACATCCTCCACAGGAGGGAGAGTAACCACCAGCTTCTCGAGCGCCCCAATGAGAGCGGTGACTTCCGATAGAGTCGACAATGGCAAGTCTTCTTCGTAGCACAATCCAAGGGGTGGAACCCATCCTCCCTCGCTGCAGCATCCTCCAAGAAGATGTGAAGCTTCTTCGAGCCCTTCGCCAGCTTGAATCGAGGTAACAACCATAACCCATCGTCGAGGAGTTCGACCTCTAGGCAATCCACCCGTCCACCCCCACCAGCTTCTTCTTCTTCTTCTTCCTCTTAGCGTTTTCCTCTACTTCATCTCGTTTCTCGTCTGCTCCTCCACTGCCTTTCATGCCCCCACTCCATGGCCACACTACCCGCAACACCCTTAACCATCCACTGCGTACGTTCGCCCGCCCGCCATCTGCTCTATCACTGCCTTCACTTCCCATGTTGGCTCCGCTGACCACGTTGCCTTTAACGCTCCGCTCACTGAGCCTTCATATATAGAAGAGTGGAGCCATGATCCAGCTCCACCTTCCATTGTCGTTGACATCAAATTTTGAGGCACAGAATGTCTCTACAAGAGACCCATACTCAACTCAGGAATGCATGCATATGTCTAGGTATGCTGAGTATGGAACCTCAACCTCTCAGTATTATCCTCCCCTAACCCATCCCATGACAAAGGAGGATGTAATCTCTGAAATTAAAAGAACCATAAAGGCAATGAAACATGAGATCAGAGAAGCTTGGGAAAAAGTAAAAATTGAAGGTGCTAGATGCGGTATGGAGGTGTATTCAAGTGGGAATAATCACAAGGATAGTAATGACATTAAGGAACCGGATCCTCTTGTACAGCTGGAGTCACACTCACCTCTGACCATTGACTATTATACCGAAATACCAAAAATAAAAAATCAGAAAATTCAAAAAAAGTGGGATACTCTGAAATGGAAGCATTTTGCAAGAGTATGATCTTAGAGCTTCCATTATCAAAGTCATAGAATATGTATGATCTTAGAGCTTCCATTATCGAAGTCATAGAATATGTACTTGATCTTACTAGATTTGTAAAGAGTCAATTAAACCCTAGGAAGACGAGAAAGAAGCGATCAAGGATTGAATTTCATATCATATCTATGGTTAGTTCTTTGCTGAAGAATAGTAAAACTAGAAGCCGCAAAGTCAAGCAGTTGACTTAGATCACATGTGAAATTGAGGATTCCTTATTCATTCATTTGACAACGACTCCATATTAAACATCCTTTCAAAGTCCATCTTTGATCAACTCATGCTCAGATAACTCAAAAAATAGGGCGATCGTTCAACTGCCAGATCGATCTACCAAAAATCATGAGGAATGGTTTATGTCATTGTAAACTTCCGAGGTGATAAACATAAAGTAGACTTTATTGTACTTGACATTGAGAACCACGGAAAGTTGTATGAGTCTCCTATCATCCTAGGAAGGTCATTCTTAGCCTCTGCTAAGGCAATTGTCGATTGCAAGACTTAGGACATCAGGTTCCCAAACTCATACCACAATGAAGAAACCCTCAATGGCAGGACTGCTCTGAGAAAACCCAATCAACCACCAACAGTCGTGATCAGGAGATGACCACTTCACATGATCAGATCTCTCCTCATGAAGCGCAGATACAAACCCTAGGAGGGACACCCAAGAGACCGACTGTTAAATTGACTTTTGATTCTCACCGCCTCCCACCCTGCTACTGCTCCTATGAGGAACCAATATACACGAGCTTATGAGGAATTGGACCATGTTTATGAGGGTGTCGCGATTATTTGAGTGGTCTAATTTTTTAGTCGACAATAATTCATTAAATACTTGAACCATACATGGAGTTGACTCGTATGCTTGAGGAAACCTTTTATGTCACAAACACTCATGGATATCAGAAGTTGGGATCTTTGTCCCCATCCATCACTCATACTACCACCAGAAACAAGCTCACTCCACCAAAACGTGTTATGACCCTACGAGAATGGGTCGGTTTTTACGGTGATTCATCTAACGAGGAACCTGTAAATGTCACATCGATTACTCATGATAGGGAGAAGAACTCTGACCTTTACTCCTCCCGATGCGTTCTACAAAAATAAACCGACCAAGAAAGTCACCTTTGACCTTAGAAATCATGTGATTTCTGAAGAGTCCTCGTCTGGTCCTGAAGTGGTTCTTCAGGTAAGTGCAATCAGGACAACAGTTACCAAAGGTCACTTACCTCTTGTTGACAATAGTTGGAAATCATGTGTATGACTATTATTCTTCTCGGAATGACTCTGACGATGGTTGGACTTCTACTTCTTCTCCCTCTTCACCCCATTGCACACCTCCATACTATCTCCCACTAGACTCTCGTAAGAAGGTTCGTCGAAAACCTCATTGACCCCCTTGTATACCCATATCAAATCTACTCGGTCTTCCACGTGTAATTACTCGACCATACTTAGGCTGACCTGACCCTAAGTATAGGGGTCGATATCATTGTCTATACATCATTCCTATTCTTTCCTTCTCACCCTTGACTGCCCCACTCTGTTCTTCTACTATTATTAGGCCCTCAAAAGCCTAAGTATGAGGGGTGAGTCGACTTACTTTTTTCTTTTTACTCAACTATGCTTGGTGCGAGCTGTTGAAATGAGGGAAAAATCACGAGTCAGATATGTCTTCACAAGGCGAAGACACAATCGTTGTGGCGACCCGCAAAAATCCTTCTAATTCAACAATTAACCCCAAAGAAATATAGCAATGCAAATAAATGTGTGGAGTTAAATTTATTTTATTTAACTCTACAAAATGTGTGTATAGTGCAAGTATTTAGAGTGTCAAACACAGGGAGCATACGGTAGATTGGAAAATATTTTCCAAAATGTGTCCTTTCTCATCTTTTTATTTGTCTTTTGTGTGATTTTTAAATTATATATATTTTATAGATTTTACTATTTATATTTTTAAATTATTTTTTAATTTTATATTTAATTTTATATTTTATATTTTTATTTTTATTTTTAATATATAATATAGGCTTATATATAATTATATATACAATAGAGGGCAATATAATTGGAAATACTACTAAAATAACCAAAAATGGTAGAATAAAATATTTTTTGGTTTTACAAATTTTCTACTATTTTTTGTAAATTTTTACATATTTTTGTTAACTTTTATATATTTTTAAAGTAAAAAATATCCCAAAATAGGGATTAAATAAATAGAAAGAATTGATGTGAAGATTAAAAATAGAAAAAAGTGTCAAAAATTGACCAAATCAATTTTTTTATATAGATAATAATATAAAGAAAATTCAGCGATAAAAAATATTGTAGGATTTTTTTGTGATTTTTTTATATTTTATAAAGGATTTTGGAGTTTTAATTTTTAGTCTTGTTTTTCTATTTATAGGGATACAAAATACTAAAAACAAACAAAATATTTTTTTTAATTTTAAAATAGGTTTATATTTTTTGGTAATTTTTAATTCAAACATTGACAAAATGCACTCTTTTTATTTTAAATAAATAGGAAAATTACCTAAATGTAAATTTAAAAATGTGGCATCAATGTTTATACTAGTAGACATTTAAACCTATTTTTTCATATATTTTGGAGCACGGATGGTCTTTATAATAATAGAACACAAACACAAAAATAAATGAACTGAAAAGGGTATAATTGTAATAAAAATAAAGGCATGGGTTACAATGCAATTTGCCCAAAGTTTTACAACTAATAATTGAAATTTCAAGACTAAACAGAATACAAAAAGCCCCGAGGGCTTCTCTACAAAATGGCTACCTTACATGGACCGCATGTGAGTGACCTAGCACCGACCCGAATGGAAATACTTGAAAGATCAGGGATTCACATGCAAATTTTACCAAAATACTAAACTCATAAAATATTTTATAAGACTAAAATATAAAGACAAAAATGTGGGGTGTGCTCTGTAATTTACCCCCATTGCGACGTGATCGGACGGCGATGGGCTTCTCACTTGGACACATGGCATGTCCGCCACTCGCGATGACGGTTTGGCTTCGAAGGAGGAGATCAGATCCCTCAGATGGGATCTACGATCGAGGGCTCGATCGATCGAACGATCGCTGTACACCTAGGCGATAGAGGATGATCCGAGGACTACAAGGGACCTGGACGAACAGGGAAGAATATTTGCCCAAGCGAGCTTTGAACTGATTAATCAAGGGCCTCAGACCTCCTTCTTCTCTACAAGATGGATACAAAGCCTTCTGGAGGTGTCCTCTAGATGTCAAGTGGCTCAAAAAGGTCTACAGATTGCCAGGGTGGCCCACGGGGGTCGAGGAAGGTTAGGAGACCTAGAGACATTCCTTGGCTCCAAAATTGCCCTTAGTTGGAACATTGGGCTCGAAAACTGCACAAGAAGAACATAGGGTTGAGGGAAAACTGTCTCAACTTGTCAGATAGTGGAATGGAGGCGTGGCAGCAGCTACTCCGATGAATGGCGGAGGTGGAGTGCTGTGATCCTGATCCAGGAAGGATCAAGTTGAATGAAGGTGGGCGAGGCGTAAAGAAAGCAATGGTGAGTGACATGGTGGCAGAAGACGAGTCAAAAACACGCCAGAGCACAATGGAATGGTTCGCTGAAGTGGATCTCTGACGAACTATGAAGGAAGGATCCTAGGATAATGCATCAAAATAAACCTAAAACTAATGATAGGAAATGAAATTAGAAAATAAAATCTACCTAGAAATGGCAAAAAAGAACCTCGAGTTACCCGGAGCCAACGAGATGGGGTACCTCACGGCGGGATGTCGTTGAAGATGTGGAATCAGCCCACTACATCGCCCCCTCGATCCGCCTAAATGCCGGGTGAGCTTCCTATCACGAGGCTCAAGCCTTGGGATGTAAAATATTCGACGAAGAAGGGATTCAAATTTCAAAAATGGGGCAGAGCTCGCTGATATACAGGGTTGACAAGATCAAAGTGAAGTACTCGATTCAACAATGCATTCCTCGAGGAATCAATGGTGCTTGAAAGGGAAATGAATGAGGAAAAAAAGTGGAGGAGGAATCTCTCCAAAAAAGTGTAAGGTGCAGGCAACAAAAATAAAAGAAGAAGGGTCAAATGCAAGGTTCTGACAGGCCTATGACATGGATCAGGGAGTTGATACATGTCAACGGGTGGCGTGACCTTATTGGTCTACGTCACCCGCAAAAAGACAAAAATGAAATAAACTCAAAAAAAATTAAAATTAATTAGTAATTGACTTTATCATTTTTGATTAAATCGAAAATTATTTATTATTTTATGTAATATTTTAAGATGATTTTTATTTATTTTAGGGGTTAATTTATTACAAATTACTTTTTACAAGTGTATGTATACGTAAATTGACATATGTTTTATATTTTATATTTTATATTTTTGATTTTATTATTTTAATTTCTCAATTTATATATTTATAACTTATCTAGATATACACAAATAATTTTTTTATTGTAGTTTTCTGATATTATTTATACCCTTAAATAAATAGAGGTATATATTATATAGCTACAAGTATTGTATATTCATTTATGTATTTTTGTATCTATCTAATTTTATTGTATTTTTATGATTTTATTTTATTTTAATATTTTTAGAATATAAATAATATTTAGAAGGGTATAAAAAATATAAAATGAATAAAATAATTAAAAGAATAAGTTCCCCTTTTATTTATATACATGTATTATTATACAATGGGGGTTCAAATCCCAACTTTCACATCTTAACTCCAAATTAAATGAAACCACCTTCATTAAATAGCTTATTAAAGTTATTATAATTAAATATGATTTTGTGCATTTTGAGTCATATGGAGAAGATATGGGTTTGGGAAGTTTGAGTTTGGAAATTTATTTTGAGTATAAAATGTACACCGTGTATTATTTTGGTGTGAAATAAAATTTTTATTTGTCTATGTATTTTTATCTACAATTTTCATGTACAAAGTTTCTTTATTTGAGGTATAAATAGTAAAGTATAAAATAGGTCCCAAAAATGCAATATTGAAGAACATAAATTAGGATTTTATTGATGTTTTTGACCTTTATCTCCCCTACTTTATTCCATGTCGACCCGGTCTTGAGATACCCGGGTCTCGGGTTTAGAGTCATAAATGCCTTTGGCATTTTATTTCTTTCTTTTTTCTTTTCTTTTTTTTTATTTTGACTTTAAACAATGTATTTTATGCAATATTTATACAATAAATAATGAATGTTAATTTGTACAGAACAATGATATTTACATGCATTTTGCTAGGGTTTAAAGGCCAAGATGAAAGAATAAAGGTGATGAAATGAAGATTCGTCGACTATGCTTAATTTCACTTTGTGCCTTGAGGACATAGCACAAACTAAGTATAGGGGATTGTATGTATTCTATATGCTTTATCCATAGATCGTACTTTAATTGCTTTCACATCGAAAATCGGTATGAGTATAAGTTATGTATATTATGTATATTATACAAAATTTCTTTGATAATACTTGTTTCCAAAACTTTTTTCAAAAAAGGGGGTTCAACAAATAAAAAAATTTGTGACTATTCTGATTACTGATTTTATAAATTTCTAGCTACTTCCCCATGAAGGAACATGATCTCCCTTAGCAAATGCGGTGGTTAAAGAACAATGTGTAAGGCACTATCCTGAAGTAATATGGGTAGCAGTTTTACAGTTTGTATTTACACCCATACTGGCTGAAAGAAGATGCAACTAGCCATATGAAGTTGGGTCAGTCACTATGTCACTCTCAGAAAAAAAACAAAAAAAAAGAGAACTAACTTAAGGTTTTTTTCATGACACTTTCACTATCACTTAAGATTTGAGGAATAAAGAAATTCGGTTTTTTAAGGTCCTTTGATTCAGAGTTAACCGACCTTAGTCATTAGGATTTAAGACTTTATAATACAACTTCCCTAAGTTTGAAAGATAAGAACGTTATATTGCACTCATAATCTCTACCTTCTATGAATATGATCTGCACATCACATACATAACTACATGATTGATAAGATGAGTTGAGATTTCAGTTGAGGGACTGGGATTGGGGATTTGAGTCTAGACCCGATTTAATGATGCTCGGAGATGGGACAAAATCGATGAAGGCTTCATGAGACCATAGTATCAGCAAACAATATCCAGTATGTGAACAAGTTTGCATGCTATCTTTTGATATTGACCTATATGCCACGGTATGATGAAACTAATTAATTGTTGATCAATGTGCACCAACTTGGTAAAAGCAGTGGAGCTAGCCTACAAAAAATTTTATTGAATGAAAAAGAGCTGTCAATTACAAAGTCAAACTCAAAGAGATTCAATCAAATGTAGGCGCTCCCAACCATTTCAAAGTGTCCACTCGGATCAAAGCTAATTTGGCCAAATGAGTGGGGCTAGTACCTCAAAAAGGGCTCTGCATCGTAAGTGATACAAGTCTGAGTGTAAGTATATCAGTTACTTAAAGAAGACATACACCAATATACTCCCAGGAAAATAAGTATACACGACTCTATAACTCTTGATGAACATACTAATTAACACCAAAAATACATGTGTTGAGTAATAAGGCACTCTAGAGGATCCTTATTCCAATGAGAGGGAGAGAAGAAATTACACAAACGTATGCCCTCCATCAGCTGGTATTTCATCTACATTTTCAAGTCTGACAAACTAATGAGACGGTAGATTGAATGTAAGAATTGATTTATTCCCTAATATTGAGAATTGATCCTTGAGGAGAGTCTCTTAGATCAGGACTTTGAGTGACGTTTTGACTCGACTTTCATGATTGCAATATACACTAAGATCCATATCTCTTATGTTATATGTATAAACAGAGAGTCTAATGATTAGATAAGTTGGATTCCTTTTGACTAGAGCTTGATTCAACTTATGATTTTAGGACCACTTAAACCAAGGTTTCTTAATGAGACGAGACTTGAAATTCACACTTGCACCGTTAGGGATTCGACCTTCTAACTCACTAAAAATTGCTTGGGGGCAAGCAAAGATATATATAGGGGTGTGATAAATCCATGATTCATCTACTTTATATGGTGATCTTAGCAAAATGTCCTTAATAATTCACTAATTAAATCCCCTAAAATTAATTTGTTAACATTCATTAACTGTGCTACAATTAGGATTAAATTTTGTAATTAAATAACCTTATTTTTAACCTAGTTTGAGCCTATTACTTTATATACAAAAATAAATTATTTTAACCTAGTTCTTTCTCTACTATATTCTTTTATTAATTAACTAACTTGACATAAAGTTAAAATCCATAAAAATCGGAAAATCAGAAGAAAATACAAAAATATGTCATTTTATATTTTGTACATATTTTATCTTTATTGATTTCCTACATTTTTCTAATCTATAAAAAATCTATAAAAATTAGATTAATAAGTTATATATTGTATATATATATATATATATTAATTCACTAATTACATTCCAATTAAACTAAAAAAATTACAAAATAAAAAACATGGTATTTTATTATCTATATAGTATCTCTAAAAATACATTTTGTATAGATGAGCTCTTTTGATTTTGGGTCCTTCAAGAGAGTTGTAGATCTCGTCGAGACGAGCAACTTTTATATTAATCACTTTTTCATTTGACTTCATTTTTTTCTTCTTATTTAATTTTTATATTTTATTTTACTTTTACATAATCCTAATTTTTATTTATAAATTTTATTTAAATTTATTTTTAATTTTTTTTAATTTTATTTGTTTTAAATTTTAAATTTTATTTATTTCATTTCACTTTTATTTAATTTTTATTTTCTCTTCCTTTTCCCTTTTTCTCTCTCCTCTCCTCTCCTCCCCTCTTCTCTCTCTCTCTCTTCCCCACTCCAGATCACGTGCCATGTACGTGACCCCTCCCCTTCCTCCCTTTCTCTCTCTCTCCAAGCGTGCCACACACATGTCGCCTCCTCCCTCCACTTGTACGCGCACGGCACATGGCCGCCTCTCCCCCTTCCTACAACGGTCGTTGCCGTTACCACCTCTACCCATAGCCATTGTGTCACCTCCTCCCTCCCCGTTACACCTCCCTCAACTTCTCCTCCTTCAGCAGTTACCTCTGCCTCCTATAAAGTCCATGGCTGCCTCCCTACTTTGACATCCACCACATGAGTGAGGGTGACCACCAGATTCTCAAGTGCCATGGTGACAGGGGAAACACTCGATAGATGACGGCAATGACAAGTCTTCTTCGTAGCATGTGCCCTAAGGGGTGGAACCCATCCTCCATTGATGCAACATCCTCCAGGAAGCTGCAAAGCTTCTTCGAGCCCTTTGCCGACTCAAATCGAGGCAACAACCAGAGCCCATCGTCGAGGAGTTCGACCTCCAGGCGATCCACCCCTCCACCCTCGCCAGCTTTTTCATCTTCCTCCTCTTGGCTTTTTCCTCTACTTCATCTCATTTCATTCACTCCTCCTCCTCCTCCTTTCGCACCATGTGCCACGACCGCTCCGCCCATAACACCCTTCACCATCCACCGTGCACATCTGCTCGCCCACCGTCTGCTCCGCCACCGCCTTCACTTCCCACCTTGGCAATGCCGACCACGTCGCCTTCGCCTCCAATAGCTTGGTCACGTGTCAGCTGAGCCACTCCTCTACTATCGCTTCACTATCGCCCTCCACCGCATTGCCTTGCATCACCCTCGGTTGTTCTGCCACATCACCCTCCGCCTCGCCACGAGCCCCGACGACCAATAGTCGTTGCTACTCTACCTTGACTTTGTCACCTCCTCGACATCCAGCTACCATTGGATAGAGAGTAAGTTTTGGATCCAATGGCCCATAAGGCCTCCACTCATCCCTCCCTCGAGCCTCAACCCACGCTCCAGGCTTGGGTCAACCAAGGCTCCACCTAAACCCCCAGAGCCTCCACTGTAGCTCGTGCCTCTGCTCTGAGGTCTCGAAGCATGTACACCTGCCACGTGAGCTTCGAGAGCTTCAGAACTCTGTCCTCCTCCGAAGCCTCCCTCGACACATGCCCTACATGTGGGATGTAGGGAAAATTGTAGAGAATCCCTTGGGTGTCCGACAAATTGCACCCACATCCTCGCCTCCAACTGCACATGCAGAGCATGTGCGCTGCTAAGAATATTGCAAGGACACACCCTCGTTTCTAGCCAAATATGCATGGGTCCGCACTAGTTGAGAGCACGTGCCCTCAAGGAAAATTGCAAGACACCTCCATGTATTTGAATAAATTGCATAGTAGTCCTCCAGGATCCTTCTTAAAAAGAAAATAATTATTTTGTTGTATTCCAGTCCCCCGAACTTCAATTCATCATATCTTTCTCATTTGAACCCCAATTGTTGCACACAATATGTTATTTTGAATCTATTTTTCTGCTCTATCTTATAAATCTTGTGGACATATTAGAGTTTGAATTGAGTTGAATATTATTTTAAGATCTATTTGGATCAATGCATACTGATTTTTGACAGATTTGTGCGATTTTATATTGAAAACATTGTTGATTTATTTTGCAGGAACTTAATTAAAGAGAAGGCATTAATTTCCCTGATATTTTATGTTATTAAAGTTTATTATATTTGAGAAGTAAATTACATGGAAATTCAAGGTCAAATCTTATTAGATAAAATCATTAAGTGACCTCATTATTTGTAGGATTGTTCATTGATTAGTCTTTTAGCATACAGTCTGATATTAAATTGATAAGTATTTCTTGATTTGTGATTTTTTTTGAGGAATTAATTGATCATCTTTTTTAGATTAAAATTATAAATAACAGATCACGTGCTTCGTTATCATTTCTATTTATTTTACTTGCATTTTTATAATTGCATATCTTGTGTTTTATTTTTTATTTTATTTTCTGCCACAGATATTAACCTTGGGATTAATTATTTATTTAAATTAATTTAAAATCACGTAACTAGACATAGTATGTTCCACGTATTCGACCATGGTATACTTAACAAGTAAAATTTGTTCCACGATATTCAAAACTTTATGATTTTTAATGAATCGTTTTTCGCCTCCTATACTACAATCATCGACTATTAAAAAGGTAGATTTCACGTTCATCAATAACGTATGAATTATATCGGATCATAATCTAAATACAATCCAATTTAATATGTTAACATGTATGTAGATGTATGTATATGTGTCCGTGTAGGTGTAGGTGTGTGCATGCATGTCTGTGGGTTTGTGTGGGGGTGCATGGGTTTGTGTGTACGTGTGTGTGTGCATGTGCAAGTGTCTGTGCACTCATTCTCAATTTTCGAAAGGCCATAATTAATTCCATTCATCTCTCATTTTTTGCATCAATGATGCATGCAAGTTCCCTTGCCACCGCCCTCTCTCCTATCTTGAAAATCAAATGCTAAATCCTTAGACTAATAAAATATGAGTGATGTGTAAAAAACTATAGATCCTATTTTACTATTCTCCACTCGTTTATTTTTCCCTCTTATTTCAATCTCGACCACTAATATTCCACTCTAAAACTACCAATGACATTCCCTTGCAATGTTATCATCTCCTTTGCTATGATTTTGTATTTCTTGTCTTTTGTGACATTGATGGTCATTTTGTGAAACATCATCTTCCTTCAACGTAACGTCGTTTTTTTCTTAAGCGTACAACTACTCGTCTAAATTGTGTTAAAAGGAAATAGGTTTGGAAGATGTCTCCTGTAATTTACTGAGCCCTAGATCGAGTCCGTTATCGAGAATTACTAGTTCAAACATCTTGTTGAACTTGGGCCCAACTGATGTCCTCAACCATAACCCAAAATGCTTAAGCCCAAATTGACTAGTAGTAGTCCCACCACTTATAAACTACTGCCACACTTTATGAGTACTAGATGTGGTATTATGTTTGGGGTACTACAATCTTCTCAACTTATTTTCATAACATCCTCGTTGCGTAATATCCATTGACCTACTCTCATTAATAATGGCAGCTTCACTTCTTGGGTAGCCCTTTCCTCCTAACTATGTGGTAGGGGTGGCTCCACCTCTTGGGTATCCCATTCCATTATTAGAGAAAATCTGCTATGATATCATTTGTAACGTTCCTGGCCCTAGACCAGGTATGTTATCGGGGATTACTATCATAGACAACTTGTCAAGCTTGTGTCCAACTAGAGCTCTCAACCATAGCAAAAAATGCTTATGCTTAAGCTTAAGCTGACTAGTATTTGCCCCGATTAATTAGCACACTGTGTGATTACTAGATGTAGTACTATATTTGGGTGCTACATTTGGAGAGGGATGCCCAAGAAGTGAAGCAGCCACTACTATCAGGAGTAGGTCATGAGACATTACGCAATGAAGATGTTATGAATATAAGTCGAGTGATTGTAGTTACCTCAAAAATTGTTCACATCTTGTTTCACAATGTGTGGTAGTAGCTTATATGTAATGGGTGCTACTATTGGTCAACTTGGGCTTAAGCATCCAGGTTGTGGTTGAGAGCTCTAGTTGCACCTAAGCTTAACAAGTTAGTTGCATGGGTCTGTAATCCCCAGTAACGGATCGGTCTAGGACCCGGGACATTACATCTCACATTTTCATTTGTTATTCTTGACTCTTTCGCTTCTTATCATTTGTTTTTCCGACTTGCAACCTAATCCATGGAATGAAACTTGATCAATTACAAATTAAAATATACTAAACCCATCCAAAAATAAATAAACATCCCTTGAATTTTCTCTCTTTTTAAATTAATATTCAAATATTATTCATATACATTCAAACAATGCAGATTTTTCCTATAAATATAATCTGAAAAATAAATTCAATTTCAACTCCATTCGAAACGGGAAACTTGTTGTCCCACTAGTTGGTTATATTTAAGTTGGACTTATCTTGGATGTTCAATTGAGTTTAGATATTTTATTATTCTTATCTGTTAATGATATATTTCAAGTATGTTCTTGTGAGTGGTTTAATTTTAGCATATCCTAATGGTTCAAATTAATCACAAACTTTACCAATATTCGACTCTAGAGACCATAATTCAAATGTCGAGGGATAGTATGCTGCAAAGCACAAACATGTGAGATTAGGCTATTGAGTGGGAATACTTAAGTATATATGATTGAATGAGATTTAAATATTTGATGGATTATATTAGATTGGAAAAAAAATAAATCCTCCTAAGTGCCAGGATGGATGGCACGTGGGATGCCGCCTAGGATTTGGGTTATTTTAAGGAAAGTTTTTTTAGTGGATTAGCTAAAGACGAAACCCTGAAGAACTACCAGAAGATAAAAGAGAAGGGACATGTCATAGAACTGCATGGAGAGATGATTTGTTGAAATGAATAGATGAGAAGGCAATAAATTAAGCAATGTTGTCCTGTATTCTGGAAATCGGAAAATCAATAGTAATCGATTTAATCCTGATGTGCTTTCTAATACACAGCAAATGGAACCGAACGGATAAAAAATTTGGCTTCGCCCGGACTCGAACCGGAGACCTTCAGTGTGTTAGACTGACGTGATAACCAACTACACCACGAAACCATGTTGATGTTGCAATTAATTAGTTTCATTACTACATTTCCACAAAGTTTCGTCAGCCCTTCCCTTATCTCTGTAACTTCTCTCCAAAATTGTTCGTTTGGAGAGCTATACACGATGAAGTACATAATATAATGGGACTAAATTGACTACTAAGACTAACCATAACCTATCCGTAACTGTAGTATCCATTTTATACATATTTTAGTGTATGTATCCATTTCATGAATATTGATATCAAATTTGATATCCACAAGTATCCAAATATTATTTTTTATATATAAATATAGTTTTAGATTTATCATTAACCAATGTAATATAATTTTATATCTCCTTTCACATTATTGATATAATTTTATGAACTAGATAAGTTTAGTACATTTATTTATTGTTCACCATCCTATACAGAGTATTCCTAATATTATATGTATGTGATGTGCATTCGTTTTACATCAATATTCATTGTATAAGGGGTTGTTCGGCAGAGGAATAATGAAAATGGACTGTTTGGTTGGAGGGAGAGAATAAGGGGAGAATAAGTGGTACTTATTTGTCATTCTTTGTTCGGTAGTAGGGAGAAGATAAGGAGGCTACTTTAGACAAGATTGTTAGATATATGATAATTATTTGTATTTTTTGATAGAAGAGATGTAAAATGTAGGAATAGTGAGGGAAATATTATTACTCATTTTCATTAGGAAAATAAGGATCCAACTAAGACCTTATTCTCCGCTTCTCGTGTTCCACTCCCACCTCCTTATTCCACCACTGTTTGGAGACCACGTCCTTATTCCACCATGGATGTTGTGCATCTCCTTGCTCCTCTGCGGCTTTCCGAGATTCCACAGACATGAAGTCCTCAACGAAGCACAAGAGGTCGACGAGGAAGGATAGCACGAGGTCGTCGTGGCGTGCAGTAGAGTATGACACAGACTTGGAACATATGTTGGGCATCGTCGTAGTCCACACCTGTGTTCACCAGGTCCATGTCCATCATGGTGTCAAACTCTACTACCAACACGATGGACGAGGAGACATGGGAACCCACCCGCATTGCCAACGAAGTCACCATCGGAGGCAAGCACGATGGTGAGACCACTGCTGATGGAGGAGGGGTTGAGGTGGTTTTTGGAGAAGGAGAAGGGATTCCCCATGACGGGGTGGCGGAAACGAATGGGTGTGCGTAGAGGGTACTACCGATGCTAGAGTTGGGCATTGGGAGCCAATTTCCTTCTGATAGTGGAAAGGGCTATCTGAGAAGTGGAGCCACCCCTACTATGAGATAGGAGGAAATGGTTACCCAAAGCATGCAACCGCCACTGTAACTGGAATAAGTGATGAATCATGTTGTAACGAGGACGTAATGGATATAAGTGTGGGAGGTTGTAACACCCATACCCTCAAACATAAACCCACATATAAAACTCACAAAGTGTGAGAGTGGGTTATAAGTGATGAGGAATCTACTTGATAACTTGAACTTAAGCATTTTTGATGATTGTCAATGGATCCATTTGGGCCTGAACCCAATAAATTGTCAGGATTAATTTTCCTCTATAACGAAGCAGGGACATAGGTCCAGAAGGTTACATGTCACATGTGAGTTTGGTGATGTCGTTCCTTAAGTGAGCATCACCCACGACGCCCAGCAACTTCAAGTTGGCCAATGCGAACGTGCCAAAGTCGAAACAGGTGGTGAAGTTGGCCAATGCAAGCATTGGGTGGAACAGTAGTAGAATAAGGAGCAGCATTAGGTGTACGAACTTGGGAGTCATCGTTCTCAGCAAGGCGTCCTGCGACCCATGAAAGCAAAGCAAAGGTTAAATTTCAATTGGGGGTTGGAAGGCGGCCTCCCTTTCCTTGGCTGGTAGGGCTCAACTTATCAACTCTGTCATCAATGGGATCGTTCTTTATTGGGTCAACGGTGTACTTATTTCTTGTGGCGTTGCTACAAAAGTTGACAAGCTCTGCGCCAAGTTCCTATGGGAGTATGGCACCCATCATATTTGCTGGGATACTATTTGCCTTCCAAAAGCGGAAGGCGGTTTGGGGATCCGTTCGGCAGTCATGTTGCGTTCTGCTGCTTTGATGATGTGGACATGGAGGCTTCTCAATGTCGATAATTCCATATGGGCTTCCTACATGAGGGCTAAATACTTGAAAAATTGCTCATTCAAGGAGGCTTACCCCAGGACTGGGGACTCAAAGATTTGGAAGGCGATTCTCCGCGGTCGGGAATCGTATTGGGGTTGCTTACCCACCCACAATACTCATCTCCCCCAACGGTTCTCATTTGCTCAAGCGATTGAGGGCACTCGGCATCGGGGGACCTTAGTCCCTTGGGCACGGGCTGTGTGGTGGTTGGGAGCGGTCCCTAAACATGCATGCACTTTGTATCGGGCTCTTCTCAACAGGCTGCCCACTATGGACAGACTCGCTGGTCACGGGATGAATCTTCCAGGTGTTTGCTACCTCTGCCATGCTGAATCCGAGTCTAAAGATCATATCTTCTTCCAATGTTCCTTTGTGGGAGCCACCTGGGGCTTGGTAATTTCAGGTCTCGATCTCCCCCAGCCTCCCTCTTGCTGCCTCAACAATCTTACTGTGTGGATATGTCTTCTCCCCTCCAACAACATTCGTAGGAAGTGCAGCATGGCGTTGGCTGCCACTGTTTGGGAGCTATGGCATGAAAGGAATAACAGATGGAACTCTGGCTGCCACTCTTCTTCTCTGACCCTTGCCAACTCAATCATCTCAGCTGTGAGGTCCATCGGTTGTGTTGGGCGTGCAATGTAATCGGCTTATCCCAGTAGAAGGATCTTTTTGTGTAATTCACTCCAACCCCAGCCAAGGGCTGCAACAATTCCTGATCCTTACCATGTCTGTTGCAGTGGAGGGATCGCAAAATTTTTTGGTTATTTTTGTTTTTTCACCTTCTGGGGTATACCCTCTTATAACTTTTTTGTTTTAGTATACTGAAATACAAATGGAAACTTTACCTATCAAAAAAAAAAGGTTAAATTTCAATTGTTAAATTTACACTTAGTCTTTGAATTTTAAATTTCAAATGCTAAATTTTGGTTATTTTGCAGAATATACCTATGAGTTATTTTTAATTGCAAACCTACCCATATCTGTCATATATTTTTGTTCTTGTTTTCCATTAATTAAAAATATTATCTGTGTTTTAAAAATATGGGAAAATAAGGTTAAGTGCATGCTAGTGTAAACCTTTCACGTCACATTTTTAGATTTGCATTTTAGGTATTTTTTCTATTTTTTTAAAAATAACAATAGTATGTTTATATCCCTATTTGCATTTAAAAATATCAAAAAATATAAAACCTTTTTGAAAAATTCCAAAAAACGTATTTTCTTTATTATAGTGTTTTGCATCTCTAGACTAAAAATCTATAAAAATATAAAAAGAAAACACTAAAAATTAAAAAACTCCAAACTCCTTATAAAAATTATAAATTTTTTTAAACATCCAAAAATATTTATATCAATCTCTAAATTTTCTTTATATTACTATCTGTATATTAAAATTAATTTGAAGAAATTTTGACACTTTCTGCTATTTTTAATCTTCAAATCAATTCGATCGATTTATTTATTCTCTATTTTGGGATATTTTGGATTTTCAAAATACTTGAAAATCATATAAATAGTATAAAATTATATAAAATAAAAATACATTTTATTCTATAATTTTTGTCTATTTTTAATTGTATTTATAAATGCATTACCCTATATTGTATATATAGTTCTACATATTAATATATTATGTATTAAAAAAAGAAATTGGAAATCATAAAATATAAAAAGAAAATAAAAATTAAAAATTAAAAAAAATTAAAAAATATAAAAGTAGAATTAAAAAAATACAAAAGAACCACACAAAAAGATAATAAATAGACAAGAGAAGGATAATTTTTGCATTCACTTGCATAGTCTATCACGTATGCTCCCTCTGTTCGACATTCTACATACTAACACCTATACAGATATTCGTGGAGTTATAATAAATTTTAACTCCACATTCATTTTTCTTTTCATTGCTATATCGATTGTGGATTACTTGTTGTCTGAAGTAAGGTTTCCTGAGCAACCACTAAAGTGACGCCAATCATGTTTGATTAGTCGACCCTCGCAAGATCTTCTTCAACGGTAGCATTGTGTGCACATGTGAAAACCGATGGATTTCATATAATTTTATTCAACTACAAGCCATGAGATATCAAATAAAGTGTACGACAAATATATGATCGATCTGCATGGAGTCGAACATGCTACGTGAATTTTTCTATTTGCATAGGCATTTTTCACTTTATTATTTCAACTTAAATTCTATTTTTCTTATTTATGTGATTTGCATAGATTGTTTTAACCTGATTTGAGACTATTATTTTATGTACAAAAATAAATTATTTTAACATAATTCTTTCTCTACTATTTTCCTTTATTGATTAACTAACTTGGCATAAAGATCCATAAAAATAGGAAAATCAGAAGAAAAGACAAAAATCTAACATTTTATATTTTGTGCATATTTTATCTTTATTGATTTTTTTCACATTTTTCTAATCTATAAAAAATCATAAAAGTTAGATTATATATGTATATATTAATTCACTAATTACATTCCAATTAGAATACAAAAAAATGTAAAATACAAAAATGTGCTATTTTATTATCTATATAGTATCTCTAAAAATATATTTTATACAGATGACCTCTTTTGATTTTGGGTCCTTCAAGAAAGTTGTAGTATCTCATCGAGACGAGCAACTTTCATGTTGACCACTTTTTCATTTGACTTCATTTTTATTTCTTTTTGTTTTTTCTTCTTATTTAATTTTTATATTTTATTTTACTTTTACTTAATCCTTATTTTAGATTTTTTTAATTTATTTATTTTTATTTTTATTTTTATTTATTTCATTTCACTTTTATTTAATTTTTGTTTTCCCTTCCTTTTTTTCTTTTCTCTCTCCTCTTCTCTCTCTATATCTCTCCCTCTCTCTTTCTTCCCCACTCCAGGTCACGTGCCATGCACGTGACCCCTCCCCTATCTCCCTTTCTATCTCCAAGCGCATGCCAATCATGTGTCGCCACCTCCCTCTGCACGTACGCGCGCAACATGTGACCGCCTCTCCCACTTCTTGCACGGTCGCCACCCCTTCCACCTCCGCCCGCAACCGTTGTATCGCCTCATCCCTCGGTTTGTGTGTGTGTGCACACGTACGCGTATGTTTGCTCTCATTCTCAATTTTTCGAAAGGTCATAATTAATTTCATTCATCTCTTTTTTGGATCAATGATGCATGCAAGTTCGCTTACCACCACCCTCTCTCCTCTTGAAAATCAAATACTAAATTCTTAGGCTAATAAAATATGAGTGATGTGTAAAAACTATATACCCTATTTGACTATCCTCCACTCAATTCTTTTTCCCTCGTATTTCACTCTCGACCATCAATATTCCACTCTAAAACTGCCAATAACCCTGCCTTGCAGTGTTATCACCCCTTTCCAATGATTTTGTATTTCTTATCTTTTGTGGCATTGATGGTCATTTTGCACAACATCATGCCCTAGATCGGGTTCATTATTCGGGAATTACTAGTTCATACATCTTGTTAAACTTGGGCCCAACTGGTGTCCTCAACCACAACCCAAAATGCCTAAGCTTAAGTTGACTAGTGGTAGTCCCACCACTTATAAACTACTACCATACTTTATGAGTATTAGATGTGGTATTATGTTTTAGGTACTACAATCTTCTCAACTTATTTTCATAACATCCTCGTTGCGTAATACCCACTGACCTACTCTCATTAATAATGACAACTTCACTTCTTGGGTAGCCCTTTCCTTCTAACTATGTGGTTGGGGTGGCTCCACCTCTTGGGTATCCCATTCCATTATTAGAGAAAATCTGCTATAATATCATTTGTAACGTTCCTGGCCCTAGACCAGGTATGTTATCGGGGATTACTATCATAGACAACTTGTCAAGCTTGTGTCCAATTGGAGCCCTCAACCAAAGCCCAAAATGCTTAAACTCAAGCTGACTAGTATTAGCCCCGACTACTTATAAGATATTACCACACTTTGTGATTACAAGATGTAGTACTGTATTTTGGGCGCTACATTTGGAAAGGGCTACCACTACTATCAGGAGTAGTGAAGTGAAGCTGCCACTACTATCAGGAGTAGTGAAGTGAAGGTGACTGGTAGGTCATGAAGCTACATTTGGAAAGGGCTACCACTACTATCAAGGCTACCACTACTACCACTATTACAAGATATTACCACATTTTGTGATTACAAGATGTAGTACCCAAGAAGTAAAGCTGCCACTACTATCAGGAATAGGTCATGAGACATTACACAATAAGGACATTCCAATTATAAGTGGAGTGATTATAGTTGCCCCGAACATTGTTCACATATAGTTTCACAAAGTGTGGTAGTAGCTTATAAACTTAAGCATCTCGGTTGTTGTTCAGGGCTCTAGTTGCACCTAAGCCTAACAAGTTAGTTGCATGGGTATGTAATCCCCAATAACAGGTCAGGTCTAGGATCCGGGACATTACATCTCACATGTTCATTTGTTATTCTTGACTCTTTTGTTTCTTATCATTTGTTTTTCTGGTTTGCAACCTTATCCATGGAATGAAACTTGATCAATTGCTAATTAAAATACACCAAACTCATCCAAAAATAAATAAGCATCACTTGAATTCTCTCTCTTTTTAAATTGATATTCAAATATGATTCATATACTTTCATTTGTTTTTCTTGTGAGTGGTTTAATTTTAGCATATCCTAATGGTTCAAATTAATCACAAACTTTACCAATATTCGACTCTAGAGACCATAATTCAAATGTCGAGGGATAGTATGCTGCAAAGCACAAACATGTGAGATTAGGCTCTTGAGTGGGAATACTTAAGTATATATGATTGAATGAAATTTAAATATTTGATGGATTATATTAGATTGGAAAAAAAATAAATCCTCCTAAGTGCCAGGATGGATGGCACGTGGGATGCCGCCTAGGATTTGGGTTATTTTAAGGAAAGTTTTTTTAGTGGATTAGCTAAAGACGAAACCCTGAAGAACTACCAGAAGATAAAAGAGAAGGGACATGTCATAGAACTGCATGGAGAGATGATTTGTTGAAATGAATAGATGAGAAGGCAATAAATTAAGCAATGTTGTCCTATATTCTGGAAATCGGAAAATCAATAGTAATCGATTTAATCCTGATGTGCTTTCTAATACACAGCAAATGGAACCGAACGGATAAAACATTTGGCTTCGCCCGGACTCGAACCGGAGACGTTCAGTGTGTTAGACTGACGTGATAACCAACTACACCACGAAACCATGTTGACGTTGAAATTAATTGGTTTCATTACTACATTTCCACCAAGTTTCGTCAGCCCTTCCCTTATCTCTGTAACTTCTCTCCAAAATTGTTCGTTTGGAGAGCTATACACGATGAAGTACATAATATAATGGGACTAAATTGACTACTAAGACTAACCATAACCTATCCGTAACTGTAGTATCCATTTTATACATATTTTAGTGTATGTATCCATTTCATGAATATTGATATCAAATTTGATATCCACAAGTATCCAAATATTATTTTTTATATATAAATATAGTTTTAGATTTATCATTAACCAATGTAATATAATTTTATATCTCCTTTCACATTATTGATATAATTTTATGAACTAGATAAGTTTAGTACATTTATTTATTGTTCACCATCCTATACAGAGTACTCCTAATATTATATGTATGTGATCTGCATTCGTTTTACATCAATATTCATTGTATAAGGGGTTGTTCGGCAGAGGAATAATGAAAATGGACTGTTTGGTTGGAGGGAGAGAATAAGGGGAGAATAAGTGGTACTTATTTGTCATTCTTTGTTAGGTAGTAGGGAGAAGATAAGGAGGCTACTTTAGACAAGATTGTTAGATAAATGATAATTATTTGTATTTTTTGATAGAAGAGATGTAAAATGTAGGAATAGTGAGGGAAATATTATTACTCATTTTCATTAGGAAAATAAGGATCCAACTAAGACCTTATTCTCCGCTTCTCGTGTTCCACTCCCACCTCCTTATTCCACCAATGTTTGGAGACCACGTCCTTATTCCACCATGGATGTTGTGCATCTCCTTGCTCCTCTGCGGCTTTCCGAGATTCCACAGACATGAAGTCCTCAACGAAGCACAAGAGGTCGACGAGGAAGGATAGCACGAGGTCGTCGTGGCGTGCAGTAGAGTATGACACAGACTTGGAACATATGTTGGGCATCGTCGTAGTCCACACCTGTGTTCACCAGGTCCATGTCCATCATGGTGTCAAACTCCACTACCAACACGATGGACGAGGAGACATGGGAACCCACCCGCATTGCCAACGAAGTCACCATCGGAGGCAAGCACGATGGTGAGACCACTGCTGATGGAGGAGGGGTTGAGGTGGTTTTTGGAGAAGGAGAAGGGATTCCCCATGACGGGGTGGCGGAAACGAATGGGTGTGCGTAGAGGGTACTACCGATGCTAGAGTTGGGCATTGGGAGCCAATTTCCTTCTGATAGTGGAAAGGGCTATCTGAGAAGTGGAGCCACCCCTACTATGAGATAGGAGGAAATGGTTACCCAAAGCATGCAACCGCCACTGTAACTGGAATAAGTGATGAATCATGTTGTAACGAGGACGTTGCGGATATAAGTGTGGGAGGTTGTAACACCCATACCCTCAAACATAAACCCACATATAAAACTCACAAAGTGTGAGAGTGGGTTATAAGTGATGAGGAATCTACTTGATAACTTGAACTTAAGCATTTTTGATGATTGTCAATGGATCCATTTGGGCCTGAACCCAATAAATTGTCAGGATTAATTTTCCTCTATAACGAAGCAGGGACATAGGTCCAGAAGGTTACATGTCACATGTGAGTTTGGTGATGTCGTTCCTTAAGTGAGCATCACCCACGACGCCCAGCAACTTCAAGTTGGCCAATGTGAACGTGCCAAAGTCGAAACAGGTGGTGAAGTTGGCCAATGCAAGCATTGGGTGGAACAGTAGTAGAATAAGGAGCAGCATTAGGTGTACGAACTTGGGAGTCATCATTCTCAGCAAGGCGTCCTGTGACCCATGAAAGCAAAGCAAAGGTTAAATTTCAATTGGGGGTTGGAAGGCGGCCTCCCTTTCCTTGGCTGGTAGGGCGCAACTTATCAACTCTGTCATCAATGGGATCGTTCTTTATTGGGTCAACGGTGTACTTATTTCTTGTGGCGTTGCTACAAAAGTTGACAAGCTCTGCGCCAAGTTCCTATGGGGGTATGGCACCCATCATATTTGCTGGGATACTATTTGCCTTCCAAAAGCGGAAGGCGGTTTGGGGATCCGTTCGGCAGTCATGTTGCATTCTGCTGCTTTGATGATGTGGACATGGAGGCTTCTCAATGTCGATAATTCCATATGGGCTTCCTACATGAGGGCTAAATACTTGAAAAATTGCTCATTCAAGGAGGCTTCCCCCAGGACTGGGGACTCAAAGATTTGGAAGGCGATTCTCCGCGGTCGGGAATCGTATTGGGGTTGCTTACCCACCCACAATACTCATCTCCCCCAACGGTTCTCATTTGCTCAAGCGATTGAGGGCACTCGGCATCGGGGGCCCTTAGTCCCTTGGGCACGGGCTGTGTGGTGGTTGGGAGCGGTCCCTAAACATGCATGCACTTTGTATCGGGCTCTTCTCAACAGGCTGCCCACTATGGACAGACTCGCTGGTCACGGGATGAATCTTCCAGGTGTTTGCTACCTCTGCCATGCTGAATCCGAGTCTAAAGATCATATCTTCTTCCAATGTTCCTTTGTGGGAGCCACCTGGGGCTTGGTAATTTCAGGTCTCGATCTCCCCCAGCCTCCCTCTTGCTGCCTCAACAATCTTACTGTGTGGATATGTCTTCTCCCCTCCAACAACATTCGTAGGAAGTGCAGCATGGCGTTGGCTGCCACTGTTTGGGAGCTATGGCATGAAAGGAATAACAGATGGAACTCTGGCTGCCACTCTTCTTCTCTGGCCCTTGCCAACTCAATCATCTCAGCTGTGAGGTCCATCGGTTGTGTTGGGCGTGCAATGTAATCGGCTTATCCCAGTAGAAGGATCTTTTTGTGTAATTCACTCCAACCCCAGCCAAGGGCTGCAACAATTCCTGATCCTTACCATGTCTGTTGCAGTGGAGGGATCGCAAAATTTTTTGGTTATTTTTGTTTTTTCACCTTCTGGGGTATACCCTCTTTTAACTTTTTTGTTTTAGTATACTGAAATACAAATGGAAAATTTACCTATAAAAAAAAAGGTTAAATTTCAATTGTTAAATTTACACTTAGTCTTTGAATTTTAAATTTCAAATGCTAAATTTTGGATATTTTGCAGAATATACCTATGAATTATTTTTAATTGCAAACCTACCCATATCTGTCATATATTTTTGTTCTTGTTTTCCATTAATTAAAAATATTATCTGTGCTTTAAAAATATGGGAAAATAAGGTTAAGTGCATGCTAGTGTACACTTTCACGTCACATTTTTAGATTTGCATTTTAGGTATTTTTTCTATTTTTTAAAAATAACAATAGTATGTTTATATCCCTATTTGCATTTAAAAATATCAAAAAATATAAAACCTTTTTGAAAAATTCCAAAAAACGTATTTTCTTTATTATAGTGTTTTGCATCTCTAGACTAAAAATCTATAAAAATATAAAAAGAAAACACTAAAAATTAAAAAACTCCAAACTCCTTATAAAAATTATAAATTTTTTTAAACATCCAAAAATATTTATATCAATCTCTAAATTTTCTTTATATTACTATCTGTATATTAAAATTAATTTGAAGAAATTTTGACACTTTCTGCTATTTTTAATCTTCAAATCAATTCGATCGATTTATTTATTCTCTATTTTGGGATATTTTGGATTTTCAAAATACTTGAAAATCATATAAATAGTATAAAATTATATAAAATAAAAATACATTTTATTCTATAATTTTTATCTATTTTTAATTGTATTTATAAATGCATTACCCTATATTGTATATATAGTTCTACATATTAATATATTATGTATTAAAAAAAGAAATTGGAAATCATAAAATATAAAAAGAAAATAAAAATTAAAAATTAAAAAAAATTAAAAAATATAAAAGTAGAATTAAAAAAATACAAAAGAACCACACAAAAAGATAATAAATAGACAAGAGAAGGATAATTTTTGCATTCACTTGCGTAGTCTATCACGTATGCTCCCTCTGTTCGACATTCTACATACTAACACCTATACAGATATTCGTGGAGTTATAATAAATTTTAACTCCACATTCATTTTTCTTTTCATTGCTATATCGATTGTGGATTACTTGTTGTCTGAAGTAAGGTTTCCTGAGCAACCACTAAAGTGACGCCAATCATGTTTGATTAGTCGACCCTCGCAAGATCTTCTTCAACGGTAGCATTGTGTGCACATGTGAAAACCGATGGATTTCATATAATTTTATTCAACTACAAGCCATGAGATATCAAATAAAGTGTACGACAAATATATGATCGATCTGCATGGAGTCGAACATGCTACGTGAATTTTTCTATTTGCATAGGCATTTTTCACTTTATTATTTCAACTTAAATTCTATTTTTCTTTTTTATGTGATTTGCATAGATTGTTTTTAACCTTATTTGAGACTATTATTTTATGTACAAAAATAAATTATTTTAACATAATTCTTTCTCTACTATATTCCTTTATTGATTAACTAACTTGGCATAAAGATCCATAAAAATAGGAAAATCAGAAGAAAAGACAAAAATCTAACATTTTATATTTTGTGCATATTTTATCTTTATTGATTTTTTCACATTTTTCTAATCTATAAAAAATTATAAAAATTAGATTATATATGTATATATTAATTCACTAATAACATTCCAATTAGAATACAAAAAAATGTAAAATACAAAAATGTGCTATTTTATTATCTATATAGTATCTCTAAAAATATATTTTATACAGATGACCTCTTTTGATTTTGGGTCCTTCAAGAAAGTTGTAGTATCTCATCGAGACGAGCAACTTTCATGTTGACCACTTTTTCATTTGACTTCATTTTTATTTCTTTTTGTTTTTTCTTCTTATTTAATTTTTATATTTTATTTTACTTTTACTTAATCCTTATTTTAGATTTTTTTAATTTATTTATTTTTATTTTTATTTTTTATTTATTTCATTTCACTTTTATTTAATTTTTGTTTTCCCTTCCTTTTTTCTTTTCTCTCTCCTCTTCTCTCTCTATATCTCTCCCTCTCTCTTTCTTCCCCACTCCAGGTCACGTGCCATGCACGTGACCCCTCCCCTATCTCCCTTTCTATCTCCAAGCGCATGCCAATCATGTGTCGCCACCTCCCTCTGCACGTACGCGCGCAACATGTGACCGCCTCTCCCACTTCTTGCACGGTCGCCACCCCTTCCACCTCCGCCCGCAACCGTTGTATCGCCTCATCCCTCGGTTTGTGTGTGTGTGCACACGTACGCGTATGTTTGCACTCATTCTCAATTTTTCGAAAGGCCGTAATTAATTTCATTCATCTCTTTTTTGGATCAATGATGCATGCAAGTTCGCTTACCACCACCCTCTCTCCTCTTGAAAATCAAATACTAAATTCTTAGACTAATAAAATATGAGTGATGTGTAAAAACTATATACCCTATTTGACTATTCTCCACTCAATTCTTTTTCCCTCGTATTTCACTCTCGACCATCAATATTCCACTCTAAAACTGCCAATAACCCTGCCTTGCAGTGTTATCACCCCTTTCCAATGATTTTGTATTCCTTATCGTTTGTGGCATTGATGGTCATTTTGCACAACATCATGCCCTAGATCGGGTTCATTATTCGGGAATTACTAGTTCATACATCTTGTTAAACTTGGGCCCAACTGGTGTCCTCAACCACAACCCAAAATGCCTAAGCTTAGGTTGACTAGTGGTAGTCCCACCACTTATAAACTACTACCATACTTTATGAGTATTAGATGTGGTATTATGTTTTAGGTACTACAATCTTCTCAACTTATTTTCATAACATCCTCGTTGCGTAATACCCACTGACCTACTCTCATTAATAATGACAACTTCACTTCTTGGGTAGCCCTTTCCTTCTAACTATGTGGTTGGGTGGCTCCACCTCTTGGGTATCCCATTCCATTATTAGAGAAAATCTGCTATAATATCATTTGTAACGTTCCTGGCCCTAGACCAGGTATGTTATCGGGGATTACTATCATAGACAACTTGTCAAGCTTGTGTCCAATTGGAGCCCTCAACCAAAGCCCAAAATGCTTAAACTCAAGCTGACTAGTATTAGCCCCGACTACTTATAAGATATTACCACACTTTGTGATTACAAGATGTAGTACTATATTTTGGGCGCTACATTTGGAAAGGGCTACCACTACTATCAGGAGTAGTGAAGTGAAGCTGCCACTACTATCAGGAGTAGTGAAGTGAAGGTGACTGGTAGGTCATGAAGCTACATTTGGAAAGGGCTACCACTACTATCAAGGCTACCACTACTACCACTATTACAAGATATTACCACATTTTGTGATTACAAGATGTAGTACCCAAGAAGTAAAGCTGCCACTACTATCAGGAATAGGTCATGAGACATTACACAATAAGGACATTCCAATTATAAGTGGAGTGATTATAGTTGCCCCGAACATTGTTCACATATAGTTTCACAAAGTGTGGTAGTAGCTTATAAACTTAAGCATCTCGGTTGTTGTTGAGGGCTCTAGTAGCACCTAAGCCTAACAAGTTAGTTGCATGGGTATGTAATCCCCAATAACAGGTCAGGTCTAGGACT
This sequence comes from Ottelia alismoides, assembly GCA_037367405.1. Taxonomy (NCBI): domain Eukaryota; kingdom Viridiplantae; phylum Streptophyta; class Magnoliopsida; order Alismatales; family Hydrocharitaceae; genus Ottelia; species Ottelia alismoides. Next base: position 407,740 of record JAZKJV010002068.1, read on the forward strand.
CGGGACATTACATCTCACATGTTCATTTGTTATTCTTGACTCTTTTGTTTCTTATCATTTGTTTTTCTGGCTTGCAACCTTATCCATGGAATGAAACTTGATCAATTGCTAATTAAAATACACCAAACTCATCCAAAAATAAATAAGCATCACTTGAATTCTCTCTCTTTTTAAATTGATATTCAAATATGATTCATATACTTTCATTTGGTTTTTCTTGTGAGTGGTTTAATTTTAGCATATCCTAATGGTTCAAATTAATCACAAACTTTACCAATATTCGACTCTAGAGACCATAATTCAAATGTCGAGGGATAGTATGCTGCAAAGCACAAACATGTGAGATTAGGCTATTGAGTGCGAATACTTAAGTATATATGATTGAATGAGATTTAAATATTTGATGGATTATATTAGATTGGAAAAAAAATAAATCCTCCTAAGTGCCAGGATGGATGGCACGTGGGATGCCGCCTAGGATTTGGGTTATTTTAAGGAAAGTTTTTTTAGTGGATTAGCTAAAGACGAAACCCTGAAGAACTACCAGAAGATAAAAGAGAAGGGACATGTCATAGAACTGCATGGAGAGATGATTTGTTGAAATGAATAGATGAGAAGGCAATAAATTAAGCAATGTTGTCCTGTATTCTGGAAATCGGAAAATCAATAGTAATCGATTTAATCCTGATGTGCTTTCTAATACACAGCAAATGGAACCGAACGGATAAAACATTTGGCTTCGCCCGGACTCGAACCGGAGACGTTCAGTGTGTTAGACTGACGTGATAACCAACTACACCACGAAACCATGTTGACGTTGAAATTAATTGGTTTCATTACTACATTTCCACCAAGTTTCGTCAGCCCTTCCCTTATCTCTGTAACTTCTCTCCAAAATTGTTCGTTTGGAGAGCTATACACGATGAAGTACATAATATAATGGGACTAAATTGACTACTAAGACTAACCATAACCTATCCGTAACTGTAGTATCCATTTTATACATATTTTAGTGTATGTATCCATTTCATGAATATTGATATCAAATTTGATATCCACAAGTATCCAAATATTATTTTTTATATATAAATATAGTTTTAGATTTATCATTAACCAATGTAATATAATTTTATATCTCCTTTCACATTATTGATATAATTTTATGAACTAGATAAGTTTAGTACATTTATTTATTGTTCACCATCCTATACAGAGTATTCCTAATATTATATGTATGTGATGTGCATTCGTTTTACATCAATATTCATTGTATAAGGGGTTGCTCGGCAGAGGAATAATGAAAATGGACTGTTTGGTTGGAGGGAGAGAATAAGGGGAGAATAAGTGGTACTTATTTGTCATTCTTTGTTCGGTAGTAGGGAGAAGATAAGGAGGCTACTTTAGACAAGATTGTTAGATAAATGATAATTATTTGTATTTTTTGATAGAAGAGATGTAAAATGTAGGAATAGTGAGGGAAATATTATTACTCATTTTCATTAGGAAAATAAGGATCCAACTAAGACCTTATTCTCCGCTTCTCGTGTTCCACTCCCACCTCCTTATTCCACCACTGTTTGGAGACCACGTCCTTATTCCACCATGGATGTGCATCTCCTTGCTCCTCTGCGGCTTTCCGAGATTCCACGGACATGAAGTCCTCAACGAAGCACAAGAGGTCGACGAGGAAGGATAGCACGAGGTCGTCGTGGCGTGCAGTAGAGTATGACACAGACTTGGAACATATGTTGGGCATCGTCGTAGTCCACACCTGCGTTCACCAGGTCCATGTCCATCATGGTGTCAAACTCCACTACCAACACGATGGACGAGGAGACATGGGAACCCACCCGCATTGCCAACGAAGTCACCATCGGAGGCAAGCACGATGGTGAGACCACTGCTGATGGAGGAGGGGTTGAGGTGGTTTTTGGAGAAGGAGAAGGGATTCCCCATGACGGGGTGGCGGAAACGAATGGGTGTGCATAGAGGGTACTACCGATGCTAGAGTTGGGCATTGGGAGCCAATTTCCTTCTGATAGTGGAAAGGGCTATCTGAGAAGTAGAGCCACCCCTACTATGAGATAGGAGGAAATGGCTACCCAAAGCATGCAACCACCACTGTAACTGGAATAAGTGATGAATCATGTTGTAACGAGGACGTTGCCAATATAAGCGCAGGAGGTTGTACCACCAATAACCCCGAACATAAACCAACATATAAACTCGCAAAGTGTGGGAGTGGGTTGTAAGTGGTGGGGAATACTACTTGATAACTTGAGCTTAAGCATTTTTTGTGATTGTCAACGGATCCATTTGGGCCCGATCTCAATAAGTTGTCAAGATCAGTTTTCCTCTATAACGGACCGGGGACATAAGTCCAGGATGTTACAGGTCACATGTGAGTTTGGTGATGTCGTTCCTTAAGTGGGCATCACCCACGACGCCTAGCAACTTCAAGTTGACCAACGTGAACGTGCCAAAGTCGAAATAGATGGTGAAGTTGGCCAATGCAATCGTTGGGTTCAGCAGTAGTAGAAGAAGGAGCAGCAATGGGTGTACGAACTTGGGAGTCATCATTCTTAGCAAGGCGTCCTGCGACCCATGAAAGCAAAGCAAAGGTAGGAGGAGTGGGTTAAGATAAACGGAACTTGTGGAGTTCAATTTTTATAAAAATAGAGGAATTTTTCAAGAAAATACGTGAAATGTGTGTCTATAGGGGAGTGGTAATTGGTGCTAATACAGTTAATAATGCATCACGCTAACTTAGAGTATTTGCCAATTAACAAATTTAACTAATATACAAACCTTATTCCTCACAGAATAGAACACGATTACCCTTATTCCTCCTTATTCGTCATTATTCTTATCCTTCCCGTCGAACAAAAATAGTAAAATCATATCCGTCCTTATTCCCCTACCAAACGGGCCCTAAGGATAGAGTAACATGGTGAAAATGAGATTTTCCGTGACCTAAGAAGTGTTTTTTAGTATTCGATGAATCTCTATTTCATCACCTTTATTCTTTCATTTTGACTTTTAAACCATAGCTAGATGCATGTATATATCATTATTTTACATAAATTAACATTCATTATTTATTGTATAAGTATTGTATAAAATACATTATTTAAATCTAAGGAATAAAATTAAATAAAATGCTATAGGCTTTTAGTGACCCCAAACCCCGAGACCTAGGCATCATGGGTCGATAAGGAATAAAATCGGGGGAAATAAGGATCAAAAACACAATAAAAATCCTACTTTTATGCTCCAATAATTCCCTTTTGGGACCCATTTTATTTTTTAATACCTAAAGTAAAGAAACTTTGTGCATGAAAGTTGTAGATGAAAATGCATAAAAAAAATAAAAATTGATTTTACATTAAAATAATACACAATGTACATTTTATACTCAGAATAAAATTCCAAAACCCAAACTTCCCACACCCATATCTTCTTCACATGAACTTAAAAAATCATCTTTAATTGTATATAACTTTTATCAACTATTTAATGAAGGTGGTTTCATTTAATTTTGAGTTAAGATGCAAAGTTCGATTTCAGACCCCTATTGTACGGTATATATGAATAAAATATTCATTTCATTTATTCTTTTATTTTTCATTATTTTATATTTTTATAATTTTTAAATATATTTTATAATATGTGTACATATTTAGAATATAATAAAACTATAAAGAATGCATTAAAATAAAATATTATTCAAAAATACATAAATGAATATACTATGCATACACTTATATAATATATTTATTTACTTAAGTATACAAAATAAACCAAAAATATAATAAAAATATATTTATGTGTATTTAAATAATTTATAAATATATAAATTAATAATATAAAATAACAAAATATAAATCCAAAATAAAAATAAAATATACAAAACATAGGTCAAGATACCTATAAATATACTTGTAAAAAAAACTTTTTATAATTTAACCCATAAAAATAAATAAAAATCAGATTAAAATACTACATAAAATAATAAACCATTTTTATTTTATAACTTTTATTTAATTAATTCAATTATTATTTTATTTTTATTTATTTATCCTTTTCTCTTTGGTTTTGTCTTCTAGTGGCCCATCTAGACTAATGGGAGGCCTCTGTCTGTTGACTGTGGGTCAACTCTTCTGACTAGCTCCCTAGCCCTGTCAAAGTGGTTCCCCGCCTCTCTTCTCGAATTTCTACTCCTTGATATGTTGCATGATATAGTTGACTTCCTTCTTGAAAAATCTTGTCAACACATTGACCCATTACGGATGATGATTCACTTCCTCGTGCCATCCTTGTTCCAAGTGAAAACCCTAGTTGAAGAAACCCCATTCATCACATGTACATAAGCTCCACCTCCTCCTTCCTCTCATTTTGATTCCCTTTTACCCCGCTTTGACTCATCATCTTGTGCTGCAGCCTAGGAGCCGTGCGAGATGAGCATCAAGAAATTAGACCAGTGGTAGGCCCACAAGGGAAGGAGCATATAGTTAGTAGTTGTGTAGGTTGGATAGATCCTTTTCCGATCCTTTCTCTACTTCTTTACGAGAGGTATCCCTATCTAACGTCTCAATTCAGAGGGTCCAAAAAGATTCATTCTGTATGCCGAGATGCTCGGATTTTGATATATGTGCTGAATCCATATTGATAAGCAGTTTCCGCGGTAGAAGCTTTGTCCCACCTCCACTCTTTTTTCCGCATTGACTGCAATCTCATCCGATGTAGCAGCAGTAGTAGTTTGAGCAGCGCCACTACTGACCCATCACCATTTGAAGCTCAGCGGGGGAAGTGGCTGACTGAGGGCTACATATCTAGTAAGGGCCAGTCTCAGAGTCAGGAATTCCACTAGTCCAGTTGTTTACGTCAGGAGTTAGTCCCTTGTCTTTAAGGAAGCTCTCTCCTTCGCTCATTCATTTATTAAGGAAAAAGCAAATCTGTACCGTCATGAAAGAAAGTGGAGAAGCGCCTGGTATATATTCCGAACACAGGTGACGAGAGCGCGGACTGGCCTTTCACTACTGAGATCTCTCCTTTGTTTGGTGGGAAGAAGCTAGGAAAGCAAGGGCAGCTGAACAACTACTGAGAGAGAAAGAGTCTGATGGATTTGCCCTGATGCCCCTGAGATATAGTATGAGAAAGCGCGTATTACGAGAAGTATTACAACCGAATCCGTATTACAAAGATCTCGGAGCTCTTCCCCTGCACCAGACCTTGCTTACCTTCCCGACTGAAATCTGTTGGCTTCATTGGGAGGCTGGCGTAGTTTGTTACGTCAGCTCAAAAAGTACCAGTTGCATTGGAATCGAGAAGGGCCAATAACGCGATATTAAGGAAAAGTGAGTTCATAATTGCATAAAAGGATTCGACTGTAGTGGCTGCGGTTCGTCCTTCCACTCTCTCAACTCACCTATTCATTAGGAAGAGCAGACTGGCAGGCCCTTTCTTCCCCAGGAGGGATCCCTTTTTGCCACTATACTTTTACTAAGATCGATACTTAGCCTACTTTCCCGAGACCTAGCCCTATGAGACAGAGAGAGTCGCCAACTCGTACTATATATCCGGGCGTAGCGAACGTTCATTATTGGAGGTCCCAGCTAATGTGAAAAAGGGCAATCTAAGTGGTATTGAGTTGAGAGATCACCCGGAACCATGCGGAAATCTCAACTCAGACGATGATCTATGATGAGGAGTCCATTTGGAAAGGAGTCTCAGATTGAAGAGAATTATGAAGCCCATAAGGGCCATGCGGACTTGACGTCGTCCCCACCTTCCTCCAGTATCTCACTGGCAGTCCCTCATGAGTGCGGCACACACCGTTTGAAACCGCAGAGCGGGATGTAGTACTTTCAAAAAACCACTACGTACCACACCACCGGGCGGCTCGCCTGAGTACCGAGCACACTAAACAAACCGCCGCCAACTCGACATCGTCGTAACCATACCCAGGTGATCTCAAATCTGCCTTTCTACTTTCTAAATAGATTCCGTAAATATCCTGACTTTCCAGGGGTATATCTTGAGGGTAGTACGGGGCGTTTCTTTGGTTTCGGAATTGGCCGCCAATTATTTCCCTACTAGACTTCTTGCGGGCCGGACCTATCCTAGTCTTGTGATGCTACTATTGAGAAGGGGGTAGTGGCCCGGGGGGGAAAGGAAAGGCTGACGAAAGGCTTTGCTTGCCCATATTACCTAGAGCGAATGTGATCTCTTTCCGACGAATTGGAAGGCTGACATTGAGACGTGAAGGTTGTGCCGGAACTCAGGTAGGGTCGTCCTCTGTCTGCAGGTTAGCAAGGACTAGGATCTCAATGCTCTAAGGCCTACATAGGATATGCATAGACTGAACTACGACGTTCTTCACCCTCGTATCGCTTTCATCGGCGAACAGGAGGTTCGTGGAGGGACTGAGGCCCGTCACGCTTCCGCAATAAATATCATGAGAAAGCGAGAGTTCTCTGTCGGGTGTCTTGCGGGATCCGTTCTTTCTCTCTCGTGCCCTTATGGGCGAAATCTATAGTAGATCTGAGGCTTCCGCAGACCATCTATTAAGAAAAGGAAATCAAGCTGACTCTTGTCCCTTGCTTTCTAAGAGAGGAAGGTCAAAGGACTGAGCGCGTTAGCGCAAGAGGAATTGAAAGTTCCCGAAAAAGCGTGTAAAGAAAGCGTGAAAGTTGGTTATTCAAAAAGCTGATGTTCTTAAAGAAGCTTCTCGATGTGAAGTCAAAGGTACTTCCGAACTGGAAAGTGAACGAGGGGAAGCAGGGCAATCGGCCCCCTGAGCCTTAGCCTGTCAAAAGCCTCTCTCATGCTCGAGATTCTCAATCCAAACTTCCTTACCTCTGTCACCTTTCGCTTGCTTTGTTAACTCGCCTTTTTCTCTCTTCCCACGGTTCATGCTTTTTCAAAAAAACCAGCTCTAAGAAAGGCTAGTATGGCCTCTTAGCCGACACAATCTGGCTTTTTCCTGACGGAAGGGACTAGGGGAGGGAGCCTGGTCAAGTGAGTGAAAATAGTAGTTGCCTAAAGACTTCCCTACTGGCTGTAACCTTTCCCTGCCAGTCCGTGAAGTAAATAATCTATCCACGGGATAGTCCTAGCCTGCTTTATCAACTATACAACATCCTTAACCAGCTAAGATAGCTCCCTCTCCCACTTAGTAGCTTCAATGTTCTTCGGCCACCACTACCTCATTACTAGTTGGAAGATTTAGTATGGATGGGAAGGATGGCAAGGAGGTATACTAGCGGAGCAGGAAGATAGGCAAAGGGGGAAGCGGCTAGAACTTCTCCTCCATCTTTAGTAGCGCTATTGAGAAGGCCAGTGTCATACCGCAGATCAAGCAAATTAGATGAGATCGAGAGCACTTTTGAATGACGTCTTCCAATCATTGAAACATGTGGCTACCCTTTGACTGAGATGCTTGGGCTCGCCCAGATATATAGGAAGCTGGAAAGCAGCGGCATCTTTTTTCTGATCAATCCTGAATCTGCTACTAGCATTCCGTGGGAGGAGGAGCTCTTAGCAAGATCGCCTGCATTATATAGCTCCTATAGAACTCCTCCCGTCTCGCTTGCTGGAATCCGATCCAGTCAGCTAGGACCCGGGCCGGGGGCGGCTAAGTCCGGTATCCCTAAGACCTCAGGTCCCCCATTGGACACGTCGAAAGCCGGTGTCGAGAGCCTCAAGGTTATTAGGACTAATGGACTCTCCCTTATATATAAGCTTAAGGTCTAGTAGTCTCCGGCTCATACCTTCACCAGCTAAGATGGTAAGCCACCACTTCCACTTTCATTCCTCGAAAGACGTTTTTACGGGATCCCTATCCACCACCATTTGCACTTCTTGTTCCGGCGAACGAATAATCATTGAGTCCTCCTCTTTCCGGACAACACGTACAAAGAGACCCGAGGGTAATTCTTTGAGCTAATTTGAATAATGGACAGATTTAAAAGAAGAAGGAGATTTCTTTCTATATAAAGATGTGATTTTTTAATAAGATTATAGTAGCTCGCTGGTTCGGGATAGAGATTCAGCTTGAAAGCACTGTAACTTTCGCTGAGAATGCATGCAAGAAAGGGCAACATTATATTATAAGGGGGTAGACAAGCAATATCTGATGAAAGGTGGATCGACCAGGCTAAGGCACACCATCTTCTTAGCTGGGGTTGACTGATTGAACTTCTTCCGACGGCGTGTAACCGTAGACTCAGTCCGAATCCTCCGACGAACTCTAGACTCCTCACTCCCGGAAAAATTCCCCTGACACATGCGCTACTAGCTATGACTTCTTGACTATGGTACACTACTTTCCTTGTTCACGCATCACATGTGGATTTCTCATAGTTGGTGCTACTGCACACGCAACTATTTTGATGGTAAGAGACATAGATCCAACTACTCGATACAACGATCTTTTAGACCGTGCTCTTAGAGCTATTGCGGAACAGAGAATTTCCTCGCACCCTTCCATTGCTGAGCGGGACTACCTCTACCTTCCCCTTTATACTACCTTGAGTCTCTCAGTGTGGTCAGCACTGGGTGTTTCCGAGAAGCGAGGCTGGCACCCATTCGCCTTCGTTCATCCAAAGTTCCTGACCTTATGCACGAATTTAGGAATCAACCATCTTCCTATCAAGGGGGAGGAGTCAATTGAGCATCTCAGCGGTGGGATTGAATACCCGGATCGAATCAGAGTTCACGTCGCCCGCCCTGAACAAATAGGAGGCGTGGGCCACAGGTCGCATCTCTCTAAGGACTCCTCTTCCTTGTTGTATCTCTATTTCTTTCTCAAAGAGCCCCCAAGGACATGTCTGAGCTTTCCAGTCCACTTGTGCATGAAGGAAGACCCGCAAATCCATGGACTTATAACACCATTTCGACTAAGCCTTAGGACTTGACGGGAAAGCAATCAGCCCCACTCAGTCTATATTCTAATAGATAATCTAGTAGGATTGTGCGAGGCAAAGCGATGCGAGCCAGGACCCACCATCAAGTCCTGGGTGCCGCCTATCAAAAAAGAGAAAGAGTGAGCATCGAATGTCTTAGGGTTGGGGTGCCTTCGTAGGCATGCGATGTAGTATAATGCATCCTAACTAAGTTCCCAACACGTTCACTAGCTTAATGAGATTCCGATTCAGAATGTAGTTATTTTCATTTACTCAACTTTGATCGTAATCCCTTCAAACCTCAAGTGCAACAGTCTCAAATGTAACTCTAGATGATGTAGATATAGATATGGATGATCTGGATGTAGAATCGCCAAGTCTGTTGGCGCAAGTAAAACTCAAGCGGTGAAGAAGTCAACAAAAGGACTCTTCTGTCTCGCCCTCTAATTAGAAGTGCAGTCCAATAGAGGGATAGGTCTACTCCCAAACTAGGCCACTGAGACGGGTGAGAGAGACTCTCTGGAAAAGTCGCTCTGGAAAACAACCCGACCAGTAACGGGCAACCAAGCTCGTACGTAAAACTGAAAACCAAGGATCCCCCGCCTGGGCATCCTAAAACAAATGGTTAGCGGATTGGTCTAAAGTCGGGATCCCAACGAGGCGTAAAAATACTGCGAGCTCGCATAAAAACCGAAAAGGGACGTGGATCCTAGATCCGCGCACTTGGCGGTCGCTGCCCGAACTGGACTTCCTATCTTCCGCACAGTTGAGGGTCACCGCGCCCTCGCACAGTCAGATGTAAGGTTCATCGTGACTGGCACTCAAGTTATAAATCACTGATTCTTATTGATCATCTAGGTTCATTGATTGTATAGTCATACTTCTATTGCTTATATGCAAATCGAAGACATTTATTCGACATAATTTGTGTAAACCAATATCAACATGTTCATTGTACGATAACTTGGATCTCCTTAAATTTCTACTAAAATTATTGCTCCGATAGATGCTCCACCATATAAATATATTTCGACTTTTAATGGCTTTGACAAGTGGTATTTGATTCCACAGTTCGGATTTCAGCCAACCAGCCCACTTTCGTCCAACACCCAATCGTAATCCCTTTGATTTAAAAGAGTATGCCCACGATATACTTGTCATTTACACATCACTTATAACAATGTAGTAGTCTCATGTAATTCTTTATGGATTTCGAAAAATACTCAGGAATGTTTAAAACGTATACATGCTGGTCAAGAATTATGGTTCTTAGCGCATATATATATATATATGAGGAAAGGGAAGCTGCTCCTAGTAGCAGCTAGCTTGGCTGCTCAACCCATCTCAACCGTCCATTCAAAACATCTTCTGCCGTTGGATTAGAAATCATTTCCAGCACTCCCCTACCGTGCCCTATTCCCTCTCCTCAAACCCTCGTCCACTGATGAATACCCATTCATCACTCTTTATTCGTATAGTTTAGCTACAAAAACCTTTGCAAATGCATGTATATTCATGTAAATACAAATAATTATCAAAAGCATGCATTGTATAAAGTTTAATAATTAGCATGTTTTTGTACAAAAATAAAAGAATAAAGAGTAAAAAGAAAAAGAGGGAAATATTTAGAATAAATATTGAGCAACCTAATCCCAAGGAAGGGCTCAGCATGGGCCTGACCGCATAAAAACCAAAGTAGAGGGAGATAAGGACTCATGTGTGTAAATATCTATGTAAATAAAATAAAAATATTTTCCTCACAAAAATAGACTCAAATTGGCTTGTAAATACTTGTATATATTTATAAAGATAAAAACAAGATTAAAAATAGAAAAATTAAAAAGAAAACAAAAACATCACTCTTGTATATAGTCATCATGTATATAAAACATCCATCTTTTATTTTATAAAATTAATTTCCAAAAATTTTGTAAATATTATATATTATATAGTGTAAATAAATAAAATAAATTAAAACAAAAACCAAATAAAAAGAACAAAATTAAAAATCAAAAATACTATTGTAAATATACCATGTATATAAATGTACATATATATTTATCTCACCTATGTATATAAATAATAAAAATAAAAATATCCTTTTATTCCTAATTTTATGATATAAATAAATAAAATATAAAATGGGAATAAAATTGTATAAAAATAACAAATTAAAAATAAAAATTTAAAATCCATATAATGTATATATACCTATATATAACCCTATTATGTAAATACCTTATTTTTACTTTGAAAAATTAATTAAAAATCACTAAAAATAGAAAAAATTAAAAGAAAAATATTTCATGTTTTGACTTTTCCATAATTCGGCCATTTGTTATTTTTAATTAACTTTCTAAATCTTTTACACGTGGCCTTCACCCATTGGCCCTGGGGATTGTTGACCGCCAAGTCAACTACCCCCCTCCCCCCAGGACCACTTCCCACGGGTTAGGCGCCCGACCCGACTTCCCCCTATTTCAGCGCCCGACCCGAGTCCCCCTCGCCTAAACTCCGGGTCCGAATTGATCCTGATATATCCGACACCCTCGCCGGAGCCACCGCCTCGAGATCCGCGCTCCAGAATGCCCTACCCGCGCTCATCTTCCTGGACCCTCCAACGTATATAGTCTCAGCTCCGCCACCTCCATTCGCATCTTTGGCCATTCGTTCCACCCCCCAGTGAGCTCCTGTGCGTGCGTGAGAGTGACAGCTCACTCCAGGTGCTGTCGAAGAGAGGAGAGGGACCGTGTGCCACTGATCCGGCGAGTATCACCGCCGTGCTCCGCCCAGAGCGAGAGCTCGAGCCTCGGAGGGAGACGCTCCTCGAGGCCACGACCCAGAGCTGCGCAAGCTCGTCCACAGTCTCTTCGACCACCCAGGTAGACCCGTTGTCTTCCCTTTTTCTTCGATTGTCGATTAGCCCCAATTCGCCGCTCCACCGTTCACCTTCGATTCCGCTCCCGTCCGACCACCGTTCGACCATCGGGCTGTGCCATAGCCTTCGCCTCCTTCCCGCGCACATTCTCCGCATTTCCATTCAACCCAGCTCACACAGGAGCTGGGGTTCGAGCTCCTCCGTCCACGTCTTCGCCGGAGCTCGCCCATATCGAGCCCCCGACCACCTTCACCTCGCCTAACCGGGTCGAGACAGTTTGCCCTCGACCCGCGAGCCTTCTGGTGTACTTTGCAGGGTCATCCAAGCCCATTTGAGGGCTTGGACCATTCGGTCCAGGAGCTCCACCTCCGCCGACCTCGCCGGAGCTCTCCAGAGCTCCGGCTAGGTCATCGGAGGGCATCATCAGCTGCGGAGCGTCATCGCGGAGCTTCTCCGATCTTCAGAAGCAGCAGGGGAGGATCTCAGCGCGTGTGTCGGGCCGGCAAAGCTCGCCGGCCAACTGTTCTTCCAGCATCTTCCCCGACCGTCCGATCAGCCTCAGACCTCCAGTTCGTATCTCGACCGTCCATCTGAGGAGGTCCCTTCACCGTCAGATCTTTGGAGAGGCGATCCCCACCGTCGATCCAGCGAGGCTTAGCCGCGACGCACTGTCACCGTCGGATCTTCCACATGGCGAGCCCTCGATCGTTGGATGCACGTGAGGAGTCCAGCTTTGGAGCGCCAGCCGTCCTTCACCGTTAGATGCACTACGTGGTGCTCATCCAGCGGCTCCATTAATAAAAGGGTAATTTACCCTTAGGCCCTCCTTTTTATTTTATTTAGCAATTAGTCTTGTAAATGTTTAGTTTAGTTATTTAGTTTTGGTACATTTGCATTGTGGACCCCTGCACTTTACTTTCTTTGCATTTATGCCCCTGCGAATGGTGTAGCACGTGCTTCGACACGTGGTTTTCTGGGCTTTTTTGCATTTTAGACCCTGTAGTTCTGGATGTTTTGGATTGAATGAAAACTTTTGGATATTTGCATTTATACCCCTGTGCGTGATTTATTATTGCATGTGCATATATTCGTGGGTTATTTGCAGACTAGTCCCTGGACTTTTGGTGCTTGTTACCAAAAGGTCCTAGGATTTAGTTTTTATTACATTTGGGTCCTTGAGTGTCCCAGGCACGCGCCACGTGCGTGACCTCCTGGGTATTTTGTATACCCTTGTGTGTGATTTTAATAAAATAGCAAATCAACTCCAAATTTGATGAAAATTGGATACATGGCTCCTGCCATGATGTAAAATTTTCTATAAATTTTGGAGACATTTTAGACACTGTTTGATATTTTTAAAAATTCAAAAATACGTATTTTCTTTACTGTTTGACTTAGAAAATCACAAAAAAATATTAAAACTCATCTAAAAATTATAAAAAAATACCTACTGTTTGTTTTGGCTTGCTTGATTTTCTAGCCAATTTTTGGCTATTTTTCCTATCGAAAACACCTAAAAATTGAAAAAAACTTAAAATCTCATAAAAATTCTAGTAAATAAATTAAAAACCCAAAAATAATACTTTAGGTGCCCAATTTTTCCTTGTTTTCTTCTCTATAGAGGAAAAATACCTCCAAGCTTATTGGGGACTTTTAGATATTTTATCTAAGTCCCTCAAGCTCGGCTGGACACTACCTTCTTTTTCATTCACTGTTTGATTTTTAGAAAACTAAATAAACATCAGAAAAATCTCAAAAATTCACTAAAAATAGTAAAATATATAAAACACACAAAAATATTTTTTTTGGAATTTTTGCTTGAGTTTTGTTACATTAAATAAATAGTTGAATTGCTTGCTTTCCTTGTTGTCCTTAGTTTCTTACTTAATTAAAAAATCCAAAAAAATATCAAAACCCTAAAAACCACCAAAAAAATACTCTTTTCTTCTCTTTCCTTCGATTTTTGACTACTTCGTAGGCCGCAAGGCCATTACGTGCTCCTTGAGTTCGACCCTGGTCGCTATACCAGGTTAAAATAATAGCAAGACCGCTATTGATCTTTAGTTGATTTTATTTGATATTGGTGGTCTATTTTTCTGGATTGACGCATCTGGTGACTTGGGTCGCAACGACCATCTTAGATACCTTTACCTGAGTCGCCTTGGTTTTGTGGGTCATCAGAATGACGCCGTTGGCAGGGAGCACGGCTTAGTAGTCGATTTTTGAGTTTTTCCGCGGTTTTCTTTTTCGCGCCTTTTTGTATAGCTTTCTGCATATATATATATATATATATATATATATATATATTTCTGACATTTTTATAATAATTTAGTTTGTGACACTTTGTCTGTTTCTTGCGAGGGCCCGAGGACCGAGGCGGCGACTCTAGAGTAGCCGGCGCAACCGCGGGATTCGGAGGCGACTCCTTTCTGCACGGAGCCGCAGGAGAGCGTGAGGAGCAGCTTAGTGTAGAGTAGTTTAGATTTATTTCAGCCCATTTTATTTGAACTATTGTAATAATACATGTACTCAGAGACAGTTGAACTTTTGGGGTCTGTTTCGCCGGGGGACCCCTTAGCTAGTTCGGTTTTTCGCGATTTTTACGCGATTTTTCCTTCACTGCCTTTTCCAGTTTCACGCGGATTTCCGAGCCCCTATCCGTAGGATTTTCTGCTTGATTGTGACGTACTTCATAGGATCCAAACACCTTAATATAATTGCCTGTTCCTATAGTGCGGTAATTGGACCTATAATAAAAAAATAATAAAATAGCCGTCCCATCACCTCCGAGCCTACGCGCCGCGAGCCCGTCCCGTCAAGCGCTACTCCTGAACTCGACCTGTCGAGAAGAGGAGGGGTGGGTCTAGACCGGACTCTTTGGATTGGAGGCTGGTGGTCGGCTAGCCGTTCTTTCGATTAGCACTGCTATTTAGGGACTCGATTTTCCTCCTGCACCATTTAGGTAGTTTATTTCCTGTCTTTTAAATTCTGCGCGGATCATCTTGCATGTAGACTGCTAGAGTCAGGTACGCATTTCTATCTCTGCATGCATCATTGATTTATCGCGCATCGGCTTTTTCGTCTTCTCCCCCCTGTTTTGGACTTAATAACCAGGAGAACCGAAAAATTTGTTAGGCGTTTTTGCTTGCATTAAAAAATCTAAAAAAGAAAAACTATAAAATTGGGACTGCTAAAACTATCTACCCTAAAAGACACCTCACATAAAAAAATCTGTCTTGGGGAGAGCAACCCCCTCATTGTTTGGTTTGCTTGCGCGAGAGAGTGACCCGTTCACTAGGTAGAGCCCTCCGGTGCTATTCCTGACTGACTACCGACTCTTCCGTGCGGGCCAGTCGGTTGGGGTAGCATCGGGAATCCCAACAGGTCACGTAAGCGCTCTGATAGATTGATTGTTCACCTAATAACATTTGACAAGATAATTTGACCGAGCTTTACGGTCTTCAGCTCATGTTGCGTTGGTGAACAGAGGGTTTGGTTGCTGATCATAGTTTTTTCAGATCTCATCCGCCTTACTCGCCAGATCTCGATGATGGGCAGGACGTCTCTTAGGCAGCCTCTGGCTGCACCGCTTTTCAGCACTCCTGACCATTCATCTAGGTCGGTTCGTGGGAGCTCAGACCCGCTCTCCGAACCCGAGTATGACTCCACCCTGTTCCCCCTTGACCACCCTTCTTCTGATTCAGAGATACCAGTGCCAGAGGAGAGACAGACAGATGATTTATCGGCACCTGAGTTCGGTTGTTTTGGTTTTTCAGAGACGATGGCCGGCAGTTCTGATGATCGCACCAGAGGTCCACAGGGAGAGCAGCATTTCGTTCTGGACCAGGGTTCGATCAACTCCACCCTGATCGCCTCCCTCGAGTCAGTGCAGCAGCAGCTGAGGGATCAGGGAGCATTCATGATGGACATGAGGAGAGAGCTTGAGCAGATGAGAGCCAACCGCGAGAACAGCGGAGGAGGAGGACCCGACGATGCGGCTACTGCCGCCGCAGCCGCAGCCGCAGCCGCGGCAGCCGCCGCAGCAGCAGCCACAGCAGCCGCCGCAGCAGCAGCCGCAGCAGCAGGAGGAGGAGCACCACCACCACTTAGATCGATGCGGGAGAACCACAATCCCGGGTCGACCTTGACACACCGATGGGTGGTACTTCCAGCCATCGTGGGGGACTTCAAGTTCCCCCCGAATACTTTGCAGCTTCTTCCCCGATTCCACGGTTTGGCCACAGAGGAGCCTCATCTTCACCTGCAGGAGTTTGAGATGATTTGCAGTACTGTCCACGATCGTCTGGTGGACCAGGATACTATCAGGATGATTGCCTTCCCCTTTTCCTTAGCAGACAGAGCAGCCACCTGGCTGAAGCACTTGGGGAAGTTCGTTTACACCTGGGAGCAGCTCCGCACTGAGTACTTGAACAAGTACTATCCACTCGGGCGGACCAATGCAGCGAGAGCCCTCATCAGCAACTTCTCCATGCTCCCCAACGAGCAATTCCATGAGGCATGGGAGAGGTTTCGTGAGCTGACTGACCGATGCCCGCACCATGATATTTCGAAGCCCAATCTTGTGCAGAGTTTCTTCAGCGGGCTGACACCAGAGCTCCAGGGCTTGGTGAATGCTTCTTGTGGCGAGTCTTACTTCGCCAAGGATCACGATCAGGTCTAGGCCATCTACGAGGAGATGGCCGAGAACTATATGGTGATGTCCCAGACCAGGTTATACACTCAGGGCAGACCCCAGCAGCCTGGACCCGTGCAATACCAGAGGATAGCACGGGTCGATGCTGGTCCATCCAGTTCATCTACAGTAGCAGCAGCACAGGTAGAGTCATCCGCTGCGGATATGGATATCATTAGTGAGAAGTTGGATCGGATGGAGCTGATCGAGAAGAAGCAGTGCCAGGGCATCACTTAGATGGAGCAGATGGCACAGACTCTGAGCGACATGAAGACCCAGCTCATGTGTCTCCAGGAGGCACAGATGGCTCCACAGCCCTGTCTTCAGTCGTGAGGCGATACCGGCGGCAGCAACAGCTCGTTCCAGCGCTCCAGCTCACACCAGCAGCCTAGACAGGTTCACCTTGTACAGGCGGAGCCGTACCAGCAGCAGCAGCCCTCCTACCAGTCACTATCATCTCCAGACATGCAGATGGTGGTATACCAGACGGATCAGCCTCTGGCAGTACTCCCGCCAGCCCAGTACGATGCATAGTCGTTGATGGATGTCAACGGAATTTGGTATGACCGTCCTAAGACTGGGATCCGACGAGACCATCCCGGATTCAGGTGGGGGAGTGGAGGTACCCAGCCCCAGCAACAGCCATCTGGCCAGGGAGGCCAGTACAGCCAGCAGAGGGATCACCAGCACCAGCAGCACCCAGTTTACCAGTCACAGCAGCAGTCATCCTACGTTCCTCGTCCTTATCAGCAGGGACAGTCTTGGAGGCGAGAGCAGCCTCACCAGCCACACCAGCAGCAGCAGCCTTCTACCTACCCCGCTCAGCAGCAGCAGCACTAGTTCCAGCAGCCTCATTACCAGAGAGGCTACCCGTCAGGCTCTCATGGTCCACCATACGAGAGCCCCGCCTTGGACGACATAGCCCGCCTCCTCACGGACCAGCAGGCTACTTTCAGACGGGAGATGGACGAGTTCCGCCAGGAGATGTGGGACATCGTGAGAGGGAAGGCCACCATCCCTGCCCAGATAGAGCCGAATCCCAACAGCCTGAAGCGGAAATCTGAGCAGGTAGTTTGTACTGAGTATACCACTCCTAGTGATACATTTGGTGATATGTCTGGATATATGTTTGATACTGATTTCGTCACACTTAGGAGCGGTAGGATGCCAGCAGGCGGCGCCTCGTCTGAGCAACATCATGAGGATACACCTAGAGCGCCAGATGAGGAGGAGGAGAGCGGTACTGAGGCTGCACATGATGACGATGGTGGTACTGATGCCACCAAGGATGTTGATCCCCCAGGCGGTACTGAGGCCGCCACTTCACCCGTTCGAGGAGGTGGTACTGACGCCACCCGAGTTGCCGAGCCAGAGCGCGGTACTGAGGCCGCGAGCTTTCCAGCTGAGCCAGTCGATGGTGGTACTGAGGCCACCAGAGTTCATGTAGAGAGATCTGTTGTTTTTCCTTCACCTGATGTATCTCTGAACAGTTCTGTGAATAAAGAAAAGGGTTTATTTTCTTCTGGTCCCACTGTGGTGCATGATGTATGTGTGGATCCGGTCGTCGAACCGCCTAGATCCTTTTCTAGTCCTTCATCTGAGAAGGACCCTGTGATCCCCTTCCCTAGAGCCCTTCAGATGGGGAAGGGGAAGAAAAACGAAAAAGATCCAAAAAAGAGAGAGCAGGAGGAGTTCAGCCAGAGCATGATTGACAGATTTCACATACAGCTGACCCTTCAGGAGGCTTTGCAGCACATCCCCCTTCTTCAGCGATCGTTGAGAGACAGGACTACAGTCAGGAGGAGGAGGAGGAACCACCATTCAGAGATTCATGTGTTGACGAAAGCCACGTGTTTCGCGATCCATAACCGTCTGCCGACCAAGAGGCCAGATTCAGGAGCCCCTTATGTCAGATGTCATATCAGTAAGCAGAGGTTTGACCGTACTCTATTGGATAGCGGATCGTCGATCAACCTCCTTCCGGCAGCCCTTCTCGACCGCTTCGAGTTGGGCACTCTTAGACAGAGCAGAACAGTCCTTCAGTTTGCTGATAGATCTGTCAAGAGACCGAAGGGGTTGTTGCGAGACGTTGTCGTCACTATTCAGGGTCTGCAATTCCCCGTGGACTTCGTAGTGTTGGACATGGAGATCCCTGATTCAGTGGCCGATACCCCCATCATTCTCGGTCGTCCGTTCTTGACCACAGCCAAGGCGGTGACTGGTCATTGATAGCAGGAAGGTATACTTTCGCGTCGAGGGCGAGAGTGTACAAATAGATACGGTCGAGGACTACAGAGCCAGAGAGAGATCATGCTCAGAGACCAGCACAGATACAGAGCAGCTGACAGATGCAGGGCTAGACATCCACCAGGACTGTGATTTTGTGATCACAGATGATGAGGCAGTTTGGGCAGACCCAGCAGCACATGCCATCCTCTCATTTTCAGACACCGCTGATGCAGAGATGACAGCAGAGGAGAGCTTGGAGAGCACATTCCTGGTTCAGGATACTACAGAGGCAGCAGAGCCGGTTCTCGACTGCGACACAGAGTTCAGTGACGGTGGTACTGAGGCCACCTTGTGTGATGGTGGTACTGATGCCACCTTGTTTGATGCAGATCCCTCGGATTCAGAGTCTGATTGGGCAGATTGCGATGATCAGATGCTAGACCTGAGTCCCATAGAGCCTACAGCTGAGGAGAAGGTAGATGCAGAGCAGATCAGAGACAGTTCAGTTGAGCAGCCTTCTCCCGATCCAGTTTGCGAGAGTACACTTTCAGTCTCCCGGACAGATTTGGCAGCGTACGCGTGTCTTCTTTCGAAGCCAGATTTGCCAGCACCGAGTTGTCCAGAGCTGAAGCCACTTCCTTCGTCGCTGAAGTATAGATTCCTTGCGGGTGAGCATGAGATGTACCCAGTCATTATCTCAGCCGATTTGACTGGAGAGCAGGAATCCCGTCTAATGGGGGTTCTTGAAAAGAACCGCAAGGCAATAGGATGGAGCGTAGCAGATCTCCATGGGATTAGTCCAGCCCTGTGCTCCCACCATATCTATCTCGAGGATGAGGCGAAGCCGTCGCGTGAGTTCCAGCGGCGGCTGAACCCAAATCTGAGAGAGGTTGTCATGAAGGAAATTTCGAAATGGTGGAGCAACGATTTTATCTATCCCATCTCCGACTCTAAGTGGGTCAGCCCTTTGCATGTGGTGTCCAAGAAGACGGGCATCACTACAGTGATTAGCGAGTCTGGAGAGGAGATTGCTACACGAGTACCCACTTCTTGGCGGGTTTGTGTTGACTACAGGAGACTCAACCAGGCCACCAAGAAGGATCATTTCCCCCTACCCTTTATTGATCAGATTATTAAGAGACTGGCAGGGAAGAGCCATTATTGTTTTCTGGATGGGTACTCAGGCTACAACCAGGTGGCCATCGCTCCTGAGGACCAGGAGAAGACCACCTTTACCTGTCCCTTCGGCACATACGCTTTCCGACGCATGCCATCTGGGCTATGCAACGCCCCTGCGACTTTTCAGAGATGCATGCTGTCGATCTTTTCGGACATGGTAGGGGAGTGCTTAGAGGTCTTCATGGATGATTTCTCGGTTTACGGCGATGGATTCGACTCCTGTCTTGACTGCCTAGACCGAGTACTCCAACGATGTATTGAGGTCCTCTTGGTTCTTTCTTGGGAGAAGAGTCACTTTATGGTGACTCAAGGGACGGTGCTTGGCCACATCATCTCTGACAGGGGCATGGAGGTTGATCCGGCTAAGGTTGATGTCATTAGAAAACTCACACCACCGTCCAATTTGCGGCAGTTACGGTCTTTCCTGGGGCACGTCGATTTCTATCGGCGGTTCATCCGTGATTTCAGTAGAGTTGCCCGACCGTTGACTGACCTGCTGACGAAAGACACCGAGTTCCTTGTCGATGATAAGTGTCTTTCGTCCTTTGATACTCTCAAGCAGTGTATTGTTGAGGCTCCTGTCCTCCAGCCACCAGATTGGTCTCTCCCATTCGAGATCATGACGGACGCCTCCGATTTTGCCGTGGGGGCTGTGCTGGGACAGAGGAGGGATGGAGTTCCATTTGCTATCCACTATGCTAGCCGCACCTTGGATTCCGCCCAGCGGAATTATACAGTCACAGAGAAGGAGATGCTAGCAGTAGTGTTCGCCCTAGATAAGTTCATATCGAACATCATTGGATCTAGAGTGACTTTGTACACAGATCATACCGCCATCCGATACCTCATGGCAAAGAAGGATGCCAAGGCCAGACTGACTAGATGGATCCTTCTACTCCAGGAGTTCGACATTGAGATTAAGGATAAGCCTGGAGTCAAGAATGTGGTGGCGGATCATCTCTCCCGTTTAGAGCAGCCTGAGGAGTCTGAGCAGATTGATCCCATTTGTGAGACCTTCCCAGATGAGGCGATCCTTGCTATCGCCTCACTTCCATGGTATGCCGATATTGTGAACTTTCTTGTTGCTAAGAAATTCACACAAGGTTGGCCCAGACAGAGGCTTGAGACCTTCCTCGCGAAGGCCAAGTCTTACCACTGGGAGGATCCCATCCTTTACCACGAAGGAGGGGATAGTGTCTGGCGTAGGTGCATCCCTCAGGATGAGCACCATAGCGTCCTCACTTACTGCCACAAGCTTGAGGTAGGAGGACATCACTCTGGGAGGAGAACGTCACAAAAAGTGCTCCAATCCGGCTTGTGGTGGCCTACCCTCTTCAAGGACTCTGATGAGTTCGTGAAGAGGTGTACTGACTGTCAGAGGATGGGCACTTGTGGACAGCGTGATATGATGCCGATGCAGCCCATTCACTTCTGTGAGGTTTTTGACGCATGAGGCATCGATTTCATGGGTCCACTCCCTAAGAGTCAGGGATTTGAGTACATTCTGTTGGCCGTTGACTATGTTAGTCGTTGGGTTGAGGCTATCCCCGCCCGAGCCGCTGATGCGAGGACAGTTTGCAGATTTTTGAGGAAGCACATCATCACGCGGTTCGGGGTACCTCGAGTATTGATTTCAGATGGGGGTCTCATTTCATCAACGACCAGGTGAAGGCACTTGTTACTGAGTTCGGCGTAGACCATCGAGTTGCCACTCCATACCATCCACAGACGAATGGTCTAGCCGAGGTTTCGAACAGGGAGATCAAGACTATTTTGCAGAAAGTCGTCCGCCCTGACCGAAAGGATTGGTCACAGCTTTTGGACTCGGTCTTGTGGGCATATAGGACGTCTTTCAAGACACCATTGGGCACATCTCCCTTTCGCCTAGTTTATGGCAAGCCGTGCCATTTACCTATTGAGTTGAGGCACAAGTCACTTTGGGCAGTCACGGATATTCTTTTAGATCCAGATTGTGTATGAGACCAGAGGAGGGCAGAGTTAGCAGCGTTGGAGGAGCTTAGAGATACAGCCTTCTCAAACAGCCTACAGTATAAGGAGAGAGTGAAAGAGTGGCATGATTCTCATATCAGCCACAAGCATTTTGAGCCTGGACAGAGAGTATGGTTGTTTGATGCGAGGCTTCGTCTATTTCCAGGGAAGCTACAGAGCAAATGGAAGGGACCTTATCTTGTGAGAAAGGTACACGACAACGGTAGCATTGATATATCCGAGTTGTCTTCTGAGAGTACCTTTCGAGTGAACGGCCAGCAGCTCAAGCCATTTCTAGATCATGAGCCGTGGGTCGTTGATGTGGCCCCTATTCACTTTGCGTGAGATATGGTCTCTTGATTCACATCTATTACATCTCACGCCTGATTATCACTGTTCTTCCGACTTGTATAGATCCAGTTGTCCATATCACTCTATTCTTTAGTCCCACATCCCTTTTCTCATCTTATGATTATGCTATACTTAGGGTGTACTTTACCCTAAGTATAGGGGGGATGCAAGACCTGCGGGTATTCTTTTCATTCTTTCTGCCTCTGTTTTGCTGCCTATACTTAGGGATATTTTACCCTAAGTATAGGGGGGGCAGACTCTATACATTCTTCACTCGGATTTCCCTTCATGTACAGCTTGCTATACTTAGGATTAGTTAATCCTAAGTATAGGGGGAAACCATCGAGTTCTCCTTATTCTATTCGTTCATTCATTTCTGTACCTAGCCATTCCTTTTCACTTCCCTTTTACTAAGCACGAGTTATGTCTTCTTCATCGCTCATGATCACTCTGAGGACATCGTTCGAGCTAAGTATAGGGGGGTGCGTATATATTTCATATATACTTTAGCCATAACTCGTACTTTGTGTGAGTGTGTCAATAAATAAAATGGCTAAAAACCGCAAAAATCACAAAATTAAAATTTTTTTCCTGTAAATAAACATTCTTTTATTGCACATACATAGCTAGTGTACAAAATTATTTGTTGTAAAAATATTTTCAAAAAGTTTTTGTGTAAAGTTTGTGTAAATATTTTCTTATCAAAATTATGTATATAGTACAAAATTTTTCCAAAATGTTTTGAAAATCAAAAGTTTGTAAAATCTTGTGTAAATGTTTGTAAATACTTTTGCAAAACTTGCACTTCATGCATCCATCCCTTCATGATTTCAAAACATTTTTCAAAAATTTTGCATGATTGTAATTATGTGTAAATAGCATCTTTGTGTATATATGTATATAGTTTTTCCTGAATGATAGTGACATTTAAACTAGCCTGGAATTAAATTGAGAAATGGAGCTTGATTAAGATCTTAATCCACCTAATTCTAAGAGGAACCTTATAAGGCTTAGGGTTAAGGCTTTTCAGGTCCATAAGGACTTAATTCTTTGAGCTCACTAGGCTATGAGCATATGTCATCTTGATGAGCCTAAGTAGAGCACTTAACAACACACGCATGACTCTTAGAGACAATGGCTTGACTTGCACTAGCACTTTACACATAGCTCTCCACGGATGGGGGTGGTGAGGAGGCAGTTTCCTTTGGCTTGGGGTAGCATATGAGGGTAGTACTTATAGGCGGAACCTCTCTTCTTCTTCTAGTGAAGGAAGTGCGTCTCAACTTGGTCTAGTGGTGATGAAGGCTAAAGACAGAAGTCGTGGGTTGCAATAAAGCTTCAAAAGAGGGATAGTCTACTGGCTCAAAAGGAAAATTTCTCGTATATATGCTGCACCATGTAGATATGTTGTACTGAGGTACTTGAAAAAATGCAAAATGCAAAAAGAACTCCAAAAAGTGGTGGGTCGGATTGAAAATTTAATAACCCCACCGGAGTGTATATAGTCAAATAAAGCAAAAGCTTATGGTATCCATGTCACATCTCATGAAGCTTGCAGCGGGAGACTTAGCTACACTGGCTGAGCTTCCAAAAGTCTATACTTCTTCCCCTCTTCTTGAGCCGGTTGCACTTGACTTAGAAGGGAATACTCCGCTTCTCGAGGAAAGAGTTGCTAGATCGAGGCATTAGAATTACCAGGTTGAGGGGGGTTGTTTCTTTGTTACTTCTGAGGTGGGGAGCTACATATCACTTACACTGCATGGAAAGATTCATGGTCATTAGAGTTGTGTATGTAGACTTGTTCTGATCTGGTTTATTGAGGAGTCTTGTCCATAGATTGGTGGAACTTAGAGACTGTTGGGTTTTAAGCTTAAGTCTAAATAAGGTTCCGACACATTAATAATCCAAAGATCTGATCGAGCTCCATAATTCAATTTAATGAAGAAAAGTTTAATATTCAACCTTGATCCATGTACATTCCCCTCTTTTTCTTTTTCTTTCTTTCTTTTTCACTTCTTTTTCAAATAAGTATTTGCTAAGGGACTAGCAAAAGTTAAGTATAGGGGGTGATGAATACCCATTCATCACTCTTTATTCTTATATTTTAGCTACAAAAACCTTTGCAAATGCATGTATATTCATGTAAATACAAATAATTAACAAAAGCATGCATTGTATAAAGTTTAATAATTAGCATGTTTTTGTGCAAAAATAAAAGAATAAAGAGTAAAAAGAAAAAGAGGGAAATATTTAGAATAAATATTGAGCAACCTAATCCCAAGGGAGGGCTCAGCATGGGCCTGACCGCATAAAACCAAAGTAGAGGGAGATAGGGACTCATGTGTGTAAATATCTATGTAAATAAAATAAAAACATTTTCCTCACAAAAATAAACTCAAATTGGCTTGTAAATACTTGTATATATTTATAAAGATAAAAACAAGATAAAAATATAAAAAGAAAACAAAAACATCACTCTTGTATATAGTCATCATGTATATAAAACATCCATCTTTTATTTTATAAATTAATTTCCAAAAAATTTGTAAATATTCAATATTATATAGTGTAAATAAATAAAATAAATTAAAACAAAAATAAAATAAAAAGAACAAAATTAAAAAATCAAAAATACTATTGTAAATATATCATGTATATAAATGTACATATATATTTATCTCACCTATGTATATAAATAATAAAAAATAAAATAAAAATATCCTTTTATTCCTAATTTTATGATATAAATAAATAAATTATAAAATGGGAATAAAATTGTATAAAAATAACAAATTAAAAATAAAAATTAAAAATCCATATAATGTATATATACCTATATATAACCCTATTATGTAAATACCTTATTTTACTTTGAAAAATAAATTAAAAATCACTAAAAATAGAAAAAATTAAAAGAAAAATATTTCATGTTTTGACTTTTCCATAATTCGGCCATTTGTTATTTTTAATTAAATTTCTAAATCTTTTACACGTGGCCTTCACCCATTGGCCCTGGGGATTGTTGACCGCCAGGTCAACTACCCCCCCCCCCCCCCCACCCCCAGGACCACTTCCCACGGGTTAGGCGTCCGACCCGACTTCCCCTATTTCAAGCGCCGACCCGAGTCCCCCTCGCCTAAACCCCGGGTCCGAATTGATCCTGATATATCCGACACCCTCGCCGGAGCCACCGCCTCGAGATCCGCGCTCCAGAATGCCCTACCCGCGCTCATCTTCCCGGACCTCCAACGTAAATAGTCTCAGCTCCGCCACCTCCATTCGCATCTTTGGCCATTCGTTCCACCCCCCAGTGAGCTCCAGTGCGTGCGTGAGAGTGACAGCTCACTCCAGGTGTTGTCGAAGCGAGGAGAAGGACCGAGTGCCACTGATCCGCGAGTATCACCGTCGTGCTCCGCCCAGAGCGAGAGCTCGAGCCTCGGAGGAGACGCTCCTCGAGGCCACGACCTAGAGTTGTGCAAGCTCGTCCACAGTCTCTTCGACCACCCAGGTAGACCCGTTGTCTTCCCTTTTTCTTCGATTTTCGATTAGCCCCAATTCGCCGCTCCGCCGTTCACCGTCGATTCCGCTCCCGTCCGACCACCGTTCGACCATCGGGTTGTGCCATAGCCTTCGCCTCCTTCCCGCGCACGTTCTCCGCATTCCCATTCAACCCAGCTCGCACAGGAGCTGGGGTTCGAGCTCCTCCGTCCACGCCTTCGCCGGAGCTCGCCCATATCGAGCCCCCGACCACCTTCACCTCGCCTAACCGGGTCGAGGCAGTTTGCCCTCGACCCGCGAGCCTTCTGTTGTACTTTGCAGGGTCATCCAAGCCCATCTGAGGGCTTGGACCATTCGGTCCAGGAGTTCCACCTCCGCCGACCTCGCCGGAGCTCTCCAGAGCTCGGCTAGGTCATCGGAGGGCATCATCAGCTGCGGAGCGTCATCGCGGAGCTTCTTCGATCTTCAGAAGCAGCAGGGGAGGATCTCAGCGCGTGTGTCGGGCCGGCGAAGCTCGCCGGCCAACTGTTCTTCCAGCATCTTCCCCGACCATCCGATCAGCCTCAGACCTCCAGTTCGTATCTCGACCGTCCATCTGAGGAGGTGCCTTCACCGTCAGATCTTGGAGAGGCGATCCCCACCGTCAATCCAGCGAGGCTTAGCCGCGACGCACCGTCACCGTCGGATCTTCCACGTGGCGAGCCCCAGACCGTTGGATGCACGTGAGGAGTCCAGCTTTGGAGTGCCAGCCGTCCTTCACCGTTAGATGCACCACGTGGCGCTCATCCAGCGGCTCCATTATAAAAGGGTAATTTACCCTTAGGCCCTCCTTTTTATTTTATTTAGCAATTAGTCATGTAAATGTTTAGTTTAGTTATTTAGTTTTGGTACATTTGCATTGTGGACCCCTGCACTTTACTTTCTTTGCATTTATGCCGCTGCGAATGGTGTAGCACGTGCTTCGACACGTGTTTTCTGGGCTTTTTTGCATTTTAGACCCTGTAGTTCTGGATGTTATGGATTGAATGAAAACTTTTGGATATTTGCATTTAAACCCCTATGCGTGATTTATTATTGCATGTGCGTATATTCGTGGGTTATTTGCAGACTAGTCCCTGGACTTTTGGTACTTGTTACCAAAAGGTCCTAGGATTTAGTTTTTATTACATTTGGGTCCCTGAGTGCCCCAGGCACGTGCGACGCACGTGACCTCCTGGGTATTTTGCACCAGACCCCCAGGACTCTTGGTATTTGCGTTTTGGTCCATGTGTACTGTACCCTTGTGTGTGATTTTAATAAAATAGCAAATCAACTCCAAATTTGATGAAAATTGGATACATGGCTCCTACCATGATGTAAAATTTTCTATAAATTTTGGAGACATTTTTAAATACTATTTGATATTTTTAAAAAATTCAAAACACGTATTTTCTTTACTGTTTGACTTAGAAAATCACAAAAAATATTAAAACTCATATAAAAATTATAAAAAAATTACCTACTGTTTGTTTTGGCTTGCTTGATTTTCTAGCCAATTTTTGACTATTTTTCATTATCTAAAACACCTAAAAATTGAAAAACACTTAAAATCTCATAAAAATTCTAGTAAATAAATTAAAAACCCAAAAGTAATAACTTAGGTGCCCAATTTTTCCTTGTTTTCTTCTCTATACGGGAAAAATATCTCCAAGCTTATTGGGGACTTTTAGATATTTTATCTAAGTCCCTCAAGCTCGGCTGGACAGTACCTTCTTTTTCATTCACTGTTTGATTTTTAGAAAATTAAATAAACATCAGAAAAATCTCAAAAATTCACTAAAACAGTAAAATTTATAAAACACACAAAAATATTTTTTTCTGGAATTTTTGCTTGAGTTTTGATACATTAAATAAATAGTTGAATTGCTTGCTTTCCTTGTTGTCCTTAGTTTCTTAATTAATTAAAAAATCCAAAAAAATATCAAAACCCTAAAAATCACCAAAAAATACTCTTTTCTTCTCTTTCCTTCGATTTTTGACTACTTCGTAGGCCGCAAGGCCATTACGTGCTCCTTGAGTTCGACCCTGGTCGTTATACCAGGTTAAAATAATAGCAAGACCGCTATTGATCTTTAGTTGATTTTATTTGATATTGGTGGTCTATTTTTTCTGGATTGACCGCATCTGGTGACTTGGGTCGCAACGACCATCTTAGATACCTTTACCTGAGTCGCCTTGGTTTTGTGGGTCATCATCCACCACATCCGTGCGTGCCCTTGAGCACGACCCCTTCCCTGTGCACGACCTCCCTCACAGTGGATGCCTCCCTCGTTTGTGGCCGCGCAAGGTGTGACCGCCTCCACCTCCCTTTCCCGTGCCGCCTCGAGCACGGTCTCCCCGTGCGCGCCCTCCCTACCACCTCCAACGCAGCGGTGTCGTGCAATCGCAGCGCCCCCGCTCACAGCCACTCCCTCCCACTGCATCCACACTCGCCGCCCCGCTCACGGCCACTCCCTCCACTGCCTCCACACTCGCCGTCAGTACTTCTTACTATTTGATTCTGGTATGAAGTTTGAGAAGTTTTTGTAGTGGGTTTGTGCGAATGGGAAATCACAGAGAATGTGTTAGATTTAGTTTAAGTATGTGCAATCAGCACCAGCTTGATAATAGATTGATTTTTAGGTATAAGCTGTGAAAAAATATCTCCTTTCTTAACTTTTCCAGATATTTTAGGATTTCTGACTACAGGGAAAATCCCAATTAGATTGTTGATTAAACATAATGGATTTCATTGTAATTTTAAAATTTGGGTTGAGTAGGATCCTTTTAAGGTAGAAAAGTGATGTAGATACTTCTTGCTGTTAGAGATAATTTCCTTGTTGTTAGATCAGGTCATGATAGAGTATGTTTGCTATATTAAATGGACATACGTTGATGTTTGAGGGATTCTATTCAATACCTTATGTTTAGTTTCATTAATTGTAGGCTATTGAAATATGAGCGAATCATTTTCATCGGCGTCTTTGAGGCAAACGATGGAAACTTCTTGAGATCTTTTGCAAAATCTGCATTCAACGACCACCGATGTAACAGATAATTATGTGGCAACAAGAAAACATCTTCTTCTTGAAAATAAACAACACGTGACAACATAAAATTCCTTCTGAATTGAACTTCTTGCACGAGCAGATCCAGATGTGGTTAAAGAAGAAAATTCAACTATATAGTTACGACTTGTGTTTCCATGCAAGTAAACCTCGTAGATTGTTACGTCATCAAATCTACGAATCTTCTTACATTGACAACTCATGGTCTTCTTGTATTCTTCTTGAAACAATTTGAAATTGGTAGGGATGTAAACTTGGATGCTTGTAATTCGATGGGATGTTGTGATACCAAGATGGCTTTTGACGAGGATGCTTTGAAATCTTCACTCTCTTCGGAATTTCGACGAGAATCCAATGCTCTCTCATACTGAAGGATAAATTCAGATAGTGATGTTGTGAATGCATATAACAGTCAAAAAAAGAATTCATACTTTCCGATCTTTGACTTGAGGACATCCCTGCAAAAAACACGTCTTTCAAATATGCAGGGATCCAATGTTGGCGTATATTATACATTTTCTCTAACCAACTTCCTTGTGGTATATTGTATGTAGTTTGCAAATGTGGTCCATTTACTTTCGAACTCTTCGGGTGACTCTGATTTGGAAAATCCAATTATTGTAATCGTGTTCAAACGCCTTGTCACTTCGTAGCTGATGCAAGTGAATCAAGGCATTCTTCTTGATATGCCAACTACAAAATCTATGTGTGGTAGCGGGGAAATACTAATGAGATAGCCTCTCTCATTGCAGTATCTTGATCAGTTATTATTGAAGTGGGCATCTTTCCATGCATACATATCAACCAAGTGTTAAACAACCACGTAAATGTTTCTGTCGTCTCATCTGCCAATAAAGCACACCCAAATAATGTTGATTGTCGGTGGTGATTAGTTCCAGTGAAGGGTGCAAAAGGCATTGAAAATTTATTTGTCCTATAGGTTGTGTCAAACACTATGACATCGCCAAAAGTCATGTACGAACTTCGTGATCGACCATTGGCCCAAAAGACGCTTCTAACCATGCGCTCCTCATCAATTTCCACTCTGAAGAAAAAGTCAGAATCTATTTTCACCTTTTGCTCAGAACACCTCACAATCGACATGCATTCATTTCCAGTATTGTTTTTGCGATTCCGTTTGATTTGGTCTCTACAAACTTGACCACTGATATGTTGATCGCCGGAAGCACCAAGAACAGAGGAAATTTTGGAGCCAGGACAAACCACAAGTGTGCAATGTATCAATCAAACTTCTTGCAGAAGAAGATATGATTCTGTGTGATCGAAGCCTTGCCACTTTCGATGGACTTGCTAAATCATGATTGTGAGATTCATGAAAATCTCTTACAACCCAACCCCCTTCGCCGCTTTTACAAACAAACATGTGGGCTTCACATCCTTCTCGAATATCTCGTCTTCTTTTGACCTCATGTCCTATACGTCGGTTGTCATTGAGATCTTTGTATCCCTGTTTTGAACAAATAATTTTCCGAGCTGTTACGAGGTTGGTTTTCGAAGATCTTTGCAATGTCTTCTTGCTTATAGAAAAACCAACAATCCTCGCATACTGATTATAAAATCTCAACGCTTCATCTTCTGAAAACAAATTGCATTCCAACAAAAGGCTTCTCAACTTTATCAACATCCTCAGTCACACGTGCATTCTCATTAGAGATGGCCTCAGAAGCATCTTCATCACTCTGCAGAGGTAGCTGGAGTCGTGGGATCAAAAGAGGCAATTAAATATTGTAATAGTATAATGCTAGAGATGTATAATATATAAAATATTGTGTCTTAGCTATGACAAAAGTGAAGTTGTTGGCATTTAATTAATGCCAACAGTGACAACTTGGAATTCAATTTCTGGCTAACTTTATTGAAGTTCTTCTGTGTCTGGAAAGTCTTCTGTCTTTTACGAGAGAAAGGCAAAGTAACGTTACTGGAAGTTATCTATGTCTGGAAATTCTTCTTTTAAAAACTCTGACTACATTAAGTAAATTTCAATTAAGAATTTATTATGAAAAGGTTGCATTCAATTATTGATTTCTACTTTAATTATCAGTGACAACCTACGAAGTAGCACATTCAATGTTTTTGCCAACCTGCAATGACTCAGCCATGTCCTCGCATAGGAATGGGGAGGTCGTCGGTGCTCGAGGTGAAGAAGGCAGCACCATTGGAGAGACGCTACGTTGCTAGAGGGGGACAGTGCTGTTGGAGGGAGAATGCGTCAGCGACATCACTGGAGAGAAGTGTGTGGTACCGCTGCGTTGGAAGCTGGGAGGGAGGGCGCGCACGGGGAGGCCGTCCACAGGGAAGGGGTCGTGCTCAACGCGGCACAGGATCTGGAGGTGGGAGGCGGTCAAACCTTGCGCGACCACTGTGAGGGAGGTCGTGCACAGGGAAGGGGTTGTGCTCGAGGCGGCACGGGAAAGGGAGGTGGAGGCGGATGTGGCGTTGGAAGGTGGGAGGGAGGGCGCACACGGGGAGGCCGTCCACAGGGAAAGGGTTGTGCTCAAGGCGACACGGGAAATGGAGGTGGAGGCGGGCACTGTGAGGGAGGTCGTGCACAGGGAAGGGTCGTGCTCAAGGCGGCCGTGTGCGGAGAGGGAATAGGGCACGGTAGAGGAGTGCTGGAAATGATTTCTAATCCAACGGCAGAAGATGTTTTGAATGGACGGTTGAGATGGGCTGAGCAGCCAGGCTAGCTGCTACTAGGAGCAGTCTCCCTTTCCTATATATATATATATATATATATATATATATATATATATATATATATCTTAATATAATTAACCTTAACCCCCTCCTCTTTTTTTTCCTTCAACAACCATTTACTTTTCCTATTTAAAATGTGTATCCATTCTAATTGTGGGCTAGAATGAGTTGTAGCTAAAATGCAACTCCTCTTAGATTGCAAGGTAATGGTAGACCATCTAAATCAGTAAGTAAAACAAGATTTTAAATACAGGAGGTTGAAAGCTTCCAGAAGATCTTAAATCAACACATTTGTATGCCTTTCATGATAGACCTTTCTAAAAAACTAATTTAAAAGTTATGAACTTCCTTTATGAAACCAAATAGAAGAAATTTCACATAAAAAAACTGGAAGAGGGGATGTTCAGAACAGTCATCTATTCTATTCTAAGAAGTTTGACTGTAACAGAAGAAACTAAATAACATCAGAAAATTTATTTATTGCATCTTCTTCATGTGGTAGATAAAATGCTACCCCATAATTCTTGTGATCTAAGGGTTATCCTATTTTCGAAACCTAGAGTTTGACAAACACTTAGATGAAAAGTTACCAAGTAAAAATCAAATTGTGTAGAACCTTCCTCTCAGAATTTACAAGTCATGTCAAAAATTGTGTGGTCAAAAAGGCCAA